>CM052319.1:20031265-20548083 GCA_028455605.1 Lasioglossum malachurum
GCTGTGTCGGACCTGAGACGAAACTAGAGCGGTCGACACGATTTTTAAGTTTCTTCTTTGGTCGACGATCTACACGGTGAGGAGCAAAGTTGAACCAATGGAACCATTTGAAAATAAAGTCATTATCTTGGTTTATTTTATTTAACAGTGAATTTAATATTGATTTTAGGTTGAGAAACGATTTTGTTGAAAAATCTTTGATGCAAAATATTGAGGGTTGTTATCGCCCTTTCGATTCTAATGACTGATAGATTATTTTCAATCTATTAAAACAGAAAATAAATTTCTATTTCAGGCTAGTTTGTTGCAATCAGAGTTTTGCTAATTCAATTACATTGTGATTCAATTACGCAATTGTATTACATTGTATTTCAATTATATAGTAATTCAATTACGTCGTAACTGAATTACATAATTCGAACCTTTTATTTAATTCAATTACCAAATATTTTAATTAGATGTGTAGTAATTTAAATACAGCTCTCCAAATTATAGCCCAGAACTTTGAAGAAGTGCGATATAATATTTTTCTTTTCTTTTCATATACTTGTTTGCTGTCTGTGCGGTGTAGTTTCCATTCCTCGTCCTCGTTCGTAATACGTAACGCACAGTATACAAATACTCTAATTGCAATTACGAATTACATTGTAATTTAATTACGATGTATTTTATAATTGTACTCCAATTGCAATTACGAACTACATTGTAATTTCATTGAATGAAGTTCTGAATTATAAATTATATGTATACAATACAACTGAATTACAATGTAATTCAATTACTTCGTAATTATTATTCCAGGAGTAGTTCGACTGAAATTCTGCACAACTCTGGTTGCAATTCAGGTCTACAAATTTTATTTTATTTCTGTTTTCCATATATTTGATCAAAGTTTATATATGAAATATTTATATTTCCTGTACTGTTTTTATGATAACTGTATATGACCTACACTACTAATAGGTCATTACTGATCTGTACTAATGGGATAGCATTTCGATAACGCCGATTGTATCGCGGTTGGGGCGTCTCGAGGTCTATTTTCGAGTTGAAATTGTCGTCGCTCGAGACAACGAGGCTCGAGATCGCGGGTTCGCAATTAAGCTCGTTTATCCGCGTCGATGGAGAGCGATCTACTTGTTGCCGAGTTATCCGACGTCGGATCGAAACTGTCGAATTACTTCCAGCGAGCGAGTCGTATGGAAGCGATGGACGAGTTTTCGCGAAGTTCGCGGCTGTCCTTCTACGGACCGCGCTAATTTAGACGAGGTTTCTAATGTCGCGAAATTGTTTTCCATCAGCGGCGGAGCACGAAAGGGCGAGAGCGACGCGATAAAGACAACGTGATCCCGTGCACGTAATGAGTCGACGGCAATTTCGTGTGCACGCAGTGGAAATTGCCGTTGCGCGAGCAGCAATTGCGGTTGAAGACAACACGAACGCCCCGAGAAACGGAACCTGCTGACGTTTTCCGTCGCACTTTATCTCTCTCTCCCTCTCTCTCTCTCTCTCTTCCCCCCTCTCGTGCTTTCACTCACTGTTTTCTGCTCTTTCCCCTTTTTTCTCTCGGTTAGTTTTCATTTCAATCCACCCGGGTCGAGTTTTTCGATACGGATCACAGCCCTGCGATCATACAACGTTTATTCGCTTTAATCCGGTGATACTAATTGAAAAAATTCACCGGTGGCTTTAGGTTGTCCATTAACGGGGGAACAGTTCCGCTGTCGTCCGGCACCGCTGCGCTGGCAGAAATTTCCCGGCCGTGTTCACTTCGTAGATTTAAATGGATCCTTTTACGCGGACAGTTTTAACCACGGTTGATCCGCGCCGGACGTCCGCGGTTTACCGCCCATATCCATAGATCGTCCTGTAATGCAGTTCGGTATCCGTGTTCGGTCAGTTCGCGAACAGCTTGGGAATTTCAACGGGACGGTTCTGAATCGATGGTTAAGCCCGACCACTCTTCATTTCGTTCAAGGAAACCTCAGTTTTGCAATTATTCCAGTACCTCGGCAACGCCAGTAGGACAGGTCGACCATGGTCAGACAATAGCGATCTTAATTGAGTGGGCAAGACTTGAGGCTTTAATTCGACAGTATCTCTTCATATCCAAATATTTGAACAATCTTCTTTAGAATTATTATTAGACAAAATATAACAACTTTCTAGCTGAATTGTAACAAACTGGGGTGAAATAGAAATTTTATTTCTTTCGTTTTATAGATTGGAAATAATAAGAGAATATCTTTAAATTCTTTTAATATTTTACTTAATTATTTTAATTAATTATTTTTTGAGGTGACCGTATCAAATCTATCCTACATCGGAGTCGAAGAAGAATAACAAAGTATCATTGGGAAACGTGGTATATGAAATTAGCACAACTGTACAAAAGTAACATTTTTGTAAGTCAGGCTATAAAAATCATTGTACTGAGGAACAACGCGCAATTCGCGTCGAACAGATCGCCCGACACGTTATTACCGAGTAACATGTTCGAGTGATAGATGTTCCCACTCGATTCCCCATTCTCATATCAATATTTTCTGGGAGTCGGTTCCCGAATCGCGGGCGAATCTCGTCGAACGATTCACCGGCAGCAATTTGTCCGCGGTTGAAAATCGTGAACGGGGGGTGTCTGTCTTCGGGCGGCCGCGAAATCCTTTCCAGTCCCGTGAACCCCGCCACTTACGTCGATCTCCCGTCGATTCGACGCTATGGAAACGCTTAATAATCGGCTGACGAGCGACCGACGACAGAGAAGGCGGGGATTGCTTGAAAGCCGTGCGACGGAACAAGGAAATTTGATGGAGGGTCGCCGAAAGAGAGGATGGGGGACGAACTATCTAATCGGATGCGCAAGTTCTGTCTTCGCTGTGGGACGGTCTTGTTGTTACGAAGTTCCACGACCAAGTGTCCGATTCTGAATGTTTAGGGTTACGCTTCCATTTAGCGACCCGCTCGCGCGGTGAACGGAAACATTACCAGGGGCCGAAATCAAAGCGCGTTCTGAACGTTGCAGCACCTCCATGAAGGATCCTGGTTATGCTTGTATTATCTCAAGACTACTTCGTTGCGAAAAAGTTTGTACATACTATGAAATTCATCTCTGAATACTCCACATTTATAAAAACACGAGCGATGTTCCTTGAATCTCATGAACCCTCCATTCATGATTATTAGACAGCGGATCTTTATGGAAAACAAAAGTTTCTTACCCGAATCGCAATAAACTGGAGCGTAATATTTATTTTCTTTCGTACTATGGTTAATAAGTTGAAAATAATATAACAGTATTTTTGAATTGCATAGAATCTGTCCAGTGATTATGTTAAAGAGTACAATACTGAATTTCGTCGAACTTTGGAAACGTTCCTCAAATTTACAATTTTCTATTTGGCAAAATTACAACATTGATTTTTCATGGAAGTACAGGGTGGCGCAAAATGATCTTTATAGTTTGAATTCCTTTTTTATTTCACCATCCTTTCAATTTTTTATTTCGGAATGTTGTAAACAAGACTTCTAGAATGTAGTATGGAAAGATACACAACAGAACAACGAACAGAAAACCAACGTTTTCAAAATAAAACGGTCAATTGCTTTGACGCAGCGTGCATATCGTCGATACTTCAATGTGCCGACGGCACCCACAGCGCCAACAATACATCGTTTGGTTGCAAATTTTCGTCAAGGAGGGTCAGTAAGGAACCTCCCCAGTACAGGACCTCGTACGGTGCGGCGCACACGAATAAAATCGTCGGCGCATTGAAATATCGACGATATGCACGCTGCGTACGAAACAATTGACCGGTGGTTTTCAAAATAAAATTCGATGATTTTTGTTCGTTGTTCCGTTGTGTGTTTTTCCATATTTTATTCTAGCTGTCTTGTTTACAACAAATATTTCCTTTTGTTGATCGTAAATTGTTGCTAACAAAATTTTCAATGATTTCAGCGCACTGGTTCGATCAATTGTTAAATATCACAACATCTTTATTTCAACGTTTCGATCTTATTTCAGATCATTCTCAACAAAATTTTAATTTACACTTTTAATTACAAATTACACTTTATTTTACACACAGTTGTGTGTATGTGGAAGCTGTTTACAACATTCTGCAACAAAAAATTGAAAGAACGTTGAAATAAAAAAGCTACAAAGAATTCAAACCAGAAAGGTCATTTCGCGCCACTCTGTACCTGTTACCACAAAAATGCTATAAGATCAGAGAGAAGCAACACCTGTTATTTTTACAAAGAGTGGTCCCTTCAAAATAAATGATGAAAGACGTTCGACCTCCACCACACACGGGATTACGGCTCTAATCCCCTGGCGTGGATCTAAATCCGAGGAACGCGGACGAAACAGTGAATCACCGTTTGACGACTCGTCGTCCGATGATTATTCCGCCGGCCGGTAGTCATTCCCTGGCCACCGAGCTCTCGAAATCGCGACATCGATCGAACGTAAAGTAATTACCGTGCAAGGTGCGCGCGAGGGAGTTAATTCCGGGGTGGCGCGGGCACTTTCTCTATCCATTTCCACGACGCGACGCCCGCCTCGTCATTTTCTCTATCTTCGATCGGCCGGTTCTCACCCTTTTTCTACGTTTTCTCGCCCCGTGGTGCCGCCGCCGCCGCCGCCGCCCCATTCCCGCGCTTCCCCCTCGCCTTTCTGACGGACAAATTGGATTCGATAATTGCGAATCACGATGGCAGAGACGACAGTCACGTCCCCGATCGGCCTGCTGGCCAGCTGGCTGGTTTGCTGCGGGGGTGGGGGGTAAAATGTCTCCGTCTTTCGATCCACTGCGCGATAGTCTATCACTGTCGCGAGAAGCCGAACGCGGCCGTCGACAGCCAAGAAATCGATTCCGAGGATATTGCTTTCATCCGCCGCGATTTCATCGCGCGGCTCCGCGGGAATTGATAACCGTACCGCCGCGCCGCGCCATTCCGCTGCTTGTCGCATTCTAATTACATTGTTCCCTTCCCTCCTTACCCGCTCTCTTCTCTCTCTCTCTCTCTGTGTTTCTTCTTAGCTTTATCCCAAGCTCTCTCCCGGACGGACACACCCCCTCGAGCGCTTTTGCATAAGCTGGGCACTCCGGTTACCCCGGATAGTGTTTCTTCGTTAGAAGCTGCCCCGGCACAAAGAACACTGTGCATGACTCCTAGATACCTTTCTTTCCGCGTGAACAGTGTAATTTAAACAGTTTTTTCTACGTTTGAAGTCTGATAGCCGGCGTGGCTGGCTGCTACGACTCGTGAAACATGCTTTCACTTCGAAGTCTGTTACTTGTCCACTGATTTCGCTTCTTTTGTCGTTTCGTTGTTCTTCCATTTCGTGAGGAAATGCCGTAAGGAAAAGAGGGTTTATTAACGTATTTCGGCACACGGATAACCAAATTTTAACGGCGCTCGTTTCGATCTGCCTTCTTTTTGAAATTCTTCTGTTATTTATGATTCTGTTTTTATGAATTTAGTTATACAGAGTGAGTCACCTAACGTTGCCATCTAAAGTATCTTAGTTGTTTTTAAAGCCTATAAGTATGGAGTCTACAAATAAGTATACTTATATAGGATATTTATTAACATTTGAAATGGTTATAATATAGCAGGCTCTTATTTAATCCTCACAGGCTTCACTGTTTGGTTTAGTCGATGAATTTTCTTCTGTATAGAAAAATGATTCGACTCGTTATCTACTTGGGGCAATGAGGACTTGAATAATTTTGTCCCCAACCAAACTTTCATGTAGCTCGATCGAGTATTTACAGTAGTCTAGCATTTACCATAGACTAACAAAAATTATGCTTGACCAACGGGTAAATATTAAATCCACTTTAGTAATTAGCAAACTACTCAATACAGTCCGGTGATGTACACTAACAGATGGAGTTGCAGCTGTGTTCTTGTGTACTGTCGACCGAAAGTTTGAAATCACTCGGCGAATTGACGGGGACGCTTGTTAAGTCAACAAACTTAACCACATCGCTGTTTACAGAACTCACATGTATACTCAACAGTTGGAAAAAAATTAGTAATTGTCACTGTCGAAACATATATGTCAAACATAAACTATTAATGGAACTCTCGAGTCTCTTGTACGAGTAATCAAAATACAATCATTCGAGTACCTAAACCGGGGGAATTCACATTAATCTGTATTCATAAATATTTAATGTATGAACTAATTTATATTTCTTCGACGAAACGATTCAATTCTACGTTTGCATTAATTTCCGTCAGCCAAGAGCCGCTAATTTCAGTAATGTAGTAAATTCTGCACGGGACAGAATTTCGCAAATGTCGCAAACATCAAACATAAAATGAAAGGGAATGATTTCCGCGGAGTTGAGAGGCGAAGAGTAGCTGTTATTAAGAGCTGCATTCTGTAATGCACTCATTTGCATCCATCGACAAACATCGCGAAGTGTCTCCGAACAATGGAAATTGCAATGACAGTGTAAAAATTATGGCCGCCAACGCGTCGAGTTTTAATGAACGTCCCGCTGGAACTTCCCATCTAATTGTACAAAGAAATCGTCCGCTTATTATCGAACTTCCGCTTGACGTCCATTTTTATTTTCCACGGACCACCGCTTTCCAATTAACAATGCAAATTTACCTCGACTCCCATTGACGTCGGATCGAGATTACAAAACAGGATCGGCTAGTAACTCGAACTTACGGTATATCGGTGGCATCGACGGCAACTTGTTATCATTAATTAACTGGAGAGCAGCCGACCACCGGGGTTTGATTAACAGCGATCGCTCGCTGGTGTCAGCGGCTCTTCTTCCCCATTTCCTTTTCAATTCGTTCTTCCCGATCGGTGCAACGACCACACGCGTGATAATGCACTCGCTGCAGCTCGTGATGCACCACTTAATCAGTCTTGATCGCTACTTTATTTCCCGCGTGGCTCTTCTTCCCCTATTTCGATCTTGTTCGTATCTCCTCTTCTTTTTCTTTCTCTTCTTCTTACTTTGTCACCGCGTGTCTCGTTCCTTTCTTCGTCGATTTTCCTCCCCGTCTTTTCTCCACCTTCTCGCCACTTGTTCATTAATTAATTCTCCATCGGCCACGTGTTAAATTCATTATTCCCGATCGCGCGATAATGCGCTCGTTGCGCCGCCGACGCACCACTTAATCAGTCTTGATCGCTACTTTATTTCCCGCGTGGCTCTTTTTCCTCCATTTCGCCCTTCTTCTTCTTTGTCTTCCTCTTTTCTGCGCACCGTGGAAGATGTGACTGCTCGGTACACAGTGGAAAATAATTGGAGATTAGTCATACCACGATTCATAAAAATCGTTTACTTTATTCAGGTTGGAATGTAGCGGGTCCGTTTTATTAGAATTTTCAGTTTTGAGAGTAAGAAATAAATTGATACGAATAAAAATTCCAATGGGTAGGTGTAAATAAAAATTCCGAGCAGCTGTGGAACAAGGATCCTCGAAATGATTCGAAAAGCAGATCTGCAGAAATTGATCCATTATACAGGGTGTCCAAAACCACCCGTCCAGGGGTGTTAACTTCTCAGATAAGCATATTCGGTGAAAATGTTTGGAAGAAAAGTTACAGGGATTAATGAAGGACATATGTCCATCACCTTGTGTTTGACCTTCGGATACATTTTCAAATTTATTTAGAGGTCAGTACGTATTTTTTAAATGGGAACCCCTACTTTTGACTACGGATTCTGAAAGAGTTCGAAATTTCACGTTCAGATATGTACTTATGTCCTATTAAAATTACTGCTAGCTGATGGATGGTTTTGGACACCCTGTATAAGTATTAGTACAATATATCCCTTCCCCTCTTTCTACCTTGTCACTGGGAGTCTCGCTTTTTGTCGCCATCCCTTCTCCTCGTTTTCGCCACTTGTTTATTAATCAATTCTCCATCGGCCAGGTGTTAACGAGGCCTCCATCTTCCGGTGGATTCCGTTGCGCGTACGCGCCTCTGTCGCTGGGCAATCGACCGATCGAAAGGCGTCGACAGGTATCGTGCGCCGCGTCGGAATATCGATTCCCGCGTCGACTTTTCAAAGGGTTTATGAGCACAGCGTTGCCCGTAAAATAGTCGAACGCTTTGCGCGTACTCCACGGTCAATAGAGTATTGGATTGTCGCGAGGAAAATGGACGATCTTTCTGTTTCGCGACGCAGCTTAATCTCGTAATCATTCCCGGAGCGTGGAACAAATACACTGTGGAACATCGTTTAAAAAATTGCTGGACCACCAATATTATTGAACATAAAATTTCTTTACTTTATCATAGATTTTAAGACATTATCATTATAGCAAGAACGACGCTGAACTTGATTTTGTTTCTTGCATTTAGGTTTGATATTGCACAGAAACAATAGCAGATTACATAATTATGATAGTAACGTGGTCGTCTATCTTGAAATTGGGACGAAACAATTTTTCTTAAGATATCAAGAATTCAATATAAATTTATTGGAAATTTTTTAACCTACCAAAGATCAAGGTACACAGTCGGATTTTAAACTTTTGATGTTTATGATTATTCATGTGCAGCATTGAACAAAGGTAGATAATCCAATTAGTCTGTTTTGTTTAATCCGTCGGTCCTGATTTTCTATTTGCTCATATGCATGATATCGATCTCTATATTATATTATTAATAATAGAATTTATACCCCCGAACGACAACACACAAAGATCCAGATAAACGATGCTAATTTCCAAGAGGCGAGTTTAATTAGCACTACTCTGTTTCCGAGACACTCATTAGAACATTTCGAATGATACGGGGATACGGAACGCATACAATATAAATAAATATATTTAGGTAATTCATTGTTTCCGCGTCTCGTTAGCTGCAGAAATGAAATTAATTATGTAGACCGAAAGTTTCAAATAACTCATGAAATACAATACCAGTACTCTCGCATCCAGGTTTCACCCGAAAGATAAAACAATCTCTCCGAGTGTGTAGTCGTAATTCCAATCGATATCCTTGCTATTAATGCATTGCGTTTTTTCAATACTGCGTGTTACAATACTTTTTCATAGGTGCTGTAATATCTTTTATAGATCCCAACCATTGCATTTAACATTAAAATTCAATATTTTATATTCTATATATTCTACATTCTACATTCTATATTCTGAATTCTATATTCTACATTCTATATTCTATATTTGCACGGCAAAAAAAACTAAACTCATTCGGTTAAAAAATTGAAAGAAGTTATAATTCTTGGAGTGTGTCCACTTAATTTTATCCCCGACCGTGTGTAAACTTCTAGCGTTGTAGGAGCTGTGTAAAAGAGTTTTAATTTTGTGGGGGTTCACCGCGATTGTCGTGCCACCGGGTACACAGCGGGCCGGATCGGTCGGTTAACCGAGTCGAGAGAACGGCGATACTAATTCAGATTATAGATCGTCGAAAATTTGCTCCCGCCGCCGGTGAAATGCAAATGGGCGGCGGCACGTTTCGCCTATCTTTCACGGCGTTCCACCACACGGATGACTTCACACTGTAGGGCAATCGACCGATCGAAAGGTGACGCCGGGGTTGCATCGAGCGTCGGGCTTATCGGCTCGACGACGTGCTACTCCTTAAAGGGATGAACGTTTAAAGGATTTTCAAGGGTGTTAGAGGGGATGAGCGCGGGAGAACGTGGGACGAGGGGTTGCGCGCGGGTAGGGGCTGGTTCAGTCTCTGCAACTTGGCTGCTCGCACCTTCGGGGCCGTTGACGGCGAAACGGATGAAATATCGTATCGATTTCCCATCGTGAATGCTCGTAAACCCTCTCCTATTTTCCCTGTCTGTCATTTTCGCTTCTACTACTATTCTTTCTTTTTTTTGCTGCTCCCTCTACCAGCATTGTACGGGATCTCCTCCGGAGACAGGGAACGCATGGGTCAACGAGCACTCGGTTACCAGGAGGAGGAACATTGTTCGACTCCTTTAAGCTGCGACCGAAACGTTTTTGTTAGCACGCCATCGGGGAAAAGTTTGGCAATAGCCGCCCCGGCTGCCTCGATGAAAGACGAACGTCTCGTTGAATATTTTCTCCGGCTTTTTTCCCGACGGATCTTTCGGCCGTTTCGGGTGCAAATGAACAGCGGAGATTTAGGCGAGCTCTGGCTCCTTCTACGGGGAAAGTTGTTTCAGCAAATGCCTGTGAAACGGAAATTTAGGGTCTCATTTTCCGGGCTCGGCGGATCAGAGGAATCTTATTCGGCGTGGAAACTCCTTTACTTGGCCGTTAAAATCAACGAGCTATTAGCTAAATGAAGTAATTTTAAAATGAATCATGTTTTTGTTAATTTAGTCCAAGATTCTTGGTGTGTGTGTATCACTCACTCATAGAGATTTCTGTTACTAATAACCCTCTCGTGTCTAGAAATATCTAGAAGTATCAACGTTATAAATTATCATCCTGCTTGCATGTCCATTGGGCGTGCCGAATCAGATTAGATAGAAACAATGGTCACAATACTGCAGATCATTATGTCCTCGTAATCTCGGAAAATGTGCATGGGCCAGGAAAATAAAAGTTTCAATAAAGACCAATAAAATCCTCGTGCACATAAAACGCACAAGTAAACTTTTGACATATATCCGTTCGTGACACGAACACGTTCAACCCAGTAGAATATTCGTAGTCGTATTAAAGATTAAATTGACGTTCGAATTTCGATAGACAAATTTCGTCGAAACCGAAAAAGCTCCAGCGTAGAGAAAGCGGGGAACGATAAACCAGATTCGTGACCAGAAGCATCTGCAGAGTTTGTCAGACAAAAAAGGGAACCGTGTTATTACACGGAATCTCTGAAACCGGGCATTTTGCTTCGGAACTTTTTTGCGGGCAGTGCATCTTCCTTTCAATCCGAGTGGTTCTCGGGTGGCGATGTCGTCGGAATGGAATGTTCAGTGTGTCGGATGTTCGTTCGGCTTTATCCGGGTGCAATAGGGCAGGTCGATCGAAAATACGACAGGTGAAAATATTTCAACCCTTTCCCCGCTCGAAAAGTCGATACTTCTGGCCGGGTGACAGGGCCCAGGGAATATTATGAACGAACGTCCACCGGGGAAAAAGGGCGTTCCTTGATAATTTTCGTTCACGACACGATGGGGAAAATGTGTCTTACCTTGTCACCTCGATACGACACCCAGGAAATTGGTCTTCTGTTTATTCGGTCGTTAACATGAATATTTTTTTACCTGGGGAAATGGACAGCCGTGGATTGCGTGACTAGCCCTTACCTCGACAGCTCTTTGATTGCTACAAATGGGAATTCCTCGATCAGCTTCGATCTGTAAGTTCATTTTTGTACGGGAAGTTCCTTTCATAAAAACCAATTTCCAGAAAGTGATGCTAGGAAGAATTGTATTAAATTCTTTCAAAGAATGCCAAAAGGTTCATTATAGAACACTTTGTAAAAAAACTTTTAGGAAGGTTTCATTAATATGGTTTTTAAAGACGTCGAGATTGACAACAATTTTGCTGCAAGGAGAGTGTCTGTACACTATCTGATAACTAGACTGCGGATCTTTATGCAAAATAAAAATTCTCTGCATCGATTGCAAGAAATGGAAACCAACTTGAATGTTATTTCTTCCCTTAATGATTTTAATAGAGGAGAAATCATAAAGCATCAATTTTGCTATAAATGCATAAAGATCCGCAGTCTACTGATAACTATTCGATCTACTATGATTAGACACAGTGTTCGTGTTTGTATCTCGTATGTGTCCGATCAGCAGTGACCGATCTGTCAGTAGTACAGGTACAGAATTTGTCAGACAACCCCAGATAAATGTTTCACCTACCCAGGGGAAGCTTGTCATGGAGATCGTTGGGAGATAAAAACGCCCATGGAGGATAGTCAATTCGCAGGGTGTTAAAAAGGGTTTCTGGAATCTGAGAAATTGTAAAAGTTATATGTTTGTCGGTTAATCATCGAACAGAAAATTATTAAATTAAAGCAGTCTATTAACAGGCTTCCTGAAATATTAATAAGAAAGCTGCGTCGACGAACGTGTTAATTCCGCGGAAGAACTTCCGCGGAGCGTTAACTCGCTTCCGGAGGCAATTGATATATCGTTTAACCGCTTTCCCTCTAGTAGCCGAGTGCTGCGAGGCCATAAACTCTCCGAGCTCTTTCTAAAACGCGGCTGTACAGCAGACGCTATTACTTCTGTTTACACAGCGGCGGGCATTCAATTACCTCGGCCAGGGTTTTCGCGTTCTTCAAAAATGAATCGGCCAGGTTGTCGCTGGTACAGCAGCCGAGTATTACCAGTCCCACACAACTGCGTTCGATGAAACGAACGGGGGTGGAAGGGACGTGTGCGTCCGTTATGACGTTTAATAAATGACAAGAGCGACGAGAATTGATTCGACGAAAAATAAGGTAGAGAGCACCGACATCAGATGTGCCCCGCGACGAACCCTCCTTCGAAATTACACGTAATTTTTCCTGTCGCGAGTGACGCAGATGAAGGGCAGATATAACACGGGTTCGGGCCGGCTACACTCTGCCACCCCCGGCATTGTTAGCCTTGCTTGGAATTCAATTCGAGTCCACTGAGTTCCAAGTATCTCGGGGATACGGCAAGAAGGTGTTCGTAGATGCGGAGCCGTAAATCTCCGGCCGCTAATTGAAACGACGCCGACACGTCGAAAGAAGGAAACGATCGCGCGACAGGCCCCTGAATCGCGGCACCACGACCAGGACTGCTTCCAGTCGTTTCTCATGGAACTCTTTCTGTCCCCCTCTTAGCGCCGCGCGATTATGCCAGCGGGAACTCGGCAGTGCAAGGTTGTTCTCCCCTCCGCACCTCGTATTTCCGATGCCCATCGACGCGCGCGACGGCCTGGCACTTCTGCCCCCCTCTTAGCGCCACGCGATCATGCCAGCGAGAACTGAGCAGTCCAAGGTTGCTCTCCCCTCCACGCCTCGCGCCGCCGATGCTCATTGTATCGCATGCGAGGCGTGATCAACAGGAAACCGGAACATCCACCCCGGAGGGTGGACGTGAAATATTTTGTCAGTTTGTTGAGTAAGATCTGCCACAAATTTGAACATTAAAACGCTGGTTGAAAGTAAGACAAAAATCATTACTGAATTAATTTTAATTAATATGTCTGCAAATAAGTTCGTTCCCCTTTTTTTCTACGATCATAACTTCTGACTGAATTCGATTTACTTCCCGATTTTGGTGCCATCTGAAAGAGCATTCTTCTAGTTTTAAGTGTCATGATTTAGGGTGGTCAAACCAGAAAATGAGGATTCGAAAGGGAGACGTTTGCGAGTTGCCGTTCCCTCCAATCGGAGACGAGGGTGCAACGATTGAATGACAAAGTGGAGCCAGTGCAGGGTCGGCTGAATCGCAAAGTAGCGTCAAAGGATGACGACCTTGATCGGCTGTCCACGACACGGGTAGTGATATTCACGCGAATTTATCCGACTGAGAGTATCCAGTTTCAGCGGCATAGACAACGGTGTCGATGGTTCGAGTTACCAATCCCTCGAACTGGAGTGGCCGCGTTTTCGCCCCGAGACGGCTTATTATAACCCTTTGTGAAGCCCCTCGAGGCACCGGCGAAGGTTTCTGGCCTTTGATCCGACCGGACGATCGATCATTGTGCAACGTCTCACGTCCGCGGCCAGAGACGAAAGAAAAGGAAAGACGAAGAATGATCTCGGTGCAGCGTGTCACCTACGTGAGCTGTTTTAAACGCAGCCCACCGGGACTCGTGCTCCGTACCACCCTTTTTATTCGCTCATTTTGTTGCCCGGGATCCTCCTTTCTTAATATTAGGCGTGTTTTTGCGCTATTCATCTGCCCTCGCCCGCAGAATTTGCGCACAGCGATTTAACGAGACAGGAAGCCAATGGTTTCATTCCAGAGGTAGAAAAATACATTTTTTAAAACTATAATTTTCGAAAATCAAGGACATTTCAAGGTCATGATATTACACATATCTGAATTTATTTTTCGATCAGTTACACGATGGAATAAAACAGATGTAGGTATGTGTGAAAAAACAACGATGACCTTGATAACTCCGAAAAAAATGACTTAATCTTAGAATTATATAAATATCCCCAATGATTTTTTGGTATAATTTGCAAACATTTAGATTTACATGATTGCAGATGACCATAGTGTATGGTAGAGTAAGACAGTGGAATATTTTTTCCGCAGATATTCTGCTGAGAAAATCAATGAAAATTTCAACGTTTCCTTGCAGGTTCGATTTGGAAAATCTGCAGCGGGAATATTCATGCCAGGCACGTGTTAATTAAAGCTGCAATTGTCGAGAGAACGTGAAATTATGAAATTCTGAAAAATTCGAAAAATAGTCGGCGACCAACGTTAACGAGGATTCCGTCGGTCTGTAATTTGAAAGCTGTAACGCGTGAAAAAGTGCAGTCGCATTCGAATTTTCTCCGGGAAAATCGAAGAGCAAATTTCCCGATGTAATCGTTCGGAATACAAAACGAGCAGAATCCCATACATTAGTCCGCAGACCGATAATTCCGCGTACGCGCACCGTACACGTTACACATATATATATATTTTTTAATTATGTACAATTACACGCATCGCGGAATCCGCAATTACAGTGGTTGATGCGCGTTCGTTATAAACGGAGAATATGATATTCTAATTTGGGGTTTGGGTCCTCGCTCGTGGAAACGCACAGGGACGCCGTTGCCAGATGTTTTACGGATCGCTTTGACGGTTTAATGCAACCGTCCGTATCCCCGGGAATAAAAGTTTCACGAATAAGGGTAATTGGCGTCGCCGAGCTACGCGGACACCGCGTGATTTTGTCGCCGGGAACAGTATTAACGAGCCATCCCCGCGTATGTTTATTTCAATCTATGAACTCCCGAACTCGTATGAAAGCCTCGCCGGAAAAGTGTATCGTTGAACAAAACTCGACTGCTGAGCGCGCAACCCCGGTTTAACCAAATATTGACACTGCAAAATTCTATTCGTTTTCACTTTGAACAACTGTAATGTACTCAATATTCAAGATGAACTTTCGTCCACGCTTTATTTCTACCTACTGCAAAAGGATCTTACCATTTCGTTAAAATGTGACATCATACATGTGAAATTTGACCTCACTGATTCAGCAACAAAGTGCCATTTTCTAATTTGAAATCATGAATGAAGTGTCAGTGGAAAATGGATGAAATGTTACGCTACGCGTCTTTTGTGGAAATATTTTTGCGGAGCTCGTGGAGAGGTTGATTATTAGATAAAAATGATTGAAGAGCAGAAGCAGCGTAATTATTACGGCGGAAATTAACTAGATTATAGAGTAAGGTGAATACTGCATTTTATCAAGTAACTGTTATTAATAACTAGACTGTGAATTTCATGAATTTTAAACAATTAAAAATATTCCAATAATTTAATAATACTGTCGAATTATTTTAGACCCATTAAGAAAAGATTATGGAAAGAAAAATGTAAATTTTAAACCCGAAAGTGTTGCTCTAACGTTACTTTGGAAACTTGGGCAACGAGTAGGGCTATACGGCAGAGTTAGTATTTGGCTGGCGGTGTATATCATTTCAATACGTTAAATTTTGGTGGGCTAGGGTAGCGGTGATCGTCGAAGATCGAAGATGCGGTCGCATGTACGCACACGTGTCTGGTTATGCGCGTGGAAATGGCGTGTTGAAATCGACAGGAGGCTCTTTAGGTATTTATTTGTAAGCCCGGTATATACGCAACGTGGGTTCCCGTGTTGTGCCATTCGGAGAGACCTCGACAACCGCCACTTAAGCGGAACGCCGGAGGGTTGGCTGCCTTCCCCTGTATTCAATTAGTACACCGCACGAAATATCAATGCCATTGCTGGAAAGCTCCTTCGACGTTCTCGAGCATGGGGGAATAAGAGGATACTTTCCGGGAACCGCAGTTATTCCAATTGAAGCATGCGCCGCCATTCGAATTGCTGCTAATCTCTCAGTCTTTAGCGACTTCGAACTTCTATCATACAATAGTTCCCACGGAAGCAGGATTTTACTGCATTCACGCTGCCTGCTTTTCACATTCGATCTCCCATTTCGTTTCAATTCATATATCCAAGAAAATCATTTTGGAAACTATTCAGCAATATTTTACTGCACTCGCACTTCGCGGGTTTTAACCGAATCTTTATCTGCAACAATATTTCTATAGCAACATTTATTTCTCTAACGTGGAAGCTTAAAAGATTTACGTCAATATGTTAATTTCTTGTTAACTTATTTTACACGTTCTGATGACAGATATGTAGGATATTGAATTGACAAAATCATTCATGAGTATCCATTTTTGTAGTTCATTAATCTTCGTAAAGTAGATCTCGAATTACATAAGTACTGGATTATTTCTTGATAAACTCCTGGGCTTCTTATTTACATATCTAATAGCGAATCCGGCTAATACTATCAGTCCATTGACACCTGATTTATCCAATTACATTCTAACAATTATCGATAATCTCTGGAGATCCCGTCACTTAGCGTGTGACAGTATTATTCGAAATATTCTGGTAAATACTTGATTGCATTACACTTAACATATCATCGAATATTTTAAGATTCTAATATTGATAAATATCTAGCATGCAGTACTTACTTGACAGATGTCCCAGATAGCACGTAATGTGACGAACAGAAATAGAAGCTATTTGCAGCTACATACACACATAATATATTTATTTTTGCCGTGCCAACGAATTCTACTTCGCGTTATCAGATCCATAGTCGTGACATTAAAATTTTATCATTTTTACGGTAGAAATACGTAGATAGCTAACATCATTATTATTTAAGCATTCAATTACAATTTTAAATTCCATGAACCCGTCACGAAATGCGTTGCACCTGACATCTCATATATTTTAAATGAGTTACCATCAATGTATTCCTGCTTTTATATTTTATATGCTTTTCAGTACACCCCTACTAGTTTCGAATGTATATTCTTCCATTTAGTATCAGGCTTATACTGAAAAGAACAACGAGAACATTTTTTGGACAAACTAAATAGTTTTTTATATATCACATGGACTATATTCTGCGATAGTTCTCTTTTTGTATAAGCGAACTTATTGTTTCTGTACATAATGAAGTGTACAGAAGCTGACAATATATTTTTATTCTAACATTTAGAGTCATTTTAAATAAAGAATCCATTATTACATGTTCCTTACATCGTACTCGGTCCTTTTTCTATTCTAGCGAACACTGGCTGAATGTGAGAAGAACGCGATTTTCAATGCGCGTCAAAACATACTCGAATTTCCGGGATTGTACTTACGACACGAATTCACGAGAAGTTAGCTGTTAATTATCAGCATTTTTTAATTACCGGCCTCCGTTGTTCACCGTAATCACTGCGTGAAAATTTCCGCGCGAACTGGCGAATTCACGCTACATATTCCGCGGGCTCGCGTCCAATTAGAAACTTTCGTTTTGCACCCCTGTTTTATCGAACCCGCCCCTGCCCACGATCATCCAACTTCCATTCCGGCTGTATTTACCGTTCGTGTGCCTCCCTACTCGGATTAATAATCGATTCTCGTTTATTTTTTCAGAACATGGACGTCGCGAAGGCTTCGGAGCGTCTGTTGAAGCTTGCCGTGAGTATAATATAGCTTAAAAAAAAATACAAAAAAAAAAGGGAGACGAGAAAAGGAAAGAGACAACAAAGTGAGCGATTAACAAGCTCAGAGTGATCGAAGTCTGTCAGCGTAAAGAGATGGGCGAGGGGATATTATGTACTGCGTGTTCCAAAACTATGGGACCGTGTTCACTTTAAAAAACAATGCTTGTGATAAAAAAATTATTAGTAAACTGTGGGTCTAGCAGACTAAGAATGGTCCAGCGGCTTAAGCCACAATTTTTATCGATATTATGTGGAAAACAATGGTTTTAGATTGAAAGATAACCCCCTAAAATTTTAAGTCCCTAAATTAAATGATTTTTTCTATCCTTAATAATTTGATGACAATTGTGAAAAGAATATATGATACGAAGGAGGTAAGTTCGAGTATTTTCTTTTTTTTCATCTGCATATCTTAATTAACAACCGAAAAAAAAATGATACAGTTAAGGTATTTACTCTCATAGCATCCTTATATGAAGGGTTAGAGACTTAAAATTTTTTGGGGGTTACCTTTCAACCCAAAACCTTTGTTTTGCACACAATATCAATAAAGATTGTGGCTTAGGCAGGTCTGCCCAATTTGCATCAGTCTATGGTAATAGTATTTGTTATTACAAAACAAACTAGTCGTACATATTTAAAGAAAATGGAAATTCTAGTTTATAGAATTTACAAGACTCTAATACAACCTCCCTTTTGATGGTTTACAATGAGTACTCAGACAAATAAAAATTTTTATCTTCAATTTTAGAATTTTGTCTTCAGAATGATGAATGAAATTTTTACATTTTTAAGAAAAAAATTGTTTCAAAGTCTCAAACTTGAAAAGTTTTAGCCACTTTTTCGCGATTTCCATGTCACTGGTAGGATAAATCCTTTGCCTAGTTTTCTGAATAGATCCGGTTGTTTGATCCGGTGCTGCATTTTTTTGGTGGACAATCTGCATATATAGTGGATGGAAAAAAGAAGATTGGAGGGTTACGTGACCTAGACTTGCCAGTAGACTCGTTAGCTGGGCAGTAGACTTGTTAGCAGACCTTGTCTTCAACAGTCTCGTCGCTTCTTTAGATTCCGTCTTCCCGCTTTGATGTTCCGATGAGGACACGTGTCTAGCGACACGAGACAATAGACGACGAAGACATGCAAGTTTAATGGATCGTAGATCGATGAGAACCTGCTACGTGGCTTGGATTAGCAAATTGTGGAGGTAGATTGCTTGAGGTAGCAGATCTTAAGATCTTAGACCATGTTGGTCTACTTATACTTCCAGATCGAAAAGTTTGGACCACTAGAGGTCCCTAAACACCGTGAGATGGATCAGACAATCTTCACTGAATTTTCAGGGAAGACATAATGTAACTCTCATTAATTGAATCAGTTTGATCTCGGTGAGAATAGATTGTCATAAATTATGGTGAGTTGGTACTACAATTGCCACCCTGTATAAATTTCTTAGGAATTAGTGAATCGTTACGTTATAGAAATTGATTCAGCTGATTATGAGTCCATCTGAGCCACTAAATCCTCAGGCTTACCCATCGCTTATACATCGAGGCTTAGTCCAGCTCGATCTATTTGATTGTCAGGAAATACATAATATCTTAGGGGCTGGTAAACCCATATGTTATACAAATTGGGTCAGCTGATTATGAGAACATCTGAACCACTAGACCTCCAGGCTTAGCAGCTCGATCTATTTGATTTGCTGGTCTCGGGACATAGTCCTGTAGTGATCTTTTGGTCCACATAGGAGTGGCAAGATTTCCAGCACATGCAGCTCGACAAATTAAATATTCCAGAGATGTAACTTAGGGGTCACTAGATCTTCAGCCGTGTATCTGGGAGTGGCAAATTTTAAGGTCATATGGCATGAGCCACAAAAAATTTTTGTGCGGTTGTTTCGCCCCTATAGCCGAGGAACATCCTAATTCACAGCCTAATTCATTCTCTCTGTATATTGCTATTCTAATGTTAACCGTGTACAAGGGGGTAATTGGACCCCATACATTTTTTGAAAAATTTATCTGCGTAAGCATTTCTGAAATTTTATTGATTTTTGCCATAGAGCGGGTCACAATCGACCGAAAAAATTGCAACAATCAAATCACGAGAATTCGGAATTAGGAACCTGTTGACCACCGCCTTGGCCAATAAACAGTGATGTCTCGGCGGGCTTGAAGGGATGCTCGCGTGTCCTCCTTTATTAGTCGGCGACGTTCAGAAATGCGAGACGCGTGAACAAGTTCCGTGAGGCAGCGGGGCGGCAGCATCTCTCGCGAAGAGGCTCTAAAAGAGCAAAGGAAGACGTGGGTCTCCCTCTCGGAGGCTCGGCTCGCGTCTTCTCTCACCTGCCTGGTTCCTTTTCGTCGACGGTGTGCCCGCGAGCAGCGCGTCAAAGAGATTCCGAAACGAGGGGCGAGTGGACGGAGGCGATGGGACGCGCTCGTATAAAGCAGATCGATCTAAGGAAACGACCTCGTTGGCAGCGGACTGCAGGAAAATTGCGTTTCCCCATTACGACAAGATTAAAGTCTCGTCCTACATTGCAGTCCCCCGGCTTTTCACCGTCCGTCCGTTTCTCCTTCGCCCTTCCAGAACCGTCGTGCGCCCTCTTTCTTCCGAACGGCAGCCAGCCCTCCGTCTTCGAAGTTCACCGTTTCCTATATAAGAACCGCAATTAACCGGGGACGGTCACGGGGATTGCCCTATCCGACCACTCTTGCAGTTATTTGCGGTGTAAACGAAAATAAAGGCCATACCGCGCTGGTGAAGGGTCCGCAGGAGATCTCCGAGATCTCAAAGATCCAGGAACATCGCTCGTCCTCTTCCTCCGGGGTCTTTTCGTTCGCGCGATTTTTCCCCTCGATCGGCAAACAATTATTTTTCCCCTCTCGGCGGCGAAGCCCGGGAAACAGAAGGGCACAAAGGGAGCACGTCCCGAGAATGAGCAATCCTCCTCGTCGCGTGACTTATGAGATTGGAAGAGCAGCCGCGATCTTGCCTCGAGGAACGCCGACTCCGGATTTTCTGCCCCAGGATCGTAGACGACGGCGACGAGTATAGTGCTCGCCGTGTTATGCCTTCGCACGGATTTACGAAGAAGCTCGGAATTAATTGTTTTCCTCTCCGCGCGGCTTGGTTGCGTGACGACCTCGAAACGGGCAATTATTGCGCCGTGAGAGTATTCTGTGCCGAAAATGGTGAGCGAATTTGAACGCTTGAAATAAATTTGATGAGTAATTCCTCATGATTGCGTCGTTACAATCTTGAAATTGAAGAACATGAACGACCATGAAATCCAATTTCTACCGTGTACAATCAAGAAGCTTGAAATTCATTGACAGAGAACGTCGATTACAACGATTTACTTTTTATCAATAAATCTATTTGGATAAAAGTGACAACCTCATACAATAATTTTGCAATTTGTCAACAAAAAGAGTATTTTTAATTAATCAATTACTAAGTCCCCTCCCCGTGTAAAGTACAGGTTTCAAATATGGAAAAACTGCTGCGATGCTATACTACGATGCTATTACTATGATCTCTCAAATACAAATGAGTCAACTAAGCTAGCAAGAAGTTCGAATGATTATCAATGATCGTACGATCTAATAAATTCATAAGATAGGTCTGGGTTAGGTCTTTACACTCTTAAGAGCCGCTGAGTGGTCGTCAATGCGATTCGTGCAACGCGACTAAGTATTTTTTTTTATAACAAAAATGAACAATATATAATGTTTAGTTCCTGGTGCATTCTCAACATAGATATACATTCTTCACATAAAAAAAAAATTGAGCACTTAATCTTCAGTAGGTTTTCCGGGACATCGTTATGAAGAAAAGGAATTTTTTCGGTGATAAATCGTATCTGAAAATGTTTGATCTTTGATCGCTTATTGTAACGAGAGTTTTTAATAACTTTAATTAATGTTATCGGTTTCCGAATGTAATGGACATTTAAGGAACATTGTACATTCGTTAAAAATCGATATGAGGATTTTTCAGCTCATGAACAGCTGGCGCGTCGATCTGGCCCACTGTGCGACGCGCCTAACGGTGTCCAATCATAAATTTCGGGAGCCTCGCGAGGCACCGTGATCAGAGTGTTTGTAAGTACCTAGGTCATACTGTGTTCCGAGTTGGTCGAGACCAGTGTCCATCGAGGCCGATTTCACTCGGGCGTCGTTATTCGTGCTCGTTATTCTCTCGTTAGTCCGGATCGGAACTAGCCAGCCGTAGTGTTTCGATCAGTGAACCGGACTCGGTGAACCGAATTCAATTATATGACTTCCATCCCGAAAGCGACTGCCGCGAATCGTCCTCCTGGAGCGTGTATAATAATAGCGGGTTTCCGAGGTCGCGTCTCGCCACCGGTTCCCGATTAAAGCACCGCGGGCCGGCCAAAAGGCCACGCTCCGCCGGGCTTCGTTAACAAATTTTTCCCGGCCGCCGGTTAATTGGACCTATCGCGTCATTAATTACCGACGTCCGACGCCCGGTTCGCCGAATACACCCTGCGGCCCGCATTGCCGAGATCGAATCGATTATTTCGCGCCCCGGACCACGAGGAACATCCGAACTTTTCGATCGCCGGTTTTCAAGACCGCTACCGTAATTAACATCCGCCGCACACGTATTGATTTTTCTTCGGAATTGAAATTTTTATTAATCTTTAATCATAGAACTAGAGTCAAGAATGTTATTCTGATTTATTATATGATTGTTATTTGGAAATCCCACACTATAAATGCTAGCTTCCATTCACCAACTTGGGAATCAATGTAAAATCTGCATGTTCCATGACGTGTTCCATCCAATTCCAAATATCACGATGATCTTATTAAAATTTCAAGGTACATTGAATTTTAGAGTACTCTACATGTGCTATAAGTACACGTAACCCGCAGTGTACTATTTATATCGAGTCAGCCATGGAACACTAAAATTTTCGCTAACCTTTCCGAACGGTAAATATAGACGCGAATCTATCTCCATTTCCATTTACAATTGCAGAACTACAGTTTCGTCACAGAAATACAATACATCTGCCCACAACCTAATTACACTCAGTAAAATAAGTCTCCGTACACCCTTTAAAACAGAATAACTTTTTTATAATTACACCAAATTTACAAGGTTACATGAAATTAAATTTTCATTAAGGCAGATACGCGCATTAAGCGTATCTCAAATTAATTTGGGCATTAAGGGCCCAAATATATATATATATAAAAAAGTTTTAAAAAATGCCTTTTTTATTTTTTCTCGTAACCTTGTAACTTATAATTTTTGACAACCACTTTGTAAACCAATACTTCTAATCGCTCACAAAACATCAGTTCATTTGGTATAATTATAAAAAAGTTATTCTGTCCTAAAGGGTGTACGGGGACTTATTTTACTGAGTGTACCTTGATCGACCGGGTTAAGCTCGCAGTCATTCAAAAAAGTCTGCATACATCCTGTAAAATAGTGTAACTTCGTAAAAAGTGGAAAATTGTAATTGACAGGAAATGATTGATCAAAATTCTCTCTCTTCCTACATCAGATAAACTAGTCTAGTCTTTCAAATATCTGAAAGAAGTTCACGTGGTTTTATTTTATAAAGTTCTTCCGTCTCAAATTGTGAGACATTCTCGACTGACAGTAATTGCGAGCGCTTTCAATCGAAAGACGAGTGTGATCTGAAGTGGCGGCATCGGATTAACCGGCGAATATTCCGATTATATTTTCGCGAGGTCGGCGAGGAACCGCGGAAATAATCCGTGCGCGCGAATTCGCGTATCAGCCTCGGCAGCAAATTAAAAGTCTTCCGTTCATTATCGGGGTGGGGGTGGTGTGCTGCTTGTTTGCGCGACACTTGTTCTCGGCGTGAATGTGGCTTTCGCATTACGAGGGTGGGAGGTGAACGTAGAGGACGGAGAGAGCCGGAAAGCCATTCTTCTGATTACCTTTCCATTAACGCGACTCCTGGTTCCCCCGGTGCCGATTTTTAATACGCAAATATTGTTTCGTGTTAGCGGCGCGCCGCGGATACACGTATTTCGCAATTTTTGCCGTTGATGGACACGCCCGGGAGCCCTTTGACGAACCGTCGTTTCCCATCGCCCCGCTTCGTTCCGTCTACCCCTGGTTTACACCGGATATAGTGTTCCCCTCCACCCGCAGACTTAATGCGCGCATGCTGTAAACGCGCCAACTGAAAATTTTAATTAACGCATCGAAAGCATTGGCGGCCGAGTATCGGGAGGTTTAATGGCGGCCGCAAATGTTACGTGTCAAATTACCACGCCGTGTTTTCGGAGTTTACGTCGCCGTTTATGGGGACAACGCGGTTATACCCCGGCCTCGAAATCCGATAAAATCCGCGTAACGATGTTAACAAGCAAGCAAGCGAGCGGGACCCTTCGAGCCGGCGAACGATAATCGAGGGATCCAGATCTCAGACTTGATCGCGCGCGCTAAGGCCGTGGTTACACCGACCATTTCGGCAACTGGGCTTTGTCGCGAACTGTTTACAAGCGGCGTCCCCTCCCGATTTCTTGATATCGTGGAACGACCCCTGGCATTGAAAGTAGTAATTATACCGCGGTTAGGTCCCGGCACGCTCTCTGAATCTAGTAGCAACGAAATAAGGCACGTGTACCCTACTGTACAACGTTTTACGGTTCTCTATTTGTGCTCTACGATGTTCTTACCACGCTTGTATTACCTTTACGTGTTCGAGTATGCGCCAAATCTTGTAATCGAATTTTAAACCTCTTCCCATACTCCAATCTTGCTGAAATTTTGTATACAGGAAAAAAATTATTTTCTTCTTTTTTTAGTGCATTTTAATATAAGCGTGTTTTTTAAAAAGTTTTTTTAACACTGGAATTATTAGATTGGTCGAAATGATTTATTTCTGATCCTCGAGTCATTTAGAGTAGGCCAGAGAATCTTGAATGAACTATAGAATATTTTAGAGATCGCTGAGATCGTATTAGGAGATTGAAGAAGTTTTTAAGTGAGTCTAGAGAACTTCAATTGAACTTTCAGGTACCTAGAGAACCTTTGACTGGCCCGTGGATAACCTTGAGTAAGCCACAGGAGATCCTAAAAATCCTCAGTTGAACGTTGAGAGATTTAAGAGTCAAGTGCGATAAACCTAGAGCAGCCCAAGTGATCGTTGCGTTACCCAAAGGATTTTTCACTGGGTCATCCAGACTTCAGAACATTGGATGAACAAATTTAAGTAGGAGTGCTTAAAGAACCGAAACTAAAATTCTCTGTATCTAGAAGACAGTTTCGAATGACTGGAGCGCCACGAATGATCCGTAGAAACCCTAGACCCCTAATTACAACACTCCAAGACCAGATAGTCCCGCAGATAAGTCAAGAGAACCCTGAACAGCGCTCCAGAAAATAATTATCCCGGGGACAATAGAAAATCCTAGAAGAACTCCTACAAAATCCCAAAGATTCTGGACCAGCAAGGGAGCTGGTAGATGCCCTCGGGCGATCCCGGAGTCGCTAAAGTGAGACTTAATTCAGCAGGAAGAGATGATCCTCGTAGACCCGGGAGAGTCTCGTCCAACACTCGCGGCCCTTAAAGCGCACTAAAGACCTCGGAGTGTCTCTTGACCGACCCTTGGAAGACAGGTTCTCGGTCTCGAACCCGAGAGGACCTCGGCCCATAGATCCCACGGGAACACAGTCCTTAAAACGTCGAAGCATGACGGTAAATTTCATCGTAACTATTAAGTGCCCACGCGACTCGATTCGTAAGGTTTCTTCGCCGGGATCCCGGCTACGAAATACGACCTTAGAGAACTATACCCGCTGTCTTCGGCTTCCTGTATCGCTGGAAATAATTCTTCTCCGCGGGTCGTTCCCGGCGGAAAGAATGTCGGAAGGCTGCGAGGAGGTTCGGATTCGAACGGCTCGTTTATTGATAGGAACGGCGTTATAGGGTAACTCCTTTACAAGCCGCCGTTTCCGACGGCGCATAACTCACGTGTTGCGACGTCAACGGCGACCAGCCTGTACACCCGGCGAAAGTTGAATCATGAATTCATAGATTCCGCGGAACTTTCGGACCGACATTCAAATGCCCGGGCCGCCGTTGTCGCCTCGTTCTCCGATGCGAAACTAAAGCATTCCCCGACGGATTTACAACGGCGTCTCTGTATTATACGGCGACGCTCATTGAAAACGCATTTTCGCGTTACACGCTGTCAGGGACGTCGCCGAAGATCGAACCACGCCTCCAGGTGAACACGCCGTTGCTCGATTCGCGAAATAATACTTCCTTGCGAGCGAACACCGTTTCTCGACGGCACTCTCTCCCACCCCCACTCTCTCTCTCTCTCTCTTTCTCGGTTCTTTCAGAGTGGAAAGACGACAAAGTTGAAGTCTGCTTTTGCATCGCTCGTGCTGCCGAGGGTGCTCCACTGTTCTATTAACTTTGCACTCGCTATTTTTCCTAGGAAATGTCGAGCACACTGACATCGCAACACTTTTGCTTTGGGTGCTCTCGACACTATTCTCTTAATCCCCTATGCGATATCGGGGAAAAATGATGACTTTTCAAATTATTCATTCTGCATTGATCCACAGTCTAGTAATAGATTCTTAAATATCTAACTAGCAAAAAGTCTGTTTTCAACATACGATTGTTTCTACTGCGTGAAAAATTAATTTTACGCAGACTTGACCAACGTGTCTGATCAATTCCTACCATTTCTACTTATTCGACAATCAAATTGAAAATTAACTTCACAATACTTTACATAGATTTGACCAACATGTCTGATCAATTCCTACCATTTCTACTTATTCGACAATCAAGTTAAAAATTAACTTTACAATACTTTACATAAATTTGACCACATGTCTGATCAATTCCTACCATTGCTACTCATTGGACAATCTCATGAATATTTCTATCCATAACATTTTCGCGCGCGTTGGAAAAAATAGATATTAAAGACTTTTCACCAAAGTATTATATAAACCTCCCATTTTCAATTTTGAATTTTCGATGTCTTCATTCATTTGGTCCCTCTCTAGCGGTTTCCAGTCCACCGGTGCAGCGTGAAAATCCTCAGCAACCATGAGTGCATCTGCCTTAAGACAGTCTCGAGATTTTTGCTCGCACCAAGCCATCGGTGCGCCGATCTCGCACTGTCCCATAGAACGCACAGCTGTAATGTGTGCTTCATGCATATATACCGAGTAGCATCGATCGATTTCTATCAATAATGCAGGCATATTGGATTCAGGAATACGAAGACGCGGACGGTTCGAGGAGGGGCGAGGGCAAAGGGGGGCCATTGAATTTCCGATATGTACTTACCGATAGCTGAATGTAATATGGACACGGGATCCGGTGCTATCGTTACCGGATCGTGTAAAAAGCCCGGGCACGAAACCGTCGCGTCGACCGATTCGCGTAAGTTCATCTATCCGGTTAGCATTATATTATGTTGCTAATCGATATTTTCCATTTTCTTTCCCTTGCCGATCGTGTTCCGCCGCGCACTCACTCGTTCTACTCCAGCCCTTTTTCCTTATTCCCTTTTCTTCGTTTCCTTTTTACTCTCTCTGTCTCTCTCTTCCTCAACCGGTTCTCTCCTGTGCCGAGCGAGCCTCCCGGGAGCACGTCGCTCGTAGTATTTACTGCAGCGAAGCTTGTGCGCCCCCTTGTAATCTAGGAAGTAGCTGTTATCGTATGAACAGTGGGATGTAAGAATAACAATCAGGAACGGGAGAAAAATTGACGGGAAAATAGCCTACGTATAGTCGCGACGCGACTACAGGATGGAATATTGCGACGAGAAGCTTTAACATCGTCATTGCTTTGAGATGGGAAGTCGCGATATACGGGGTGGAGCAATAACTTTAGGTTGAACAGTCCCGCTACTTGTAACCGTGTGAAAAAATAATATACAGAAGTTGCATTAGTATAGAGGAGGAAATATTGTGAGGTAATCTGCAAGGAGAGTTCCAGGTCACCTTACTTTAAATGCTAGGACCTGCCTTGTGTGCCTTCAATGGACAGAGCAATTCTGTGTAAAAGTGTATTAACATTTTCCTGGTTGTAATAATTAACCCTTTCGTCTTCCAAGGTCATTCAATTTAGCGTATCTAGGCCATACCATGTCACCCCTGACACAGAGTGAAACAGTGTGGGAAATAATTGTGTGCGAAGCTTCAAATGGGACACCCTATATACATATATCGAAAAACAGACTTAAAACCCATCGCACGAGCGGCGAATCGCGAAAGCATACGCAATTTGTCTCTCCTGTTGGCGATACAGAGGAATCCATGGTCGGGCCATGATCGAAAGAAAATTGACGGGAGTTTCAATTCGTCCTCTCCCCCTTCCCCCATACGTTCAGACGCGACAGGGAAAGTTTTTTATTGTTATCGCTGCGAACGAGTCGGAACTGTTCTGAAAAGTTTGACGCGGTTTATTAAAACGCACAGAATAAAATCCGCCCCACGATGGGAGTCGCTTTTCAATCGCTCGATCTTTCAAACGTCGCCCGAAAATCTGCGCCATCGATCTCCCGCAACAGCTGCTAACAATTTATTATATGTTTCCGAACCTGTCATTTCTCATTTCGTCTGCCTAGGATTGCACGTTCTCGACCATTAGCAGCGGGAGTTCTCCTAGCCTCGAACACGAGTACGACTTATTCGAATAAATTATTTGGAATATAATACATCATCTGAGTATCGACATGTTCATAGCAGAACCTAATATTAAGGCTTGAAGTTGTATCCAGCCGTATTTCGAAGATTGTAAGTTATCTATTTAAATCATAATTACATCTTGTAACATTGTAATACCAACCTGTAAAATTGTAACACCGCATTGGAAATCGAAATGGACCCATTTAATCGTCTAAAGAGCTCCAATAAAAAAAATGGCGTACTGATTTCAATGTGTTAGAATTATATCAAAGAAAGAAAATTACACTTGGCTTCTACGTCTTGTATAATTGATGGAGAAATTAACAATTGCTAAATTAAAACCAACAAATGTTAAAGGAAACAGAATCCCTAGGTGGTTCCTCGCAATCGCGAAAATGTGTATTCTGCATGAAGATGCGCAGCCTAATAATGAAGCACGAACCACGACGTTTTAAAATGATTCACACTCCTAGAGTCCCGAGGACATGAGAATTACCCGCAACGTTGTTCCAGGGATTTTAATCTCGCCGGGAACAGCGGCGTAAGAGGGGAGCTCTTTAGAAAAAGATAGCGATTAGTAAGAAACGTGTAGGGGTGTGAAGCGAGCCGAGAGAATTCAAATTCCCCTCGTGTCTTTGCACGGTGTCACATATCACCGGAGCAAGACTCATCCGGCGTGGCGTAGTCGGTAGTCGAGGGGATGAAAGCGGTCTCGTTCTGAGATAGCCTGTGGCCAAGAAAAGGGAGGCGGGGTTCAAAGTTTATGCCGGCGCTTTTTCCTTTGTGGTATCATCGGCGTGTCTCAAACGGTTTTCACCATGGTTTCATCCCCCTTACCCGGCCGATTCGCTTCCTCTGGCGAGCCGGCCAACATACCGGGGCTAAACGAAATTAAAACGTCGAGGTAAGTTTTTGCGGGCTACGCGGATCGGCGGGGTGGTTCGAAAGGGGTGCACTGGAGAAAGAGGGAAAAAGTAAAGAGGAAGAGAGAGAGAGAGATGGGGTGGAGACAGCTCGGTGAAGGGTGTCCTCTCGCCCCTTCCACCGTCGTTCCATAAAAGTGCCGCGAATGCCTGCCGGCAGGAGAGACTTGACCTTTGTGCCTGGCAACATTATTAAGTCCTTTGGAGCGGGCAGAGGGCCTCCCCGGAAGCAGCAGCGACGCTCCGGGGGGAATTAGAGAAGACATTCGAAAACGAAATAACTTCAAAATTCTTCCTTGGCTAACCGGCCGTGTCGCTGCAACCGGCCAACTCCACGACAACTGCAAGAATCCGTCTGATCTTTCCCTGACGCGATTGCCTTTCACCGTTTCTGCTACCTCTCTTCCTCGCTCTTTCTCTTTTTCTCTTCCTACTTCCATCTCTGTGTCTCTCGCGCCCAGTGTCGCACAAACGACGCACGGTTATGCTCTGGCAATTTTCGGGGCGAACTCTCCTCTGGAACGAGACGCAATCGCGGAATTGTTGGTCCCGGCCACGACGCCGCGCGTAAATAATGCGCGATCCTCGTTTCTTCGGGGCTCGCGATTCCGTTTGCCAGCGGATTCGGGCTTTTGTGCTTGAATGTTAGTCGCTCGCCTTTTGTGTATTATGATACATTATTCGGCCCATTTATCCCATCCAGTTCTTCGAACTAATTACACGTTATGAATTCCGTTTGCGGCGTTATTGGTTTACGGGAATTGTGCACGGAGCTTGCACCGGGAAAATCGCACGGATTTCGCGATTTTATTGACGCGACGTGGACGTTCTAGACTGGAAATTTGTTTGTTGCATTTTCCATTATGAGGTACGCTTTGTTTTGTAAAACGTGATCTGGAGCGGACGGACGCCATTATGTGCAGACCTTTTTATGAGTAACACGTTAACTGCCGAACAATCATCCCCTAAAAGTTTCACGTAATCAGAGTAACTGAATCATTGTAATAAAAATGGAAGAGTTATCGCTTTGTTCAATGTTTTTAGACCCTTCATTACAAGAATAATAATACTTTCAACAACTGATTCACTAGTTTCGACCGTTTCTAATTCATTTACATTTTCAGAACACTGTAACTCTTTCGGAATATGTTTAATTTTTACTGAAAGGTCGCTTCTGAAGGGAGCAAAACCATTAATCTTGCTTTAATTGCGTAAATTCACAGGCTCGTGTGTGCCGCGTATAGAATATTTTACAAATGACGAGGCTTTGTTCGAAGCGCGCCTGAATACTCTTCGTGACGCACAGCGTGCTTCCCGTTTCATCTCGAGTGCGAATAAGAGCTCGTTTTACTTCACAATTTACGTCATCGCGTAACATCGATACGTTTCTGTCGCTGCGACTGCCGGTTGAAGTGTCCGATGACACACGGAACAACGAGGAGTCTATTTCATTATTACTGCATCGTACTCAGCATTTCGTTCCCATTTTATACATTATACAATGCGAGGGGGCTTTGATGTTCCTGCTGGCACCTTCCATCCTCCATCATATTTCCTTTCTTCTTCCCGTTCCTTCCTCCGTCGTGCTACCAACCCGCCCCCGCCCCTCGTCACTCGCCCCCAACGGTATGCTAACAGAGGTTAAGAATTATGCGAAATTGCGCGGGCCGCCTCGGGGCGAACCGGCAATGGAACAGCGAAAGAGAGAGGGACGCGAATTCGCGTCGGTTTAACGAGCCCTCCGAATGAAGGATGCGAGACAAAAAGAAAGTAAAATATTAATACCCATAGCCGTGAGGGTTGCGCTACCTGGCCGTGTGCGTTATGCTAGCCCGCGTGATCCATGCATTGATCGACAGCGGTCCCCGCGAGAAAACCATTCGCGAACGGTTATAAGAATGAAAGAGAAAAGTTCATTAAGAGGCGCGCGAGCGCTGATTATACTCGTGAAAGAAACGATCCGACGTCCTGCGAAATTAGATTGTTATCCATGATCCCCGGCTCCGAATACTCGGAAGTGAAATAGTCAGACTTTGACAGTCCATTCTCCCATGGGGAATTGGAAAAAATGAGCCAATTAACGAGTTTTTGCTGCCGGCGTGTAATGGGAGCTGGAAATCTGTGCAACCAAACAGCGAAAGCCGTTGAATGATGCGAAAGTATCGACAGGCAAATGTGGAAGCTTTGTTCGATGTAGGGATGAAAATAATTCGGCTGATGTTAATAGCAAATTTCGTCGAGTTTTCGATAGTGAGTCGAAAGTTTTAGTGATTTTATAATCGACATTTCACAGTGAGCTTTTCATGAATTCCCATCTGCTCGCACGATCTCGTAAGTATGGGTTGCAACGAATTTTAAAGCGAGATCCTGAGTGAAACATTTATGATAAGATACGGGAAGGAGCATTATAATATCGTGAAATAATTGAATTAAATAATTCAGTATCTCTGCTCCCGTGAATAATATGTAGATTCCTCTATATTTCAAGACCCACGGGTCAAAGCTGCCGGCGCTTTAATAGAATTGGCTTCGACCTGCAGGACGGTGTCGAAGCTCGCGTGATATTATTTTTAATTGATTAACAAGATTGAATCGCTGTTTTAACACCGCTATTTCCCTCTGTTCGTTGTTACAGATACCGAACCACCTGGTCTGGCTGTGCTTCTTCTACTTGACATTCCATTCGTTCTTTAATCTGCTCGGCGAGCTGCTGCATTTCGCCGATCGAAATTTCTACTGCGACTGGTGGAACGCAAATAACATCGACACTTTCTGGAGGACGTGGAACATGCCGGTGCATCGATGGGCCGTGCGGTAAGCTCGATCATTATTATCATCATTAATAACCGGCTTTATTAATCATATCCACTGTGCAACATAAACTAATAAACAGACTGCGAATGCTGCGCGTTTATTCCGAACGTGTTTACTCTCGAACCAGCACTCCTGTTAATTCCGATAAAATTGAGCCCTTTCTAAAAAACCTGATATTTAATTTAAATTCTCTCGGATCGCGGCTCGGATTGAAATTCTTTCGTTTAGTCCATATCGGGTTCGTTTTTATTCCCCGGGCATTAATTATTTTGTTAATCAAGTTCTTTCGAAACGGAAATTTTGGATTAATATTTGTTTCTCAGCCAGCATTTTAATGATCAAAGAGTCGAATGGGTTCTTTGAAAATTCGTTTCGTGCAATGCTGTGGGCGGGAGATTCTTCTTTATCATCATATTTATGGAAGTTTCAAATTTCCATTCACTGTTCCATTCAATGTACCTCTGTACTCTATTTTTCCTGCAGCTGGCAGTCCTTTGTGTTGTTATATTATTGTTGCATTTATTCAATGTGTTGCGAATTCGTCAAGCATTTGTTAATAAATAATCATGTCATACTAAAATGACTTGAATTAAAATGATTCGAAATTAAACACAAACGATTATATTGGATTTTAACATAACTTCACACAGTCGCAATTGTAAATATGTTTTCAATAACACCGTGTCCAACAAATTTCAACTTTTTTTATGTTCCCAATATACTGTTGGGTCCTTCTTGTAGAGTTTTTTGCGCTGGTTCCGAATCTGTCCTTAATTTTTCTCCTATACGCACAGTTTTTGAGGAACATGGCTTTGAAAAAAGACATATTTTTCAATTTTAAACAAATATATTTTGTGATGTTATTATAAAAGATATTGAATTGTTCTTTACGGCAAAAGATTATGTAGACTTTGAAGCAGAATGGAAGCATTATCATACGCTATAGATCCCGTTGTTTCACACCCGATCGATGCGCCCGAGCTGAAAAGCCTGAAGAATGCGGCGATCTTAATTACGGCGAACTTTTCCTATTTGCATGGACAAATTATACCGGCAAAGTTTGATGGGCCGACTGTCCCTGGCAGGGGTGTGCTTCGATCCCGTCGATCACCGGCGACAAAACCGGAAGCGGCTGGACGGACGCGGAATTTAAAATTGGAATAAATATCCTCCGGTGGACCCATCGGAGTCCGGCGGGGAATTAATTAAAGGCGGTGTCGAGGGCCGGCTGTTCATAAACGCGTGCGCGAATTAATTTCCCGAAATAAACGGCGGAACAGAAGATCTTCGTGGACCAGGCGGCGGTTCCGTTTCGCTGCGGAATAGTTTTCAAACACGAGCCGCCCGGCCCGACACCCTTTCCATTTACACGGACATTAAAAGTAGTACTTAGAGTGGCAGCAGTCCTATGTACACATATATACATGTATTATATATATATATGCGTGTGGAGGAGAGAGGGAAGAGGGAGGGAGGGGTAGAAGCTAAAACAATTAGCCGCGCAGCAGTTTCCACAGGGTTAAAAGGGGCGGCGGTCGAGGGGCGCGAGCAGGCGGCGGGGAAAGTCTCTGATTCACGGAAATTTCTCTTCCTTTTCGGAGGGCAGACAGGAGCCGGGTTCTCGCGAAAAATGTAATTAAATCTCCTTAAAGCGGGGCACACTCGTTAACGAAGTTTAGCCGCTTAGGCGGAAAGAAGCTCGATCAAAAGTACGACCTCGCGGCTGGGTACCAACTTCCACCTCTTCTACCAGTCTCTCTCTCTCTTTCTATCTCCTTCTCCTCCCTTTTCTTCCCTCCAGAATTTTTTTATTTCGTCCTTTTTCTACATTTCACCGCACACCTCCTTCCTGTCTTCATTCGTTCATTGACGCCGGATCCCGCGCCCATTCAACGCGGCCAGAGATTCTTTCCGTACTTTCGCGCTCCCGCGCTTCAATCCGCGATCCGAACGTCTGAGAATGACTTACGAATTTGTTTGAAAGGGAACACTCGTCCCGTGCGACGGGGATGTTCCAGGCATTGAACCGGCTGTCTGCCAGGATCCTCCAGAGATTCACGTTCTACAGATTTTTGACAAAATTCCGCCCCGAGAGCCCCTTCGGCTGTAAATTTCAAGCTCAGCCGCCGGCTTTAAAAGTCCTTTGAGCTTTCAGCACTTTGAGAGCTCTTAAATAGGTGTTACTGTCTATACAAGGCTCGTTACTCCTGTGTAATGGCTTTCCAAGTATGATTTATTATGTCTGGAAAATATTCTCGTCTCGTGTATTATTGACTTGTTCTACTTGGAATCGTGTTCATTGAGATTTATAAGTAGAATTTATATTCTCGGAAATTTGCTAATGCGCATTTTTTTCGAAATTATCCATTTATATTTTAAGTGTGTCATGTATCGTTGATTCATTCTATTTAGAATCGTTTTTAGAAGATTTATCTGTGGTGGCTTTCGGGAAATAATTCATTCGTACCGTCAAAGCTTCGTGTATTATTGACTTGTTCTACTTGGAATCGTGTTCATTGTTGTTTAAAAGTAGAATTTATTTTCTAGGAAATTTGCTAATGCGCATTTTTTTCGAATTGATGCATTTATATATTGAATGTGTCATGTATCGTTGACTCTAGCTATTTAGAATCGTTTTTAGAAGATTTATCTGTGGAGGCATCCAGGAAATAATTCATCCGAATAGTCAAAGCTTCGTGTATTATTGACTTATTCTACTTGGAATCGTGTTTACTGATGTCAATAGGTTCATAAATAGAATTTACTCATTTTCTATGAAACTGTCTTCAACACAATATCGCAACCGCAAGTAACGTGCCATTATTCATCACAATTTGAAATTACGAATTTTTCACACCTACTCCGCCGGTCCATTAAGCTATGCTTTAATATCAAAGATTGCGTTCACTCGCCATAAAATCCCGATATTGCCGAGAGTATATCAACGATCCCGAAAGCACGAGACAATCATAATAAAATGTAGTGTCGTGTCGGTGGCCGTCGCGTCGCCGAGCGCCACAAAAGGATTCAAATGAAATTCCAAGGCGGAGTGCCCGATATTCGTCGGTCCAGCTGGAAAATCTCCGGAGCAGCTCCGAAGATAAGCGCAAGCTTGTTGCCGGTGGGTTTTTGCTGCCATGCGTCATCCGCTGTCATCGTTACATTGGATTATGCATACCCGCTCAATACAATCGCCGAACTTCCGTCGAACTTTCCGTGCACGGTTTTTCCGGTGTCCGGGGGGTTTGCTCCGGCAGGTGCGCGTGCCGCTAACAACCCCCCGACCCCTCTCGCTCGCTATAGCTCGGTGCGAGCCTGGTTTTTCCGCGATAGGGAACTTTTTAAATCCCCGAAAAAAAAAAGGAACTACTCGCGGAAAGTTGTTATTGCGCCATTGGCGACGGGGTGTTCCGGTGTGTGCCGGGAGAGAGAGGTGTGTGGGTGGTTTCGGATCGAAGGGTTCTCGCGAGACCGATACCGGAGGAGCCATAATTCACCGTCAGGCGGCAAGAAATATCGGTCCGGTGAGTGTAGGGGAACGCGTCAAAACAGGGAAGAAGGATACCCGATTAGGTGCGCGTACCGGCCTTGTTCGAATCACTTTGGTCCGCCCCCCGAGGGTAGACGCGGCGGGCTCTCATCAACTCGCAATTAACCAGATTTCGAATAATTAACCCGGCAAAAACAGTAATCGGCTTTGCCGCGGGCAACGACGACGCGTCGCGTCGCGACGACTTCGGTAGCGCTCTCGTCTCGAATTTCACCGCTTCCTCTCCTGTTCCGCCCCCGCTTCCGGCTGCACCTGCGCCCTCTCCTTTAGGCCTGCCGTCTCCTTTTTTTTCCCTCGCTCTATCCGCCGTCTCGCCCGAGATATGCAGCCTGCAATTGCAAGCTGCAACTGGCACGCAGCCATGCGACCGCGCGCCGCTCTAGGATGAGCGGGTTGAGGTGAAAATGGAAAAGCTGCACAGACGACGGCGACGACGATGACGACGACTGGGACGCAGACGGCGGAGACGACGATGACGGGAACATAGACGATGCAGGCGACGGAAGCGACGGGGAGGCTGCGGGGCTGTCGACGAAGACGACGTCTTTTCAGGATTGTAATGGGAAAAGCCGATACGCATCGCGGTGCGCGCACTTAAAGCTGTTTATTCCCCGCGGCACTTATAATGCCTCTATAACTGGAAGATATTCCGACGCGTCTATTCCGCGAGGCAGGATCCCCGGGAACGCTGGAAATGAAACAGAAAGGATCTATTTCGCGGCCGATCTCTATGGCCGCTTCCTATCTGACGGCACCGCGCCGCTGCGAGCTATCGCTTCTTCCCGGTTCCACACCGCCGTTTACCTCGCGATTCGCTTGTCTGATCAATCTTCTCCTGCTCGCTCGAGCATCCATTTTTATCTGAATTTATAATGCAGTATTATATATTTGCAATATTTATGATTTTCGAAGTATTTACATTCATGTTACAAGATTGAAAAGTTCCAAATGATGACATGAATTGAAAAATAATACTTTCATCATCAAGTTTTAAAATTAGTGGAAAAATATCCGAGCAATTTCTTGTCAGATTGCTAAGTTGTTTTACTAATTCTAATAACTTCTCACATTGAAAGCTGTAAATCAGGCAGAAGGTTTCTGATTCGAAATAAATTTATAGATGCGGGGATTCCGTAGTAGCCGACCTGTCCGATTCACTACTGGCTTATTCTACTTATTCCAACGACGTTTCAAATAAGAGGATTGCAAGCCCCAAATGAGGCTGAAGGTTTATAATTCAAAATAAATTGAAAAATATCTAAGAGGATTGCATTACTAACTGGCTTGTCTCGTTCGTTGCTAACTTGTTCCACTTATTCCAAGAACGTTTGATATAGAAGGATTAAAAGATTTGAATGAGGTGGAGGTTTTCAAATTAAGCAGAAATTGAAAAATGTTTGCAGAGATTCTCTTGCAGGTTGAATGTGCCGGATTTATTGCTGACCTGTTCTACTTATTCGAATAACGTTTGACATAGAATGATTAAAATATCTGAATGAGTTGGAGGTTTTCGTATTGAACAGAAATTGAAAAATGTCTGCAGAGATTCCCTTGCTAGTTGCCATTGCCAAATTTATTGTTGACCTGTTCTACTGATAAGTAGAACTTTCGAATAAATAACGTTTGATGATTTCACGTTTCTTCAACTCCGAGCCGGTTTCTAATCTGCGAATTCCGCGCGTTGATAGCGGATACAAAGAACGGAGAGACCTCCGGAACGGCGGGGAATTCTTCGGCGACGACTATATCCACCTTTGAATTTCCTTCCGTGGCCCTACCGTTTCGGTTCTTTACGCATGTTTTTTTTCACTCGCCGCCGTTTCCTTTTCTTTTTTCGAAGGCGACGCGACTCTGATAACCAGCCAGCTAACGATCTCTTGCTGGCTCTCCACCGCCGCCGTTGCAAGCCGACAACCCATAGTGTCGCTATTCCGGGAAACTTCCACGGCTATTGCTTTAATTTTTCGAGGCGATTCCCCTTACCGTTGAGCCTTAAACGCGACGCCATTCTTATCTGTACCGTACCCCCAAGTTGGCCGGGATCATGTGCTCCTTTGTAGTACAACACTGTAATGGGACTCTGCATGGGTAATAATCCCGTGGATGTCCTTAGAAACCACGTTCTCGGCTAACGAGATCCTAGGTACTTTTTATTTACATCGTCAATTGTGCACGCATCAATGGATACGCGGTTTTAATTACCTTGACTTGATCTTGTGTTGCAGACATCTTTACATTCCGATCATCGAGATGGGTTATGGGAGGTCCACAGCCTCTGTCACGGTGTTCTTCATTAGTGCATTTTTCCATGAGTACCTTGTCAGCGTGCCTCTCAAGACCTTCAAGATTTGGGCGTTCATGGGCATGATGGGACAGGTAAAACCATTTTTCTTTTAACTACTTCATTTCTTTTGTCTCTTTTCGTTATTAAGTAAACAAGACTGAATTACATCTAAATTAGAAATGGAAATTGAATCAGTAGATTGTGGATTTTATGCATTTCTGACAAAGATCAGTGGGTAAATCACGACACAGTAAGGATAAAAAGAATTTAATCAAGAAATTAACACACCAACTTATTGAAATCATTAAAGTCTGCATTAACGAGCAATTTTTTATCTCAAATATAAGAAATTTTTACGTTTAGATATGATTCGATGTCTGACCACAGCAGTGTCTCTCTCCTTGCAGAATAATCATCCCAACATTTAGCTAAACATATTATTCATAATTTTGTTTCCAACATATATATACTTTCGAACTCTGTCGTAGAATGAATCGATTGAACTGATTGCCAGCCGGTCTCCTAAATATTATAGCGCCGCCGTGAGGCTGCTGAACATTTAATTCAACCATCATTAACACTAGCAGCCACTTGAAACATTCATTAATTATCTCGCAAGTGAGGCTTCACTAACTCCACCATGATAATCTACTTCGTGACACAATTGGCCGCCCTGGTGTCCTCTAATCATTCATCGCCGGGCCCTCCGCGACTCTATCGGGCAATTAGAGAGACACTGCCGTTTGAAAAATGCATTGAGCATAAATGAATAATTGATCGGGCGAGCGTGTCATCATGTGGAAACTTTCGAACCGATTTTCCAGATACCGTTATCGATTCTCAGTAAGAAGGTGGAGCAGCAGTGGGGAGCCAGATGCGGCAATATCGTGGTATGGGCGAGTCTCATTATCGGACAGCCACTTTGCATAATGATGTATTACCACGATTACGTGATAACTCACTTCGGCGAGATACTGGTCGAGGATTATTCGGTGGTGTAGGCTGCTACTGAACACGATTAAGCGGGAAACGATCGGAGAGCGAACAAGAGCGAGGAGAGAGAGAGAGAGAGAGCAACAGAGCGAGTGAGAGAGTGTGCGCGAGATAGTGAGAGATAGTGAAAACGGAAAATCCTTTTCGAAACGCACGGGCCACTTGTTCGTCGACGATACATTTCATGCGATCTGCTTGGCGAATTATCTTTTTCCGCGAGTAGCTCGGTAACTCGTCCGGGATTATCGTTGCCGCGACCAAGAAAAGCGGACATCGCGCGCAAGTGCCTTAAGTATTAAGCCATTCACTGTTAAAAGTATCAGCGCACGGAACGGTTTGGCTCTTTTGTCCAGCGGGTGACGGTGCCACACGGTGATTAAATAAATATTCGCGCGTTTAGCTGTAAGACTCGCAAGGACGGCTCTTTCCTTTCTCGAAGCGATCTCCTCCGGCCGGCTCAACCTTCTCATACTTTCATAGAGATTATACTTCAAGTCGCGCAGCGACCTCGACGTTACACACCGAATACGAGCTTACCGTTGTTCGAGAAAACGGTTTCGCGCGACGTGGGATACAGGGACCAGCGGCGGGCACGACGATCGAGGCTTTCAAGCGGGCAAGAGTGGTTGCGCTAATCCGGGGCAGACTGCGCGCTCGCGATACGCGCGCGCCGGCTCACAGTGGGCGAGAAAGCGATCTTTTTGGACAAAAATCTGCCGACAACGCAGTTTTTCATCCATTCAATTGGAATTTTTTTTTAAATGTTCGTGAAGGACTATACTTTGATGACGTGCTGCGCGAAAATCGTTATCAAGAATCCTTATCTACAAAACCCAATAACTCCGATACTTCGTCCGCCCGTACCATAAATTTGCATGTCCAAGAGAGCCACAAGAAGCAAATAATAAAGCCTTCAGGAAATCACGAGCTGAAAACTCCCGAATGTGTTACCGCAAAAAGACAAATATAGATATTACACGGCATATGTTATTATCATCCGATCCACTTATAAGCTCTCTAAGAATAAAGGATGCCAAGCACAAGGAAGTTCTTTCTCAAGAAGCAATTGGTAATTCCCAGGGCCAGATGTCCAGTTTGAAATTTTGCGATTTAGGGTTTAGGGTTGAGAAGTGTCGGCAGCTCAGCTGGGACATGCAAATTTATGGTATGGGCGGATGAACTATCGGAGTTATTGGGCTTCGTAGATAAGGATTCTTGATAGTTAACGATTTTCGCGGAGCACGTCATCAAAGTATAGTCCTTCACGAACATTTAAAAAAAAATTCCAATTGAATCGGTGAAAAACTGAGTTGTCGGCAGATTTTTGTCCAAAAAGATCGCCTTCTCGCCCACTGCGCGGCTGTTGCAGCCTGTCGCGGGGCGTATTACGGAATTTTATAATTCGGAAAACCGGGCCGCGCTCGATCGCTCGTAAATCGTCGGGCTCGTGCGGACACGGATATTGTGCGTGCGATAAGACAATAATTCACCGTCTTCCTTTTTTTCTACCCCCCCCCCCTCGGACGGAGAAGAGCATTCGGAATATTAGCTGTAATAAATTTATCCAAGAACAGAGTCCGGACCGTTTCGCGTTCGGTAAATATTTTAGCCGACGATGCATGCGTCGAGAAACCGCTCCGCCGTTTACGACGCGCCGGTCGTGGACGCTGAAGATTTAACGAGCTGCTCACTGTTTGCTGTTGCTGCTACCGTTCCTCTATGTGCGGACAACCACCGTTTTCGTGGATTTCTTCAACCTGTCCGTCGCTATCATGTACCGCGCACGAGCGCGCCAGTTGTCGAATAAATGAGATGTTTGTTACCAACCTCGTTACACTTCGTTTCAATCCTGACAGCTCGAGGGAGATTCCTTCGGATGCCTGCGGGGCTGAACTCGCAGGGGTGAGTTCCAGATTTCTGCAGGTATCGACGATACTGATACTTCTTTTTAAGGGCTGCGACTTCCCGGGTACGTTGCATCCCCCTTTCATCCCTTCAGGAGGTTCGTTAACTCTTTTTTAATAAGCTTCGTGGGAGGGTGGTGAAAAAAGTCACATGCTTTATTCATAAGTTGGGCGTTGTTCTGTCGATAAATTGTCGGGTTAATAGCAGTATTTCTTGATCAAAATGGTTTATGGAAATTGCATTTGTACATTGGATATATCATGTGCAACAACCAGGGATGGGACCAAGTACCTCGTAAACAGGTTCGAACTTTGATTGATTGAATTCGAACTGTTTATCAGTACTTCGGAGAACAGGAATAGTACTCCTAAGTATACTCGAACCTATGCCAGACAGTTTCGAACCTTTTACGAGTACTTTGGTATACGGAAATAATACTTGCAAGTATATTCGAAATTTTTATAAATATCGTAGGAAATTCTCTGATTTTTCTAAGCATTATTTTTTTTACCTTTAAAACCAATTATGTTGTCCTCTAATGCATAATTTAATTCAACATGTATAATCGCGGTACGGTTAGTGTTAAATTGCATAGAGTAATCATTTTCGACTTTCTAAGATTAATGAAGCATATTTATATTTACTTCAGTCTCATACAACAGACTGGGAGAATTTTTATTTTGCATAAAAATCCGCAGTCTATATAAAATCCGCCTAAAACGACGCACTGCGTTCCAAGCGGAATTCCAAGTAGAATAACCCGCCAGTGGTCAGACGTCCGATAGAACCACCACAGGTCCGACCCTAATACGCCGAAAAACGAAACTGCACAAACCAAAACAGTTTCCCTGTGCATTTACCATTCTCCAAGCATCCTCTAGCATCACCGTCTCGCAAAAAGCCTCAAAGGGGCCGCTTCGAATTCAGATTGCGTCGGCGCATTGACAAAGAGAAAACAGCGAATTATGAATCGGCGGAGTCGGGGAAAACAAAGGAGTAAATTTCGAGAGGTAAACGGAAAGAAAATTCCGTGATCGTTGTACGGAGGGTTGTTCCAGAGGAATTCTCTTCTGCCGAGATAATGCCGAAGGGATTCGGTGAAGAATTGAATTCTTCTTGCGTTTCGAGGACTGTTCCACAAAGGTGTTTCCAGTCTGTGGAGGGTCGACACGCACGGCGCAGCTCGCCGTCACGCAGCTGGAAGGTATATAACAGTGCGTACGCGTCGACCTGACGTAGACGTATGTCGCGCTGTCGGTGGTGGAGTCCCAGCATCATTAATTTATCCATCGCCGGGGTTGCTCGAGGGCAAACGGTTCGTGACATTCAGACTCGTCAGACAGCGGGGGAGGAAAGCCCAAGGGTCACGGCTCGAGAGAAGAAAAAAAAAAACATCTCTCCCAGCAGCGTCTTGAACCGTTCCCTCTTCCGCTCTCGTTCCTTGTTTCGAACACGGGGCTGCTGGGGGGATGGGGCTCTGGCTCGTTCTCGTCATTCTTTTCCCTGTATCTCCTTCGTCCCGTCCGTCGTCTCCCTTTTATTTCGTTCCGGTACCGGAGCCAAAAGAAATTTCAGAGGAGCCAGTATCGTTTAAAAAGATGACGCGGCTGTTACGAGACACCGAGTGCTCCACTGACCCTCTTGATCCCCTTTCCCTCTATGAGCATGAGTTCCGTGAGACTTTCACGGAAGGTGTTCCGGTGACAGATCTCTCGGAAGCTTCTGAAACTAGCCCGCGTCCTTTCCGCTAGCTCATTTTCTGAAATATTCTTTGGCGCGCTCTCACCCGTCTTAGAGCGGTTGCTAATCATGACACAGATAGCCTCGCTGTACTTCAAGATAATCGTCCACGGCTGATAACAGTTACTGTTCGTGAGCTCCAGGTAGGTCTCTTCTTTGCAATTTTAATAACCGGGGGATTTTTGCGACCATAAATACTACATTCTCGGGTTCGAGGAAATTTAAAGATTCCTTGTTAGACATTTTATGGTAAAGAGGGCTGGATTATATATTTATGCAGTGTTATTATCGATGTCATTCAATTAGTGTGATGAATGATTAATTACGTGCTCTTTAACAGTGTGACCCAATTTCCAATGTTCTACGTGATATTAATTAGCTATGAATTATAAATTAAGTCCAATTAAGCACCTTAAAATGCGAAATGTTACATTATTATTCGCGCTATTAATTAAGCACTAACTGTAAATTCGATCCACCTACCTTCAGAAAGGGAAGTTATTTCGATATCAATACTAATTAATAGGCTGCTGATTGTTATGCAGCTTCCAAAACTTATACAATTCATCAATTGTTAAAAAACAAATTATTCTTTCCTTGATAATATTATATTGATGAATATATGAATTCAGATTTTTATCATAAATTCATCGAATCCGCAGTGTAATAATTAACCACAAATTATAAAAGCCAACAACCAACCTCTACAACTCTTTATACGGTTACAATATTGCAGAAGTATTGGTGCTTCATAAAATCGGTATTTTAAATTGTTGATATCGAAAGCTTTGTTTTTCGTGCACATTTTAAAAAGGGTTTAATGTAAATATTCACATAACTGCGGAAGATATAGGACCGGATGTAAGACAAGTCATAAGCTTTAAGAGCTATCGTTTCCAACTTTAAAGTCGTTTATCTCGGAACTACATTTTTAATAACGGTGTAGATCATAACTCTCGAACGGATGAATATATTTACTAGAAGTTCTTCCTGGAGAAGAAGAATACTGTTCTCCATACACTGGAGCTTGAGCGCTGATGTTGTGAGTCATTACAAAATGATTTATATTGGCACATTAAGATTGGCACCTTAAGCCAAAATCGTAGTAAAAATCTGTTTATCTTTTTTTGAAATGTTTAAACGAGCTTAACTTGCTATTATTATAAGCTAATAGAGATTTCTCAGCAAAATCAAACAGTTTTACGAGTCATAAATCTTATATTCAGTGAATAACAACCATAAGACAAATAGTACAGTCATTGGCACAGTAAGAAGTAAACGTTAAACAGGCTATTTGTTTTATATAATTAAACATATACGCAGTTATTACATCTGTAGTACAGTCTGAAATTAAGTTAAAAGAAAGAGAGCAATAAAGTATACTTACCCGTAACGAAAATTTTAATAAAATACAATTTACACTGCACTGTGTAATCACCCGTCGGTCTTACTGGATGTACGCGTTGCTAACACAGTCATATGTGGAACTCTGTTATGGAAGCTTCCAACGATGCTTTGAAATACAAATAAAAAGCAATAAAAAACGATTTTCTATAGCAGGCATTCTTAATATTTGCCGTTTAAATCAAAAGTGCCAATAACTAGTGCAGAGCGCCAGCAATATTACAGTTTACCCTAACTGTAAATATTGCAGACGAGGCTAGAACGGGCTAGAGTATAAGGAAATGACCTTTTACGTAGGTCGTTGAATTCGTTTCAATAAATACCGTCATAAACCTGGGGGAAAAATATATGGTTCCATTTATGGTCCAATTTAATTTGATTTCCAAATTTCCGGACCACCGACCCCACAAAAGATCAACATGGCACACCGTATTATGTCACCCCTGTGTCAAACAATTTTTTTCAATTCTGCTGAGCCTTTCAAGCTTACTGCAACGTCAACGAAATATTATCACCATTCTATTATCTAATATATTATAATCTTCTTTATCCTACGACTATCCTCCGAAACATTTTTTCGTCTCACCTGTAATATCTTCGAGCAACGTAATTTCGAAAAAGGGCTTTCCCACGCACTGTGCAGCGCTGCGCGCGACTGTGTGCCGCGGGTACGCGAGCGGTGGGAACAGTTTCGTGCTCGTTCGGCGAAGCAGTTCAATTTCCGCGCACGAGGTGTCGAAGCACACTCGAAGAACGCATCGGCTGGTCTTTTGAACGTTTATTCCAGAACGCTTGCGTTATCGCGTAAGGCGGGTAGAGCGGCGCTGTGACGGCGTAGCGTGGCGGCGGGTCGTCTGCCTGGTCGGGAAGGGGTTGCGAGGTTCGCGGTACGGCGCAGAGGGTCAAAACGAAGGGTGTGGAGTGAGAGAACGGGACCGGGTGGAGCGGGTGGGGGAGCGGGAAACCTGCCGGGAGGGAGTGAGTCGGGTAGAGAGAGAGAGAGGGGGGGGGAGGCGCGGTGCCGAGCGCAACACGATGCTATAAGGGCGGGTACGCAGCGGAGTCTCCGCAGTGAGCGTCGCGACGCCTTCGGAGACGTGTCGGGTGGAACGACCGGTCGTCGATCGCCGGTAACACGAGGCGATTCGGTTCGATTCCTTCGGCGGGTCCTCTGTCTGCCTTCGACTTGTGCTTTTGTGCTGGTGTGCTTGATTTGGTTCTGGTTACCTGGGAAAAGCTTCCGGCGCGAGAAACAAGACTCGGCCGCGCCGCTGCTCACTCTCTCTGTCTCTCTCTGCACCAGCAAAGAGGAAAGGAGGAGCTGTTATTGAATTCCGTTCTACCCAGCGGAAGAGCGTTCTCAAAGGGCAACCGAGGTCTGAGGTCGAAAGAGAGGATGTTCTTCGAGTGTCATCGTGCTTGCCGGTACGTACAGGTTTAATATTCGAAGCCGCAGGCTCACCGGTTCGTTCGCGGGGGCACGCAGGCGGGTTTGAAATTGTCGTGGAGCATACACTCTCGCGGAACCTTCCCCGAGCCCGACGAATCGGATTCCGGCGAATTTCGATCGTATTTTAGCAGCTCCGTATTCGATTATCGGTGTTATTCTACCGAGCCGTATCCGTCATATCCCGCTGATAAACGCGATTAGAGTCGGTCACAAAGGATTTTGATGGACTAGCTGCTGGTAATTTTGTGCAGTCGTCGGTTTTCGGGGATTCGCGTATGTGTCTCACTCGACTCTTGCGGTCGACGGGTCGGGTGAATGATTGAGGAGGATGTCGGTCGGACGTTCACTTGACTCGAGTCGTTTCTAAAAAATGAATGCGACCGCGTTGGGTCGACGTGGAAAAACCGGATAAAGTGGTCGCTCGAAGTAGAATGCGACGTTCATGGTCAGACCACGCTGCTGGCTCGGATAAATCGGATCGGAGGGTTTTATTTGCTCTATTTCGCGACTAAGGGTAGAACGATAAAACGGAATCGAAGATCGGGAAACGTTCGCCTCGATTTTCTCTCTCTCTCTCTATCTCTCTCTTACTTTTTCTCTCTTGCTCTTCGGGAGAAAGGCAGGGCCGTCACGTCATTCGGCCGGCGCGATAACAATGACTCGACGTTTGCTAAGGACCGAGAAGTAATTTCGCGTCGAAGAAAAATGGTGCAGCTCGACTTCTCTCTCTCTCTCTCTCTCTCTCTCTCTCTCTCTCTCTCGCTCTCGCTCTCGCTCTCTCTTATTCTCGGGCCGACCCGGCCCGGCCCGTCCGTCATGATTCGCCGGGAGCCGAAGAGACGGAGAACAAGAGGCCGACGCACGGGAAATTGAAACGATCCTCGATAGAGCTCGATCGTCGAGTGATCAGCAATATCTCATACGGCAGCGAACGTGACGCGGCGTTGCGATCTTTTTGCCGGTGACGCCGGCGAAAATTATTCGCAGTCACGTGCCGATATTAGCCACCTCGAACGCGATCCCCTCGCGCTCTATGGAAAACTCACGATTTTCCCAAGCAGTCATCAATTTCTAATGAACGTTCTATCCAGTAACCACTGCTCGTTCTTCCCTCGTCACTTTTACTGGGAAGGATGTCAGATGCTTTTCGAAACTTTTCATTCTTGTGGTTATTGGAGACGCAAACGCTGTTGCATTTTCCTGATAACTTTCAGTGCTAAGTTTTGAACCTGGAAACGACGGCTGGGTCAAAATTATTTATGGAACTTTTCATTTTACGTGTGCTGGAGTCGTGAAAGTACTTCTGCAGGACAGCATTAATTTGCATTCATCCGTTTCTCCACCGTACAGCTTTCGCTATCAGATCCCGTGTCCTTCAGTTTATAATTACTGAAATTGACACTGTTCTTTTGTAGGATCTCATTAAATGTATTTCGTTGTTTATCGAATTTAGAGCGAGTAAGTAACGCTAGAATTCGTGAAATTACAGAAGTATTTTCTTGAGAAATTTCTAGTATACTTTCTACGAGTACATGTCAATTTTTAATCATACAAAAATCGTAACATTCGCAGTCCATATTAAAATGGATAAATTCCACTTTCCTAAAATGAATGCACGTCTCCATAAAAAAATATAAATGCTCCCCTGTGACAGATTTTGTCGGCATTTTTGTCAGTAAAAAAAAAAAGGTTATACGAAGGTAATTTTAAGTGGCCAGTGAAAAGCGAATTTTTATACCGGTGAAAAAAAAATGGTCGGTTGATCAGAATGTGTGGTAATCGGTTTGGGGAAGGTCAGAGGAATATGCTGGACGCAGTGCGAGTGGAAAAACGACCATAGTTAGTGAATCGTAAACGAATTCTGCTCCACAACGATAACGCGGGACCTCGCACGGTAAAGTAACTTTAGAGAAAATTAAAAGTTACGATTCGGAACTAGTACCGCGTCCACTTATTCGAATCGTTGTAACACTTTTTTAACCGACCGACATTCCGTCAGTAGTAAAACGTTCAAAGTTAACATCGTGTACATTTTACATCTGTAAAGTTACTAACTTTAGTCGGTAATAATTGGTTCGGAAATCTGGGGCAGTTATAGGAAAGGCAACATTGTTAGAAAATGTTATTGTATAGAATTCGTCGTACGTAAAATAATTTTCTTTATATCATTAAGCGTTGTGGGAATTTTAAAAAGTCAGGTAAAACGTTTAAATTTATCATCCGTAATTTATAATTTAACTAGTTACGGGGTACTAACCTTTTACTCGTCTCTTGACGCTCCACTTTTAAAAAACTAAGAGAAGCGTGTACAGCAATTAGTCTTTCTTCTTTGTAGATTTCTCCTCTTCTTGCGAGTAATTATTTTAAGCAATTGTTTGCACCTTATTCTTCCTGCATAAAATGTTTTAATGAATATAATTGTTGTATCCGAAGCAAAGGAGAACATTTACAACATTGCAAACGATTTCATATTTGCTTTATACATTTCGTACTTGCGTTATAGTATAGTTAATGGAACCCCGTTTATTCGTCAATCTATTTGTTTAGGTATTACCAAGACTCTCTTTCGAACGAGTAATTCGTTTTTAATTGTACGTTCCTATCTCTCCTGATGGTCTCGATACGGCAGGTAAAAGTCAACGTGTTCCAGTGAATTATTTATAGCTAGCCATATAGTAAATTACATTTCTTTAGACGACTATATGACGGTCATTTGTATAATTAATGTTTCATTGTCGGTTTTGCGGTTGCGAGTTTGTATATTCCCATTTGTCGAATAAAACAGGAGTGTTTTTCGCGTGAGTACTATGGCTGATTTCGGTATACCGTTGTTCAATGGGAAATGTGTAATAATAAATGCATTTCAATGAAGTATATATAGTCATTAACTCGTTCCCAGGCATTCAAACGGAATCCTAAATTCCGGATCGTTATGGTAAATATATAATCAAACTCTGTACAATCCTGTGCACGGCAATGTTAATCATTATTGAACAAAGTAAATTTTCAAATTTTCAACATGCAAGAGAAATCCAATGAAAAGTTATATTAATTCGAATTGAGCTCAGTAATTCTTTCACTACGTGCGAACAATACTTTATTAAAATTTCCAATGGACGAAAAATTAGCCGGAAGCCCGGAACAAAATTTTTCATGCTTCGCTTTCTTAGGGAATTAACTTTGAAAATTTATTGGGTTGTTCCGCTAAATGGGTTGGCGGGGCTGTGTCTGTTCATTGCGCACCGTTTCCACTTATGTAAGTCGAAATGCATGAATATTCAAAGGAGATTACCCGAGAAACAAAGAATGATATGAATATATTCTCCCCTGACTTTCGACGCGTTTGTTCGTAAAGAATCATCGTCCAACAATAAGAAACATCGCTACTGCACTGCGGCTGCTTTTGTGCGCTAAAATTACTTGGCTCGCAATTATTTCGAATAGAAGGATAGTTCTCCATGAAATCGTTTTCAACATTTCCATAAGGAAATATGAAGCATTCGATACTTCCAGCGTTAATAACCACGGGGAAGGTTGTTTTCGCATTACTTTTAAACTGGCCAGGATGGAATCTGCTTATGAAAATACGAGTTTGCACAAAAAGTTCGCCGACTAATCGCGAACGGGCAATGTTAGACGTCTCCGCGAAGAAATTAGTTAACTTAATCCTCCAATTATTTCGAGCAGAACGCAATCCGGAGGAACGAAATCCGCTTAAACGTTAATGGAAGACATTGTTCCAAAGATTCGCGCGAAGGACCGGAGACAAATCATAATCAGATTGCCGAGAAAGTACACGGGGCACGCTAACAAGGTCCCATAGTTGGGTAAAAAAATACGGTTAACGGAGGGTTCGGAAACTTTCCCTTTAGCACGTTCTCCCCTTGATGTTCCCGTCCCTCCCAGAGGGCCCGGAAGTCTCGCTTTTTTTTTTCCGTGGGCTCAGCGAAAACGTTCCTTGTCCGTCAAACGTCGACGGCCAGACCGTCGATTACGGTTTCCAATCCCTGATTGCCGATTCAGGATTACTCGGTGTTAATGGCGGCTCGTCGAACCTGGCCATTACGCGATCCATTCGCCCCACGTAACCGCGAAAACTCGCGGCAACTTTTCGCCTGCGAATCAGAAACCCACCGCGCGCCAGTCGCATCGTTTTCTACCGGTGACGACGACGGAGCAGGACAGCCGACAGCTACATGAATTTATTTTTCGTGTACGTGCACGGAATCGCGACGGATCCCCTCCCAAAAATGCGAGCGATTTCTCCGCTAATGGCAAAACCGAAACGCACCGGCCGGGCCGGAATAGCGTCGCGGAAATTTTTAGCACGTTTCACGGCCGCTGCAATTTCTTTCTCTCCCGAACTACGTTCGAGAGACAATTATTTCGAAGTACATTCGGAATTTTATAGTGTATTATTTTTTACGTATTTTATAGCGCGATATTGCCGGGGGCCGCAGGAATTTTTCATTTTCTGGGAGACCGAACAAATAGAATTCTATTATAGTTCTAGATTTTTATTTACATTTTTTAATGGAGAACTGCGAAACTGGGTTGGCCAGGTGTTGTGTAAATTGTGGATTTTGCAAATACATGCGTTAAATTGCAATGAGACATTTTTCACGAAAATTGGAAAAGCTGGAATTGTTTTTTCCTGTAAAGTACAAGGCCTTCCTCCACCCTCACCGATAGTTAAAAGGTGTCAATAAATCTACCACAGCATCCCATTCTTTCTATAATCACAACCATAGCCTGCTACTCCGTTTTCTCCATAATCACAATTGCAGTGCAAGTTCCTCTATAATCACAACCGCTGAATACTGACCCCATCCTTCTAATAGCGTCTAGGTTTCTCTATAATCACGTCGCTGGTCTCGATCGAGGTACCTGTAGAAGGGCAATTTGTCTTAACAATGGCCAGTTATCCAAGTGTTTTACAAGGGACGAGCCACAAGAACAGCCATAGAAAATTTGATATACAGGGTATCTTATTAACCCTTCGCTGCATAGCGAAAATCTGGTGTATAGCAAACTATATAAGAGTGTTCTCTTACTATTCTACACATTTTATTTCATTTGATAAAATGTTGTTTTAATATTTTTTATGTTCCCTTAAATAAAACTCAAACACTGTGGCCTTTCAATTTTTTGATCCCAATTTAAAAAATCATGCAGTGAAGGGTTAATATTCGGATATTTTTAAAAAGACTTCCTTAATATTGCATCATGCAACCTGAATTTTTTTTTTGAGAAGTTAGAAATTGATTGTACGAAAAGAAATTTTCAAAAAATTGCAGAAAAGAATACTAAAATTTGGTTTTTATAGTTTTGTATAAGGGCCTTCACGTGGGCCCAATGGAAATTTAGAAAACACGTGTCGTAGATCTGCATCAATTATACATATTCCGAAAATTCCATAAAAATCGAGTTACAATTGTGTGTGTTTCTGCAACGTGTAAGTGCCGCGTCCGGCTAAAAGTGTTTGAGCAAAATGAGTTGATGAGATTAGGATTAATCGGGTTTTCGAACAGACTTTCGGTGTAAGCGCGTGATCGTTTCGCGATTTCCCGGTGGCGTGTGCGGGAATCACGTTCCTGGAACCGTAGCCTCGCGCTCTCAATATTCCATTATTCAATTATTATTCAGTTCCAGCAGGAAGCCAATTAGTCAAGTTAGACGCCGCAGCCTCGGAACGTATTTGACGAGCACCGGCAAAGTTTGAGAACGATCCGAAGGTCCGTGACCCCTTCCTCGAACGCCTCGCTGTTTTCCGATCTGCTTCAACCCTTTCCTGCCACCACCCCCTCTCTTTTCTGCCACCAACCCCTTTTCCACACACCATCCATCCCCCTTCACGGTTCCCGCGTATAACTTTTACACGCTCGCCGAATACCCCGCATTTCTGCCTGGGATGTTAGCTATTCGTACCTTCTATCGGGCACGTGTAATTTTCTAATTGAAATCTAATGCGCACAGAGCCTCCCGCGGTTCCTTTATGTCTGATGCAGCTCGAGTCAGGCCACGTAACGAGAAACTTTCAATCGGGAATCAATTCTTTCTGTATTTACGCTGGAAATGCTGTTCCACATTAATTTTTAGAGCATATGGCATTCCTTTTTCCGAGGGTAATGTGTAGTTGATGCTTTAAGGTAATTAAAACAATCGGGTTATAATTATTGTTACTTTGCGTACTCTCTGGAACACTGTGTTCTTCTGGTTCTAATTCCTCGTTTCGGTGGGAAAACTAAAAGAAAATGGTTCAGAGAGTGTGAGTAATGGTGATTCATATTAATGTAGGAACAGTATTAGTCTCGCATAATAATCTCTTGTTACGCGATAATGGTTCGCAAACCATTAATTACTGCTGATTTCTGTGAGTTCATAGTTTGTAGAAATTTTGAAAATGTAATTAAATTTAATTACTGCGGATCGTTATGCAAAAAGTTGTTTCTCCCTCGTTCGCAAGAAATAAATCCGCAGCGTAATAATCAGGTACAATATTCTACGGGTTTAGAGTCGAATATATTTTTTTTCATTATATTTTGCCCCCAAAAATTATTTGATGACCATATTTGCTAATTATGGTTGTATCGTATGTTAAGTACATCGAAACAGATGCACTGTTCGTTTTACTTCTGTGTATAATGCAGTTTAAATATTACCTCGATGCTTGGCGGTTGCATTTCCCAGCTTGTGCACTATCGATTTATTGATAATACAGGAGTGCTGAAAAATATAGCGCAGTGCTACGCCTGAACATTGCTGGTCATCAAAATTATTTTCCACAGTAATATATTGAATGAACAAAATCATTATTTTGCACACCAAAATGCTAAGGTCTTTCTACCGTTAGTAGTTTTCATAGATAAATCCTTTAAACGGAAGTCTAGTAATCAGTGTTATCAATTCAAATTTCCGTACTTTGGCTCCCCCCAGCTTCTTTTTATATATTTTACTTTCTACTCTTTTATTGTGTCATCGGAAGCCAAGTGTCTATAGAAAATTTCAGCAAGATTGGACTACGGGAAGAGGTTTAAAATTCAATTACAAGATTTGACGCATACAACAACACGGCAAGTTAACATAAGCGTGGTAAAATGACTCGCAACGCTCTGTGGCGATAGTTGAGAGGTGAAATCCGTTTCCGGCCGGTAAAAAGGCAGAGATTTTTTTTTCGTCTGGCAGGGAAGACTCTCCGAAAATACAGGGTCATCGTGATCGAGGGAAGAAACGGCCGAAGACGGCGGGAAATGGAGCAAAAAGGGTGCAGCGAATCTCAAAGAGTGTTGGTCGGGGGAGGATTTATACATTGAGATCACCGGTGGGGAGGAAGAAGAAGGGGCAGCGAATCAGGGACAAAGGGAGACGGGTTGAGGATGATTCGAAGAGGGTGAGAAATCATGTTCAACACGTGTTCCTCTTATCGCGTTCATTTTGAAACGCGAGCATGTTCCGGCTCTCCGGGCTGCTTTCGACGCGCCCCGCGTAATAAAGACGAAAAGCGGTGGATACCGCTCGCGAGTTTCGTCTGAAGGTAACTCGTTAATATGAATCCTCGAGGTACGCTCTTTCCTTTCTCATTTCCTCTTTCTTTCTAAGGTCGTGAATCGCCTCCGGTGTTTCGGGGGCCCTTCAACGTTAAATAGTAAAAATACGTTTCTACGGTTAAAACGTTCCCATTCGCCCGCTGCCTTTCATCGTAGTTGCCCGCCGGAAATTAGGGAGTGTGCGCGGATAAAAAGCACGCGGCCGCAAATCGGCGGGGCGTGCGTTGATTTTTTTTTTTAAAGACGAGTAAACAGTGCTAATTGCACAATTCGGTATTGTACGGTGGTGTATTAATGACGAGCCCCCGGGGAAAACGGTCGAAACCGCGATGGCTCCTGTTAAACACTATTTAGAAAGAGGACACGGTATCTTTAATCTCATTGAAGCCTCCCTCTTTCGCTCTCTCTCTATTAGATTCTAAATTAATTACTCTGTAGCTCTAGCCGCAGAGAAATTTTCTCACCGAGAAAATCATATATCTCCAGGACCACACGAGATACATTTATTTCCCTCGGAAATATAGTACACTCCCGGAAGTAAATAATTCAACGCAACGGTGATCCGTTTTTTCTTTTTTTATATCGTTTTTTCGCTAGACGAGAGAACGTCGACAAAAATTTGTCGAAAAGGGACAATCCAATTTTGCGTCTCCGTAAAAATTTCGCTGGTATTTTTTGCGATATTCCCTGCAGCAGGTTTCGAAAACTTTTTCGAAAAACAGCTCGGAAGTTCGAAATTTATTTTACGTACGCTGGAAAATGTTTTTTAACTGCAGTCTGGAAATCCAGCTTCTCTGGTGTAGTGTTACCGTATTTTGCACTTTTTCACCCGGCACTGTGTTTTTGTTTCTTTATTCGATTATGCTTCGCTGTACGCAAGGCTAAATGGATTATTTCTGGTGAGAATTCAATGGTTTTAATACTCGGCGGGAGTTCATAAAGGTTTGCAACGATTTATGGAATTATTGCTGCAACACTCTCGATCGAAATATGTAGTTCTGAAATATCTGTGTTTCGTCGCGTGAAAGAATAATTCTCCTCGGAAAATATCGCCGGTCCGGTCGAATCTATTTAGCCTATACATATTGAGGTTCCCACTTGTGAATCACGCATATTTAAAGCTCGACCTCTTTTTCTTCGACAGTTTTCACCATCTTTGTAGCATGTCTCTGTACGAAATAGTAGATTAGATACATCGGCACAGATGATAATTGATCATGAACAATTTCTGTTTTAATCAGACAGAGAAGCATCTAATTTCACATGAAATATATTATTCTGTCAAAACATATTGAAACGAAATGTTAACAGATCTTTAATTCATGAGGACGCTTACATAGGCAAATTCCTGAATGCATTTCCTTATCGATACGTGCACTACAACTAGACTGTGGATTTCATGTATTTATAAGAATCATAAGATTTATAAGAATTACAAATCACTTATACTATTTCCAAATTATTAAAACAGTACATGAAGTATTATTTCACACCAGTATGTTGCAATTACGGTAGGAATTTTTAATTTTGCATAAACACCGGCAGTCTAATTACAAACAAAAGAAACACGGTGAAATAAATTCAGTTTCATCACGTTCTGGAGGTAGTGGAGAAATTCTGTGAAACATATTTCACGCGATATTTAATAAATTCGCCAGGGAAGATAGCGCGCAAAAATGAGGAGATTAGTCGATCGAGGGTCGAAAATTCTCTCCCTTCGCGAGGAGGAAGCACGCGTCTATGTGAAAATTAGAACGGCTACTGTAGCTCGCATAAAATGGATCACGACATTTTTCAATGTTGCAATAAACGGGATCGGGAGCGGGCCGTATGCAGAGGCGGCGGGTGGAGAAGTATTACCGGCGCGTATGGATCGTTTCAGTCTGGGTCGTCGTCAATCGAAACAACGCGGCAGTCGGCGTCGCCGTCCCGTATCGCGAGCTCTTTAACGAGCGTTGTCTCGACGCCATCGGTTGCCCCTCTTATTTCTATTTGCCCGTGACCGAATGGAGCCAGGTATTTTTGCCATGGCAGAGAGAAAGAGAACAGGAGCGAACGAGAGAGAGAGAGAGAGAGAGAGAGAGATCGTTCATTCCTGATTCGGCCATCGTTGCCGGCGGCGGGATATATTGAATAAAAATAAACGGTTGCCGGATGTGCTTTCCCAACTCTCTCCGCGTCCCGCGCTCGTTTCTGCGAGCGCGTCGCTTTCGCACACGTACCCGGTATCCAAAAAACGCCACGCGTCGATCCTCTTGATCGACATTTTTTAAATTTTTTTTTTTTTTTTTTCGTACCCCGCTCTGCCTCTGGCGTTCTTGTATTTTTCGTTTGGAATTTAATCAATTACGGAATGCTTTTCGAACTGGCGCGCGCCGCGCTGCGGGATATACGATACACGTTTCATAGGTGTAATAAAAACCTCGTAAATAACGCGACGAATTTTATCGATGCGCCCCTGTTACGAATTCAGCTTTGCCGTTTAAAGAGCGCGTCCCCGGCGTTTCTGTTCCCCGCGAATCGATCTCCGTTGGATATTCGTTTCAATTCTACGGGAGCGCAGCCTGGATTAGCCGGCAGTTTCGAAAATAGCCTGCAGCGAAGAAGCTGTACCGAACGAGGCATGACCGACCTTCGCTAAGATCTTGATGCGACATCTACTTAAAAATTGGATGACGCTGCTGACGTCTCGGGCTATACAGAATAGCCCGCCTTTTTGCGCTGTTACCTTTTATTTGGTCGTGCTAGATTTTATTATAAATATTGAAAACGATTAAATGTTTCGGAAATTATCACTGCATTTCAGGGTAATCAGAATTTTTAATGTCATAGATTTTATGTTAATAAATCGGTCCGCATTTAATTGATTATTACAAATTTATAGGTCGTGCATTACGTGTGCATAGCGCAATCAATTTTAATCTATTATGGCTGTAAATAACTTCAAATTACTAGGTGTATATTAAGCGATTATGAATATTCAGGACAAGGTGATTTCAATTACCCGTGAAACAGCAGCGTGAAATAAAATAAAATTTCTAAAGTCCGTTTTATATTTGATCTATTTATTATTGTCGTAAATAAAATCCGAAGGCCACTAATTACCTGCACGTAAGAAACATTTTTCCAATCCGCGACACGCTGATCTCTGGACAAGTTCGTCGACGGAGGACGCGAAGGAATTTGTTCGGCCGAGTCGATTCGGCGATCTTAACTACCGCAGCTCACGCGAGTCCAGATCGTAATCGCGTAACAAAAACCCACTATCCGTCTCCGGCGTTCCCAGTCGCCTGCGCGTATAACTTAATTACCCGGTCAGAAAACTAACGATAAAACCCTGCGCTGGCTTGTCGCCGTAGCTGCTGCTGCTACGACGGCGCGCCGATTAAATTGAATCACTGTCGCCGGCTAATCCGACGCGGACGAATCCTGTTCGACGAGTGTCCCCTTCGCTCTGAACTTCTTTGCCCGCTTCTCTCTGGACTGTCTCACCGGGTCGCGTTTCGTTGACACATCTGTCCAGCCGCGGTACAAAACAACTCCCAGACATGCTCGAGAAAGTTTGCTAAACTGATATCTTCTTGTAAATTGCCAACTACAATGTACTTTCTGTCTTCGCGGAAAGACACGGGTCTTTTGTAGCTCTTAATTACAGTCAGAGTTGGCCAAAAACTTTATTCAAATAAACATTTCGAATAAAGCGGGTTTAAAACACAATTGGAAAAAACCCACTTTATTCGAAATTTTTATTTAAATAAAACTTTTGCCCAACTCTCTGATTAGACATGCTTTCTACTTCGATCATTTATAGACATGCTTTCTACTTCGATTATTTATAGACATGCTTTCTACTTCCATTATTTAGCCAGTGGTCCTGTCCGACCAGTGTTTCTTAGATTACGTATTCAGATGCTGATCCTTCTGACCATTGCTCGATGTTTCTACTTACAGCAAATGTTTACAATGCAGAATCGAGAGAGAGAGAGATATATACTATCATGATTGTGATCAAACAATATCATCACAGATCTGACGAATACATCGCCTTTGTATTTTTAATAAAACGGTTCAGATAAATATCGAAGCAATCACAGTTGCGTTTGCACACTTTTTTTCGTTATTCACAGTAAAACGTCGGTACATCCTATATTTTATTTACGCAATTCGGTTCGGAATATACAATGCTCTCTGCGATTAATTAATGCTGTATCTTTAGTTGTGTGGCCGCGATTTCAAACTGCTCTGGACAAATGTAAATGATCTGATTGTTTGTTAAACTAATTGTTTAATAATGATTTCCGAACGAGCTATCCGGCAGTATTATCTTCGCTCCATATTGACACGCTGCGGAATTAATGCAGTCGTGTCAAAAATTATTACATTCAACGCGAAACAGCAAGAACATTTAAAGAATGTGAAAGTACTGTTCTATTATTTCCGACTCGCTAAAATTATTCGCAGGAAAACAAACTTCTGCATCCCGTGTCTAGCGATTTCTATTTTGAATAGAAGTAGTCGTCAATGAACATTCATAAATACCTGCAACCGGGTCGCGGAATCAGTGTCAGAGGCAAGGGTTGGGTTTGGTAAAGATTTGCCACGGCCTTTTCGGCTTGTCGGCGTAAAAAGCGATCGGCGTATCAGATAAATTCGCGACGCCGCGTCCGTTACGGGCGCAAAGGAACGGACGCGCATACTTCATACGCGGCGAACCCGATACATCGATAATGACCCGCGCGATGGAGGTGGGTTTTCGAGCGGCTTCCTAACGGTGGGACACGAGGCAGGACAGGAGGGCATCGGATCGGATCGTAAATAAAAATGAATCGGCGTCGCGGGGGTGCCATAGATCAAAAGGTAGCTGCGGGCCAGGCAGCGGCGAGCGACGGAGAAAATAAAAAGAGAATTATTGAGGAGCGAAATAAATCAGGGCGTCGCACGCGCGCGCGCGTGTGTGTGGTGTGTGTTCCTGATGGCGCGACGAGCACGCCGAGCTGATGGTGTCGGAGGGGCTGCACTCTCCACGCTTCGAAATGAACGCGATAAGAGAAACACGTGTTGAGCACGCTTTCTCACCCTCCGTTCGCCTACCTTCGCCCTCAACCCCTGTGTCTCGCGCCGATATATAAACCCTCCAACCCTCTTCTCTCTGTCCTCCTACTACGGGTCGTTTCCGCGACCCGTCTCCTACCCACCCCTCTCCCCGCCCCTTCTGTTTTTCCGGCCAACGTTCTCTCAGACCCCGGCGATGTACCCTGTTCGTCTGCGCCTGACAATGCGGAACGAGACGTCGCTGATGTTTCATTGATCCAGAGATAAGGACGGAGCACCCGCGAGATCCTCGATCGACGCTCTCGTCGATGACGGCAGGCAAATCTGCTGCCACGGATCTCCCACCACCGTCTTCTACGCGGCGATCGTTCAACTAGACGTCTTGTGCAAGTCGGAGTTACCCAATCAATAATTCATTATTCGACTGCGGATTGCATCCATTTACGGCAAAAATGAGTTGGGTGTCCACAGGTGTCTTTATTAAATTCTTACATCTCAGAATGCAATTCTGAAAATATTTCGTGAGTGCCTGCTTGTATTCAGACGTATTCAATAAAAAATTAGCCAAATGACCAAAAGAATATCTGTCTTTTATGTCAATCGATCGGTGATTATTGCGTAATTTTAAAAAATTTATGGTACATGGCTAAACACTTTTTAAAAACCAGCAATTTTCATTCTGAACTAACAAGTCACTCTCCCATACTTTTCGAGATATTCGGCTGGAAAGTTTTCAAATGAACACCCTGTATACGTAGAGCTTTCAGGTTCCTCATAATTTGACTGGCTGTTAGATTTCAGTGAATTCGACGAACACAGACGATTGACCCATCAATGTCTGGTGTAAGTAGAAAAGCTGAGTTATGGTCAGACAGGCGTCACCGGAGAGCACTTGCGAATGAATGTTCACATATGATTCTCTGAGAATTATTTCTAATTTGTATTTATATCACCCCAATTTTTAAAATTACATTCTAATCATCATTTAATGGATGCTACAGTAACGATCAAGACGAGATTAAATCAGGTAACAATGAAAGGATTACAATATTCAATTTAATATCGCAGAGGGTGGAATATTTTCGTCAGAGGAGGATGTAAATAAGCTGTGGGGATTGTTACACTCCATTCCCTCGATCGAGTGAATAAAAATTCGCTCCCGTCGAATATATTTGAATTGTATTCTCGGAGACACCGACCGAATTCGAAATTCTTTATGTTCGCCTCCGACCGTAAAAATATTGTCCGGCTTGGAAGTTGAAATGGAGAAATGGATAACTTAAGAGGAAGAGAGTTTAAGAAGAGGGTGACTACTGTTCCACTAGCGAAAATTTGTCTCAAACTTGCCCGGGTTGAAAAGTTCGGACGGAGAATTTCATGATTCCAATCTAAGATTGAAGTAACCCACGGAACAATATTATCGAATTTGCTTCGAGCAGTCTGTATTCAAGATCCAAACTTCATTATTGCGAATTCTTTATCGAATCTTTATCGTTTTCTACTTCATCTCGATTTTTAAACAATCGTTGAGGTTACTGGAAAAATTTATCAAACTCCGCCTGTAAGGAAGTCTGTAGACTTCCCCCGGGTAACTTGTTGTACAGGCGATAATTTTCAATGTAAAGACTGCAACAGCGTCTAATAATCACTGAAGAGACGCATTGCCCTCGTAACAAAAGCGCGGAGGGAAGAGTTAACTTCATAATTATGTGGCAACCGCGTCCACCTCATTGTAATTCCACATGAAATATTAAGAAAGTTATGCGCGTAAAAGCGGTTGAATTGATAGGTACCACGGAGTCCACAGAGTCCGCAGAAAAGTGGCTTGAAATAAATCACACCGTGCCACGCTAACTTTATAAGAACTTAATTCTATGATGCTGCTATAAACAAGCTTAATGTAACTTCGCAACTAATCCTTAGCAAAGCGCATTATCCAATCGGGCCGGGATATGTCGGAGTACTTCTTTAAAAATCACTCTTAGAGCAGCCAGAGAGAAACGGTGGAAAGAATAAACATAAATATGCTCGTAAATCTATTTAGAACCGAGTGCCATATGCAAGTAATAATCTGAGAAGAACATTAAGCATGTTAAACTTAACTTATCTTGTAAGGTGCGACCAGGAAGGGATAAAAAGAACAAAACAGGGATTACTTCGCTGAAAGCTTCGCAAGCTCATAAACAAATTATATAAAATATAACAATAGAAGAATGTACACAGTAAAATCAATAAAAATTCAACAACAAAGGAAATTTAAAAATAATAGAAGGATTATCGGAGAGCGAATTTATAAGGATCATATCTTGTAATTTATTTATTACTCGAAGTTGCTTCGTAAATCTATTTAGAAACGAGTGCAACATACAGTAATAATCCGTAAAGAACATTAAGCATGTGAAACTTAACTTATCCTGTAAGGTACGAACAGGAAGGTATAAAAAGAACAAAACAGGGATTACTTCGCTAAAAGCTTTTCGCAAGCTCATAAACAAATTACATAAAATATAATAATAGAAGAATGTATTCAATAAAGTCAGTATTCATAAAGTAAAAATAACAGAAGGACTATCGAAGAGTGAATTTAAAAGGCTCATATCTTGTAATTTATTTATTGCTCGAAGTTTTGCTTCGTAAATCGAACGTGTTCGTGTCGTTCTACACCGGTGGAATTTTTCTTGGCTGTGCAGCAAGATGTCGCAGATGTGCGGAGGTTCTTGAAAAGCGTCTCGAACATCTCGGGAGCCCGGAAGCCCCGAGCCGTGCCCGATAATCGACCACATTGTTATCAAAATGCTGAGCGGGCGGCGGGCTCGCAAGACTAACGAGTATTTTATGTAAATAGGGTTCATTATCCGCGGGGATCTGGCACCGTGAGGCGTCGTCGCCGCGATCATCGAAACGTACAATTAAAACTTCTCGTTCTTGATGCGTCGGTCCGGTCGCATGCGGATTCAAGTCCGCGTCGGAACAGCGAAATTTATAGTGAACGAAAACCGTTCGCGCGGGGGCTCTGTCTCTCGTCACGTATCCCGGAGAAATTAACGTTTCCGGTTGGGGGAAAAAAGCCCGAACTTTCCGGGACTGTCGTTTATTTGCCGGCGCGCGCGTTCAATTCGAAAGGAAATATACGAAGTTTCGGGATAGCTCGAGCGTGCTCGTCGGACGCGGTAAAATGGGCCGAAAAATCTGCACGGACGGCAAAAGTGCGATCCGTATATTTCGAAAATATCCCCCGATCGTCGAGGTAACGACGCTCCTTCCGACAGCTGGCCGGATAAAAAACAGGCTGCGTGAAAAACGATGGCTCGAGGAACAGCCAGTAGTGCTTCGCGAAATGAAATAGGTTTTAAACGCAGGCAAAAATTGTATCCGTCGTCGAGTTCAGAAACAGAGATTTTTATTCCATCACTTCTTTTATTTCGCCCACGCAACGTTCCGCTATCCAGTTTTAAATCACAATGATGGAGAATTTCGCGAGGTTTTTGCTGCGTCTATCTTTTCGAAGAAACGGAAAACGGATATGCCGCGCCGAAAGCATTCTCCATTAATCACAAACCGTTTTTAGTGAAGCATTTTAACGATTGGAAATACACTCTTTCATTTCGATCTATTAGGTTGTCGCGCATGAAATGTCCCATTTTATATATTATTGGTAAGCTGCGGATGTTTTCATGCAATTTGCAATTTTTGTACAATTTACAAAAAGGGGAATATCAAATATGGTATAGTCGCCTATTATGGCACTACCTTATATCTTGTAAAGCAGAAGTTGAACTCTAGTGAGAAAATCCTCAAACAATAGTTTACCATGTTTACTCAAACATTGTGCAGTGCAATCGCACCATTCTATAGATTTTAGTATATCGATACTTCGCCAGTTGTCTCCACGTGTTGAATATTTTTGTCGTTAGATTTTCGATTGTATCTTTTTCGAGGAAGGTAAGTGATTTTGAAATCACTGTACTTCACTAAAAAACGACCAACAAAAAGTGGCCACTTTACGCTAGTAGCTTCTGGAGATCTAAAATATACTAAAATCGTACTAAATTCTGTCAAATGTTATATATTCACCGTTATAATTGTTTGTTCAACGTTGCTGTTAAAAATCGGACGTTCCACGTGCGGCAACCAAAGACGAATAACATGATTAAAACTGCGAAATCTGTTTCGAAAATGGTTTGAAAAGATTAGCGAGCGCAGTTGCGATAACGCGATTCATTTCTATACTGAACATCGGATTTCCATTCGATCCATTAAAGGTGAGTTATTCTTTATTGCGCTGGCTGTTCCACATTCATCGTGGATTCTACAGCGGTGCGCACCGATATACCATCGTTGCAAATGTCTGTCAGTAACGTTTCGAAATAAATCCCTCATTTTCTTATCAGCAAAGTGCAGATTTCATTCGGTAATATCTCGGCGCGTGCGTCCGCGGATGACCGATTAAAATTTCACGCAAAATTCGTAACGATGAAACCGCAGGGAATAAATTGGCTCAGATCATCGGGACATGGATGTCGAACGCATTAACAATTGCGGCGAAAATGTTTTATCGCGCAGCCGTATGCTAGGAGCGCAAATGTTTACCTGTCCGTTACGAGGCGGAAACGCGTTTCACTCGGTCCGTGGAAAATTGCACGCCCGCGACGGCGACGCGCGCGAACAGGAAAGAGGGAGTCGTCGAGAGAAAATGTCTAACTGGTGAAAAAGGTTGGCGGAAGGGGCGGGCAGTGGGGGGAAATTTCTGCGCCGCTGATGCGAAAATTCAGCGCGACGAAAAGGTCCCGTGGGAATCGAGGAGCAACAAAAAGGGCTTGGTCGCGCGTGAGCCCGTCAACAAGGGGCGGCTGGCGATCGTTTTAAGGGAAAGATCCGCTCGACCCTTGAACACCGGGATGCCAGATGCTGGTGTCGGCGTTCGATATTGTTTCCCAGGCATCTGTTACGAATCTACCCGGGTTTTTGTCCCGTCCGTCCCTGAACGCCCTTTTAATAACGCCTTTCCGGTTGTCCGGCCACCGGCTTCCGGTCCCTGTCGCATTCGAGTGCGTCACTGGATGAAAAATAATCGCGGGCGGAGTTGTTTACGCGAAACCTCGGTGCATCTCGCGATCGAACCGACCGACCAGCAGCTTTATTCATAAGCTGCAATTCGCGTTATAATCTTTCTAAATTTTAGAAAGAGCTGACGCGCGCTTATTCCAGGAGGTAATTTATCCAGAAGATGGATCGAGGTGCTAAATCGGATTTGAGATTGGGCAATTTTTGTTGAGCTTATGAAATATTAATTCATGATACGATGCAGGCTGCCTGATGTACTATTTTCGGTAAAATGCCGCTGCACGTGTTAGACTTCTCGGGTTACACAACATTCGGTCTTCTCGAATTCGAAGTCAGTATTTCTTTTTATTTATTAATGAATAGACTCACCGGATTTTACGCATTTATAACAGAAATCAGCGAGTGCAATTTAAAATAGTGAAATTATTAAAAGACTTAAACAGTATGAATACATATTATTTTCAGACGTAAAAATTATTAATGAAGAATATAAATTTATATCTAGCTCCTGCGTCTTGCAATTGACTACTGATAAAGTACAGAACTATATTTTACATTCAGGAGACGGATCAGCCGATTGGACAGACGACAATCTTCCATTTTATGTATACTTTCGTTCATGAATTTTTTAAAGTATACTTTCAATGGAATTTTATCTAGAACCATTCACATCGTTTTATTGCACCAGATTGCACAATTTTGTATTGAAATTCATCACCAGGACATGAGTCGTAATTAAATGGTTAAAATCAATATTAATAAATTTTAGAAATATGTTTACGTTCAATATGTGGGTTATGTTATTTGAAGGGAGCATCTACTATGAAAATTGAGAACGATTAATTAGAATCTTGATCGCACCCTCTCGCATAACATTCAATAAATCAGAGTATTGGATTGAGCGAGATGACGATCCTGCATGGAAACACGGAACTGTACCGATATGATAAGTACCCGAGTCTCTGTTTACCTGTCCGGATAATGGAGACTCATGGAATCGATGTCTACATAGAGATAGCATAATCGAGACCCTCCATAAGCAGTATCAGGACAGCCGACAGTCTATTGTGTCAGGCTTAAGGAGAAAGAGATCGTCCTATAGTCCGGCTGTGGTACGACCAAATCTACTGATAGGTTCGATTGAAATCTACAGATAAAGTTGATTGACATGTATTGATTAGCTTCTACAGTCTCATAAAGATATACCCAAGGGGACTTCAAAACTATTAAAGCTCGCGTAAAGTTGGAGCCAATTTTGCAGTATTGTCTGTCTGGCTGCCGGAGGGCTAATTCTACTGCTACATTTAATTGCAGTCTACTAGATTGGTTCGAGGCTGATCAAATTACGTCACTCTTCAGAAAATATCCGACGAAAATATTCTGTCTGGCCATCGGTTAACCTAACCTACTGCTGCGTTTGATCTAGTAATTGCTCATATAAAATTCTTCCAATCAATTTTTATTTTCGGCAGAATCAACATATTTCATCGACGTTGCCCGATTAATTATTTAAACGTCCATTACAATCGATGCACGTGCATTCTCCACAGATCTACGAAACCTTTGATCAGTGTCACTAAATTTTGCATAGTTAGCCTTTCGAATTGCAAAAAAAATACAAGTTATGAAACCGAGCGAACCCGCCCCTGATGGGAGAATTATATTGTGCATCTGAAAGCATTACAATATTAAATTAATCACGCTGCAATAATATTCGTATTCAACATGGCAGAACAAAGTGGCGCATTAAATGAATTGGTAAATTATACATCACTGTAAATTAATTCCAGCATGTCATGATTTTCATATTTCCACAGAGGAGATGCTCTCTTCGAGCAGCATTACGCGCAAACATATGTAAATGTTTGCGGACAGGAACATTGTAATATTTATGCGTATTTATTCGAACTCCTCAATGTATGAAATACCAGAAATAGGATGGCTTTGTCCGAGAAAAATCGAGGTGAAAGGGGTTTTCACGATCGAAGTCGTCGATCAGAGGGTTCGATCTAGCGGGCCAATAGCCTGGCTGACACGTTATCTCCCATTATCGAAAGTGAGAAAGATACGGGGGCGGACGAGACAAACGGGAAACACCGTTTATTCGATTACGACACGCGGCAAGCATACGTTATCATTTCGGCGGGGGACGAAGTCTTATCGATTCCCAACACTTTCATCGGTCGGGCATGCTTAAGGTAACTCGCGGCGTCACGTATCCAATAATTCTCCGGGGCTTTCGAAACATACGGTCCATCGCGAGGAACTTCTGTCCCCCTCCTGTAAATCACATTAAGCCCTCGAAGTCCCGTGACCGCGCGTAACGGGACGATATATCAATGGGAGGCCACGTGGTGCCGGACAAATTTCTCTTTCTGAAACCCCTCGATCGTCCAGACGCCATTCACCCTTCGAATTTTCGAACGTATTTAAGTACACGTAATTCCGCCCGTCAAATCCTTATGAATGTGGGCTCGACACGGTTTCGTCCGTGGAATCTACGTAAGACGGAAACAAGCCTGGTAACGAGGAAACGATATAATTTTCTTGGCTTCCCGTCGCGGCATCTCCGTGACGAGGCATTAATAATCCTCCAGGAGAAAGTGACACAGTGAGAGGGTGCCAGGAAAGCTAAGAGGAGAGAATTCGGCGACGATATCCGGTTGAAATCCAACAGTCGCTGCTATGTTTCATTTAGAACGTTTAATTGTACAAATAGATCAACTCTGCTCGCAAACAATGCAATTACAAAACGAACGGTTAAGACAAAACGAACAATTATTATATTTGTACCACTCCAGTGGAACTAGGTCCATTATTTTTATCTTTTATTAACATACACTGTTAACCCCGTAAATAATCCGCGAGAATCAAGGAAGTGGCCCAAAAAGTCGGTGTTATCAATGAATAATAGCTTTTTAGATTAAAAAAGTAAAATATACTAAATAAATTAAGGCCATTTATTACATTTTTAATATAATTTTTATTACGAATAGAATGTTTAATACAATTTTTATTACGAATAGAATGTTTAATACAATTTTTATTATGAATATAATGTTTAATACACTTTTTACTTCTTCACTCGAAAGTATTTTTTCATTTCAACAGAAGCGAAAAGGACGATTTCATAACAGTTTTAATATCCATTAGATTGTACCCGTGTTTGCGAATTAGAAAGATAGAGAACCAGCAGTTAATCCTTTGTGAAAGCAGTCGCCGTTCCCAGAATGGATAGAGGTGAAGATTGTTGAGGATCAATTAGGCCACGCCATCGTAGGAGATTGAAGAGTTATTAACTTCTTCACGTGCGATTAAGCTCAGAAGTTTCAACTTCAACTTGCGATTTTAAACTTCATTGAACTGGAGTACCAAGTTTCTAATGAACATGCCTGATGTTTATGCGAGTTTAATGAAAATTAGTCCGAGTGAAGAAATTGCCGTTCAATTTCTGCGGCGTCTTTCGCGTGACATGTTGCTCGACGAGACGACACCGGTAAACATTTTGTCGACGTCTATTCGCCGAACTTCACCAATTTTCTGGTTTTCTCCACTGGTTGTGGAGCTTTCCTGGACGAGAAGCTCTCCTGACCGAGGAGCTCTCCTGACCGAGGAGCTCTCCTGACCGAGGAGCTCTCCTGACCGAGGAGCTCCCCTCACCGCGGAGCTTACATGACTGCGGAGTTTTCCTGACCTCGGAGCTATCATAACCGCGGAGCTATCATAACCGCGGAGCTTGCCTGACCGCGGAGCTATCATAACCCCGAAGCTTTTCCCATACCCGGACCTTTACTGACAGCGGACCTTTACTTACAGCGGACCTTTACTTACAGCGGACCTTTACTGACAGCGGAGCTTTACTGACCTCGGAGCTTTACTGACCTCGGAGCTTTACTGACCTCGGAGCTTTACTGACCTCGGAGCTTTACTGACCTCGGAGCTTTACTGACCTCCGAGTTTTCCTGACCTCCGAGTTTTCCTGACCTCCGAGTTTTCCTGACCTCCGAGTTTTCCTGACCGCGGAGTTATCGTAACCCCGGAGCTATATAACCCCGAAGCTTTCCCAACCGCGGAGCTTTACTGACCACGAAGCTTTACTGATCGCGGAGATTTACGGACTGCGAAATTTTACTGGCCGAAGAGCTTTACTGACCCCGGAGTTTTCCTGACCCGCGGAGCTATCATATCCCCGGAACTTTCCCGACCGCGGAGCTTTACTGACCACAAAGCTTTACTGACCACAAAGCTTTACTGACCGAGGAGCTGTCCTAAATCGGAGCTGTCCTAACCCGGAGCTGTCCTAACCCRGAKCTGTCCTGACCGCGGAGCTTMCCTGACCGCGGAGCTTCCCTGACCGCGGAKCTTCCCTGACCGAGGAGTTCTACAGCGGAGCTTTTCTGACCKATTTCAAAAATTGAAACTTCAGGAGTAGAAGAGAAAATCTGAATTCCCTCATCTGACCGCACRGAATTCCAAGAATGCCTACGGTTACCCGATTACAAAATTCTTTCCGGGGGAGAGGAAGACTTCCCAGGCACCACCCGTGTACTAAATCAATGACCATGCTCCCGTTATACGGACGCTTCCATCGAGCACCCCATCTTTCCGAGCTTCTCGGCGTCGCCGTTCCGATTCCGGGTGCGCATTCTTGATGTACTGGCGAAATGTCCTCGATTTTCTCGAGTGCGGCCCTCAGATCGGGAAGCCGATAGCGCGTCGATAAATTACACCGGCAGATTCCCGAGCCGATTTTTATTTATTCATCGTGACAGCGGCGGGGAAAAACGACGGAGAACGTCGGGACGCTCGCCTTATGGGCGGATGGGCAAGCGTGGTACGTGCGAGAGGCTATACAGGGGGGTGGGAACGGGTACAGGGCGATGGGAATTACGAGGCGAAGTAAACTCTTCCCCGTCCGATCGGATAAAGACGCGAGCGACTTCGATGCTGTCGGCGAGGAAAAATAGGGAATGAACTTCCCATCGTGGGTGTGCGGCCGGACGCGTGTGTGCCGCGCCGTCCGTGCGCACACGTGGCTATTGTTTCGAGCCGTGATGTTCAGGCTGCCTGAAACTTTCACGATATCTGCTTCAGAGTCGGCTGAATAAATGAAGAACGAAAGCGGCCGGCGCGGCCAGCGAACCGAGGAAAAGCCGTGGAAATTCGCGCGACTGTGAACGAGTCGTAGACGTGGCACCTTCGACGTCGACGGGAATCGTTTTACCGAGAAGTAAGCGGCGCTGTAAAATTTTACGTAATGACGGTTTCGTAACTTTCCCCCTTATGATTGCGTAACGAAGCGCGGAACAACGCCACCCGATGAGGATCCAAGGATCCGTATCGTCGTCGTGCTGTGGTACCCGCTTTATCCCGACTGTATTTTTCTACGGTTTTACTTTTAAATGTGATTGCCACGCGGCATTATGCGCGATCTTGATTGCGCCGGCGATGACGGATCACGCGACCCGCCTGGGAATCATGAAATTGTCAAAGTTTGTTCTACGAATCACCCGCCGCAAGATGAGCCGGTCGTGTTCCGCTCCCTGTTGCCGGAACTCGAGAGATCGACATAAATTAGGCATGTCTTGATTAATGTTTGCCTTGCGGGCAAACTTTCTACTAGTTCTCTTTCTGTGGGGATTTTCGATGGTGCTGTGCTGGTCTTTCAGACTAACATGGGAATGAACTGGAGCATTTTGTTATGCATAATGTTTTAAGTGGAAGCTTCTTTAGGTGCACCGTGTGCACGATTGCTGGGCACTGAATGAGTCTGATAATTTTTTTTTTTGGTGGGGAGTATACATGGGAAGTAGTATTGATTTTTTATTACTTTGGTACCTCTCATTAAACTCTGTAGAATTCAGGTACTAGAACTTTTCTTTTATTGCTCGTACTTGCACACAGAGGTTATTTAATCCGATCCCGTTCGGTAGAAATCGCCGATCTTCGATGACGGTCGGCGGCAAGGGCCCGATCGCGGCTTCAGAATGTGCGTGAAAGTCAAAGTGAACACACGTAATTTTGGTTATCTCCTTCTGATCCTGTCAAACGCGTCAGTTGTTACCGGGACGCAGAAAGTATACGACGAAAATCAGGGACCGTTACATGGTGAGTACAGGTTCCGTGTCGCAACATTGAATAGAAATCAGGATTATTTACCGTTATTGTTATTAAAATTAATTCTGTGTCCAAGCGAGTTTATTGGAGTGAAAACTTTTGATTTATACATGTTTCTGTAACCGTAACATCAATAATCATAGGTACAACCAATTTTAAAGTATATTGATATTATTTTTTAATAAATTTATAATAAAAAAAAATTGCGAAAAGACATTAAAAGAATTTAAGAATTTTGTCACATCACTTTCTCAATTTATATAAATTATTCAATGAAGAAACACCATTTTATTTAACGCGTCTGTTTCTTACAATAGATTTGAACAAATTTTATTTTACATAAAGACACATTGTTTAATCATCATTGATAGTTCGAAACGTGAGCAGGGTCATTCTTGTCCCATAAGATACATAAACAAGTTAATTTCACTCCATTACCAGCGAGGACTTCGGTTTTCATTTTTTAATAACTTTCCTGGGATAGTTAATAAAATTGTTATAAACAATATTTTATGCCAAAATATGCGAATCAGTGTTAAATAAACTATATTTATCAAGTTCAAATCATTAAACTACAAGAAATATACGAAAAAATCGTATTGAAATTTGGTGTTTTTTAAGTTGTTGTAACTTTGTAATTATTAACATTATTTTGGTGGAACTTAGCTTGTTGGAAAGCGGAAAGCCTCCTCTTGAAAATGGCGTTTGTTTCATTGCAATGCGAATTTTAGTTCCCGAGATATCGTCGTGTAAAGACAAAGTAATTTTTTGACATTTGACTGTCTCCGTCTCGGTCGCACCCTATGTCGCGTTCTCTCTCGCGCGATGGTACTGACCTACCTCTACTTTACGCTAGTTGCGGCAGGTCAGTTTTTACTATTACCGCGTACGCACTTATTTATGAATGGGCCCTCCCCATTCAAGGTACGTGGAAACTTCGAACGCTTATATCTCGAGAACGGATTGAGATATCGGAATGAAACAAAATCCATTGGAAAGTGCATTGACTCTACTATCTTCCACGGTGATTAATAACCATAATTTCATTGTGGTTACAAATTCATATAGTCTAGCCTGGACAGTACTAAAATTATACAAAAAATATTTTTCACATCATACTCTATATTACTTACCATGTACATTGGCTATCATGATTTTTTTAAAACTTGCATAACCCGATATTTCGAATCGAACAATAAATAAGATTCAATAGAATTTTATAAGGAAAAATTAATAATTTTCCTTCATGTTTGTTTTTGATAAATACTGCAATGCACAAGCCAATTCACGAAGCAATCGCGCTACTCGCATAAAAATTCCTGTTTAATAGCTCGTGTCTGTTCGCCGTGAACAACATCGAGGAATAGACTCTGACAATTCGCTCTGAAGTAATTGTCGCTAAGTTCCGATATCCATTGTACAGCGACAATAAGCAATCATCGATTACTATTACATACCCGGGCTGAATGAATCGGGTTCATTTACGCGACGATGTACTGTTCCCCACATTTTGTCACGGTTAATGGAGAATCCTCGTGAATCGGTAACTGAGCTACCCCGAATCCTCGGGATTGCGCAATATTACGTCGACGAATCGCTTTAAAGGCGCTGCCTCTCAAGTGCCGGCGATCATCCGCGTAATTAATTCTCATCTGACTGCGGCCTCGGGGGAACGAGAGAGGATAAATTAGAGATATTCCGATGAGCACAATGGCAGCTTTCGATTCTTCGACGGTGCTCCTTCACCGCCGGATGTCGCCCAAGTTCTACGGCTAGAGCGCGCGCCCGTTGAATCCCGAACGCATTCCTGCCGGAAGGTAAAAAGAGGAGAGCGTGCCGGTGCGCGGAGGGTGGGGAACACGGAGGAGGAGGGGCTATGTTCGCTGGAGCTATCGGTATTCTAATTACTGGCAGCACGAAAATAGCGAAGGAAGTTGGAACGCGTAATTACACTCGGGGATGGCGCCTTATTAAGGTATCTCATTTTCTTCAGGGGCTACGGGGACCGGTCGATGGCTTCGGCACCGTAGTTCTTCATCGAGTTTTATCCAATAAAGGTGCACCGATCCTCCTGCTGGAAAATACGAGCAGATCCCAGGAGTCACGACCGAAGAACCCGCGACGGTCAACATCGACGGCTAATACCGCCGGCAAAAAGCACCTTTTCAGGTTTAGTTAGCTTACTACCCCGCGTCCCCAATGGTCCGGGACCCGTGGCTCGAACTTCCTCGAAACGAGCGGACATCTTGGAATTGAATTACCGACGGACGGAGACGACGATCTTGTTAACAACGCCGGCGAATTCCTCGATCCGCTTCGCGATTGCCAACGTGGCAATCAGCCACGGACAAATTCGGAATTGGAATTATGACGCGACAAAAATCCGGCGACCGTACGCTATTCTACTAGCATCGAATTATACGCATTTGTAAACATGTGGTGACTTGTGTACATTGTTTGTTATACCGGTAACAGAATAATTCGAAACGTCGTCGAAATTATTTATTTGAGACATACGAGATTTTTTTTTCATAAGTATTGTAAGAATATACATCCTGTATATATTCACAAAGATTAATTTCTACTTTATCATAAACAAGTTTCAGAAGCAATACACATCAAAATGCATAATAATAGGACCCTAGATCTCGGTTGAAAAATTGTTGCAACATCGCGAAAGAAGCTCGATCTCTGCTGAGCTTGTTTTCGCGAGTGACGTCTGTAACAGTATTTCAGCTTGCTCATTATGGTGCATTAGAACGTGTTTTTCCGTCCCGAGAGTTCCCGCTAAATGTCCCAGCAGTTGGACGTGTCCCGCGAATGAAATTTCGAAACACAGCCCAATTATCGCGGCGCGAATATCGCCGAACTCCGCGGAATTTACGGCGGTTCTTCGCGTTTACAAGCAAAACTTGGTGCGTCGCTCCTCCCTTTGACACAATGCCAGGACAGGCTTGCGCGTTACGCGAGATTTAAGGCTGCCTCTTTCGGCTGGTGTGAGTCGCGCGTACAAGAAACCCGTGTGTGCAGGTGCGAGCATGTGTGGCGTCGAAGAGGGTTGCGACCGGGGGCTTACATCAGCGGTGATTAATTCTGGAAGATTAGCAAAACCGGGCCGCCGGAATTACTGCCGGGAGAATACTATCCGAATCACAGTGTCTGCATTAGATCGCGCTAATTAGCCTACCGACCAACCCCCGTGGAAACGGGGAGGAAGGAAGGGGAACGGAGGAGGAACAGCTCGAATCTTTTGAGAAACGGCAAAGACGTAAGCCGTCGCGGATTGGCTGAGCCTTTAACATGCTTTTAACCCGAAGTTACACACACTCGCGATTAAAAGGAAAGTACTTTCGAGTTCCGAGTCGGATGGCGGGGGTCTCAAAACGGCGGAGCTTTCTTGGCACGTTCTCATACATGGGCTTCCATGCGAATGTTACGACTATTGCAGTCTGGGGAGTTTCGAGCGAGAATTAGCTCGGCACGATTAAGCTTACGTTCCTTGGATCGAGATTATCGTTAGCGGCAAGTGATTTAGATACGAACCCCCAGCGCCGGGGCCCGGGAACCATGGAAAAGTTCGTACCGCGCTCGCGAGAACGCGATAACGTTCTTAATCCGGCTGATCGGCCGCGGGAACAATAGCCGTTACATAATTTTCTTTTACGCGGGATTAGGACGCTTAAAGTCTTTGATTAGACCCGCGTTCCCGCGCGGCCCGTTCAACCCCTAACAAAAGTCTACACCTTTCTCCGGAATCGTACGGAGACTTTTATGCGCCTGCTGATACCGGCCTTGTATTAATATTTAACACGGACCCGGATATCCGGCAATCTACGATTCTCTTCTCGCGATTCCGCCGGCGGAATTTAATAACGGTGTAACGGTACACGGCCGCCGCTGCCATTTTGTTCTATCTGCCGCGCGCGCGTTTGTTTTAATCCTCGCGCATTTGCAGCGGCTCTTCTGAAATTTCGTATTCCTAAAGTTGGAGCAGTTTTAATTTTCCACTGGCGGGAAAGTTCGGTTATCTTTTCGTTCTTTAATCGAGTAACAATCGCAATTGTTTCTCCGGCGTGTCAGATGGCTATCGAACTTCTGGTATTATTTGAGGTGAAACAGGCACTGGAGTCCGACTCCGGTTTCTTGGAATCACGAGCGTGAAAATTTATATTCTCCCGGAGATCCGCTCGTGACTTTCTTGTTCTCACGCATCGTGCGTTTTATTTGTTTAAAAATTCAAAGAACTGTTTGGGCGCGCCTCGCTTCGGAAGTTCCCGATCCCTCGCTAAATCCAATCCAAGTTCTCTCCATCGAATAAGAAACGAAAACTTCTGAATGCCAGCAGATCCGACCGAGACTCTCTGGAGCTCGCTCTCGCTCTCCGAATCGTCCTATTTATTTCTCTAAATTGCGTCTGGCGATTTCGTCCCCCCGTCTAGAAATGAGCGAAACAAATGACGGTCGGTTTGGTGCGGCGGCCGCTCGCGGATATGAGAAACCGGGAAGCGAGGAGAGCGAAGCCAAGAAAATTTTAAACGCGTTTATTGTCTGAAGTGCACGGCGAAACAAACCCGTGAATCGCTGTACCAACTCCTGTCGCCTCGTTATTTACTCCTCGGGAAATACGAAGGAAACAATAAGAGACACGGATTAGCATGCGCGCGGCGCTGGTTTTCCCCTCGGCTATCTCTCTCTCTCTCTCTCTCTCGCTGTCTCTCTCGCTGTCTCTGCGCAGGTGACGTAATTAACAGAGGGATTTAAGATTAACCAGGGAAGAATTAGAGAAAAGAAAATGGCATTCAAGCAGCGGCTGTAGGTAGACCGACAGAAACAGGATTAAGTGCACGGAATTCGAGAACCGGGAATCCAAGGTAATTCTCGCTTAATCCTCGGACATGGTCCTGGGACAAGCCGTTCGTTTCCGTTCGACTGCGACTAGAGTATTTTCATCGTGATATCGTCCGTCCGAAGATAATCCTATCCCCGATATTGCCTCCATCTTTAATGCACTCAAAATCCATCCCGCTTCTGGATCCGCCGCGTACGTCCGATTTCGAATCGACAGAAATAAGATCGCCCTACGTCTATATCGGCCGGGCTTACCTTGCTGCCGAGTGGAAACTTTACCCCCGAAGACTGATCGTCTGTCTGTTCCATCGATCCTTGATTACTTTCATCCATCGCCCCGAAACGATCTTGTGCCATTGTACCGTGCAATTAAGAGAGAGAGAGAGAGAGACAGCGGGTGTAACGTTGCGGCAATTACCTGAAACACCATATTCTCCCTTTGTAATCACGCTTTGACGGGCTCGTTATAATCGCCTCGTCATCCCCACCGCCCTTCCGGCCCCGACTGACCATTGGCTGCTCGTTAGCCAATGGAACCGTCCGTGCATTCGCTGCAATTAATAATCGTGCCACCAGTTCCCGGAAATCTCATTGTTCATAAATTATAGAAAGGGCGAAAATATCTAGAAGTTCCCGCACTACCTACTTTTACACGAAACAACTTAGCCGTTTTTTAGAGGCTTATAACTCGGCACTGGAGGCAGATGGAGAGATGTAATTTCGTACACTTGTTACACGCTATCATGTCTCAATAGTGACGACACATTAATCTTCCAACGTTAGTAGGTTCCGAGATATAGGACCTCAAAAATCGGTAAATTTGTCACCGACTGACTGACTGACAGATCACGACAGACCAAATTCGGTTAAATAATTTGATGAAACTGGATCTGTTAATGATAAACCAATGTCTGATCAAAAACAGCTCGTTCGAATGAAACTATTGCTGCTGTTTTTCAATTTCTTCGAATTGACGTCTGCAAACGTGGTCGTGGTGGTCATTTGACCGATATCGTCTTTCACACATAATTGTCATAGATGACACCTGATAATTAAATTAAAAAACCAATAAAATAAAACATATTATTTGGATAACCCTTTATTAACATCTTCAATTTTCTAAATTTTACAACTCTCGTCGAGTTGCTTATAGATTTTCAAGCCAGTGTTACATGTTATATCGCGGGAAATCGGATTTCGGCGAGCGGAGCATATTTCACCGGTTTCAGAAGTTCAGGAAAACAATTAATCAACGGTATTCGATGGCGGCGGTCAGGCGTTTCTCAGTTTCCCATTACAGGAGTCGTAGTTGGCGATCGGAGAGCTATCATTAAGCCGGTTCGACCAAGAATAAATGTTGCCTAACGATGGTTCTAAGATGTCCATAGAACAGATTTATGTCCGCGGGTCTCATTACTCAAGTTACGCCCGGCGGCCCCCCGTTGATCCGGATAGTCCGGCAATTAAGTTCCCGCTTCACGATCCACGGTTACGATCCTCTGACGGGTGTTTTTATTTGCAGGTGGGACGGAAAGAAGCAACACGAGCCACGCTGATGAGCGAAATCGCCGGCCCATTAGTGCAGCATCCCGCGAGAACCACCGAGGGGAATAAGAGAAAATAGCCGGCCGTTCCGTAAAAACGATAATAGAGCCCGATTATCGAGTTCTGGAAATAAGGAAACAAAAGATATCCTCGAGAAAACGAGCATCGACAGCTCGGAAGGTGGTCCCGTAACCCGGACTAAGAACACCGCCGTAGTACCTCAGGAGACCAAAACCGGCTCTCGAAATCGCGGGAAGAGTGACTTGATTATTTATCGATTCATGCGAGTCTGGCGACGAATCGCGGGGAATAATAGATCGGGAGGTGTTATTTCGGGACCTGCAGCTAGATCGAGATAGTATCGAGCTCTTGGCAGGGGCTTCGCACAAGTTCGATAGCCAGAAAAGCGCGTCTGGGTGACTCCGAAAGAAACCTCGAACGAGCGCCGACGATAGAGACGCGTACACTTGGGCGGCTTCGTTCGCCGTTCGTTTCCTTTTATCTGGGCCGATTTTCATTCGTCCCGTTTCGCGTCTCCTCCCACGTCGTGCGCGTAAAAATATAACGACTCGTCCGCGGCTTATGGGGGACGGGTGCGAGCCCGGGTGAGCGAGGAGGACCCGCGCGATACCGCGGGATCGCCCGGTATAATCTCATAAAACCCTGCCGGAGAGTCCATCTACGGGAGCGGTAAAGCCGTCGACGACGTTCCAGCGCTGGGAATTGGTACACTGCGCATTCCTGGGGGACAGTTTCGACGGTTCCCCGACAGGGCTATCCTCAGCGGTGGCCGAAGTGGCTGAGAGATCACCTGCGGATACCGTTTCTCACGTTCCACCGACGAAAACACTTGCCACAAAGTACAGAGAGAGAAAGAAACAGTTTAGACCCTCGGTGCCCCATGATTCATTCAAATGGAGGAAGAGAGCGTCTCTAGTGACTGACGCTCGCGAACAATCGCCAGTGATAGTGTGTAGGACCACCGAGAGAGAGGAGCAGTGGACTTTATTCTTTTGCCGGTTGTTATGTCTTCGTACAAGTGTTTGCCTATCGTGATCGAGTAAGGATTAACATGGATCACGTGCACGTTAAGTCGAGGTCCACCTCGAAGAGCAACCCCACGAAGATGGCGTGCGAGAAGGCGACCAGGAGGCTCAGGAGCATACTGGTGAAGGCGTCACGCTTCGGTGTCTCCACGACGGAGGTCGCCAGGCTGCCCACAGCCAAGAAGCTGATCCCGCAGAGGGATCACGGATGGAAACTAGCCGTGTTCCTGCTGCTGATGTTCGGCGGGGGTGTGATCGTCGCGCTCGCATGCACCGCGAGGAAAGGATGCTCGAAGCTCGAGGAAATCGTGAGTAGAAATTACACCTGAATTTTTACACTCTCGAGGCTGCCACTTCGTTCCCGTGAATTAGGGTTTGACGGGCTTAAGGGATCGTTGGGCAGGCCGTTGCCTAAGTTCTAGCGCCATTGGGTGCAATTGAATAATCTCTGCACGAAAGTTAGTTCCATAGTATACTGTCTGGGTACTCTACAGGGTAAAGATTGGATTTTTTCTCAGAAGGGTGTATTTTTAGGAACTAATCTAATTGTAGTGGCTTCATAGGCTTTTATCGAATTCAACGATTAATAATATCGAAACTTTCATAATAAATTTTCCCACGACGATAGCAGTTTTATTCGCGAAGCAGGGAAGTTCTCTCGAGTAACCTGATCTGGTAATCTCTTTTGAGATTTTCATGTAAAAGAAGGGCTTCTTTGAGACGCACAGCGAAGTCATTAAAAAATTTATTTAAAGTCTTCCGGCAGGTAAAGCGTTAATCTTCTCGAAAAAGAGCTCACGTTGGAGGCAAATTAAATAATCACCAGCAACTTTTACGAACTTGATGCACCCACGGTAGAGCCTCGTTTATACGAACCAATGAAAAAACCTTATACTGGGTATTTCACCTAACTTGACCACCTCGAATATCTTTGTTGTCTTGAAAGATACGTCAAATGTCTGAAGGACAAAGTTGAATGGTAAAATGGGGCTCATACGATACCAAAAAAATTTTTGTTTTTATGTAATCTTTTTTTAGAGATACGAAGGTCACCTTCATTTTTTTAAATGGAATGAGGTATTTTTTAATACATCAATCGATGCAGCTGGACATTGGTTATTAAAAAAATTAAGGTGACCTTCATATATCTAAAAAAGATTACTTACAAACAAAAATTTTTTTGGAATCGTATGTGTCCCATTTTACCATTCAACTTTGTCCTTCAGACTTTTGACGTACCTTTAAAAAGTTAATTTCTATAACGAATATATCTGCGAAGGCAGATTTAAAATATCAGTACTTGTTACTAGCATTTTTAATGAAACCATAAACCGTAAAAAAAAGCTGACTCGTCCTCTAACAATTAGAACACGAGGTAACGCGAAAACCGCGAAAAAATAATTTTGCTCGCCTGGCGCGAAGAGTAATCGAACCACTGTGGGGGTCGGTCGGAAACTTACGCAAGAGCAAACTGTCTCGCTGTAGGTGCAAGAACGCGGAGCGTGGCGGAAGTTCGAACAAGCCGTACAAGGTCTGGTATTCGTGTAGCCAAGCAAAACAGTTCGAATCGGAGCGCCCCAACCCCCGTGGGTCGCCGGGCAACTGGTGCTCGCCGAGGCTTGCACAATTAAGCCGGAGCCTTTCGCGCGACGATTCATTGGTTTTTCACGTGGCGCGGCGTGCACACAAACTTTCCGGCGGTCGTTGTCCGCGACGCGACCGCAGATGGCAGACGGGGTGCATGCGCGGTATATCGACTGGTCACGTTGAACGGAGAAAGTCGAGACTGCACGGTCTATAGCAGGAAGAGTACGCATACAGGGTGTCCCAAACACGTGCTTTGTTAAAATCGATGATTCCCGAGGTTATTACACGTTAGAACTTTGTCCTTTGCGAAAATGTTCTCCGCGACTTTGTTGAGGAATTATCAACGAAAAACACGGACCAATGAGGACGCGGCTGCAGAAACGACTGGATCAGTCCTTTCAACATTAAACAATATTTTTCTTTTCACAATTATTGAAATTATGAAGTTGCTTAGGTGGAAATTGATTCGATAAATTTCTTTATCTAAGCACATGTAATAAAAATTGCACAGAATCTATAAATAAATAGAACCTTGTCATTTTTAGAAGCTAAAGCATTCGACCGCTTTTAGTACTCGGTAGGTTTAATGTTAAGGGGGTAGGCTGATTTCCAGGATTTCAAGGGTGCGCCTTCTCATTTCTCGATAATGCAAAGATGGGGTTTTTCAGTAGTCAAAAGAGCTAAATAAAAGATCAATCCAGGCCGCAATCGGCGTCAAAAGTCCTATCTTTACGTTTACGAAGCGTAATTTAAATTATTCGGCCCTCATGGAGCTGTCGCAGCTTTATGAAAATAGCTACACGCGCAGCTTTGTGCTTCCGAATAATGCAAATTAGTAGGACTTTTATAGGACTTTTGAGATTGATCTTTCGTCAAGCACTTGTAACTGCTGAAAAAGCCAATCGTTGCATTATCGAGAATTGAGAAAATGCATCCCGCACCCTTGTCATCCTGGAAACGAGAGCCTACCCCCTAAACCCTCATACGCTCCTCAAGAATAGTTGCCTAAAAGAGATTAGGATAATACTTAACCCATGTTTGCTCTACACGTGAAATCAACAAATTATATTCCATCTGTAACATCACTATTTAAAGAAATACATCTCACAACATAGACATAAAGGGATCAATGAGTTTACAGTCTGCGAAAATAGTATATAGAATTTTTACCCTGAGGATCGTATAAGGGTTAAGGAAGTACATTTTTGGCACACTCTGTATAGAAGACAGAGCACCCTACAGGGGAAAGTAAGACGAGGCTCGCGAGGTCGCTGGTGTAGCCTTAGGGGTCGAAATAGTAAGTTGAAGACTGCAGGATGAGCAGAGTAAGAGGGTGAGCGGGAGAGAGAGAGAGGGGGGGCGAGAGGGTGCGAGTGAAGGACAGTCAGAAAGATAGATAGAGGAGGACGAAACCGTGTTAACGATGTTTCGTGTAGAGAGGCGGCGGCCGGGCGCTGAAATTACAGATCAAGGGGTTTCTAAACAATTACGCTGTCGGCAGGAGGTCAGGCCGAACAGCGTGAGGTTAGAGGTTACGGCTCGCAGGAGCCAAGGCTTGCGGCCTGCGGCTGGTTGCGGACGAGGGTCGAGGCTAACAGGAAGTGCTCTCTCACCGCTGGCCAATCGACGGGTGGGCTGCATCGCAGCCTGCTAGGGAACCAGTGCCTCCTATCCTCCGATATTCTCCCGGGTGTTCCTATTGTCCCTACGGGGCGAAAAGACCGAAGGAGAAAGAGAGGGATGATGGCGAAGAGGGTTGGGGATTCGAGCCGCGGGAGAGGTTAAGAGCGGCAAGTAACGGACGGAGAGAGAGGGTTGAGTGGAGAGAGGGAGGAGAAAGAGAGAGAGTGAGAGCGGCGTTGCAGCTTACCGCTCTCCATAAGCTACACAGAGTTACCGGTCGGGGTCGATCGATCGGTCGCAATAACCACAACTTGGAAACTTCCTACCCTCCCGCCCTTTGATTCGTTGGCAGGATTGGTAGCGATTTTCACTGACGTGGCACGAAGCCGAGCCGTGATCATCGGCCAACCGACTGATTGGCGGTCAGAAACATTGGCCCCGGGCTCCGATGAAACCTTTCGACCGCGTTACCGGTGACCCACCTTCGATACTCACCAGCCATTCAGCCACGCGAAGTGGAACTCTACGTAGACGTCGACCTCGTCGTCGGCGACGACGACGACGACGACGATGCCCCTGGGGCACGTGTACTCGCTGCGGAGCCTGATTTCGTGCCGGCTAGGTCCCGACGGGCCTCGGGGAGATCCGTGGCAGGAAACACGAGGGGAGGACTCTCTTTGATGTCGACGAGCAGATCGGTCTCTGCGCCGTCGCTTATATACAGCTTGTTAACGCTATCTCTCTGTACGCTTGATGGACGCGGATGCATATTCGGTTAGGCGAGCCCCGGATATACAGGGCACCGGTGCTCGACCAGAAAATCTAACGTTGGACGATAATGGCATCGAGCGGTCCGGCCCTACAGCTCTCTCTGTCTCTTGCTCTCTCTCTCTCTCGCATACACACTCTCTCCAGTCAGCTAGATCTCTCTGCCCTCGGTACCCGACTGGAGACTGCCAAGGGAAACACTGCGCCGGCCTTAGAAGCGCGAGAGCAAACTTCATTGGGAAAGGTTTAATCACTGTTGATTGAGGAGCAGAGGATTTTAGTCGGGATTCTGACCAACGCTACTTTCCGTGTTTGGGATAATTAGCGAGAGTTCCGCCCCGAACTTCCCGACCCCGTGTGTGTGTTCCGATTGGACGATCAGCGCCATCAAGTACAAGAGTTGTGGAAAGGTGAAGCATTGTACTGTTCCAAAAATGGCGAGGCTGACACGTTTTTAGATCTGTCGCAGGCACGATTCTTAAATATTTACAGTAACGCTCCTTTTCTGACCAACGCAGCTTAAGTTAGTAGGAAAAATATTTAGAACAATTTTGTCGCTTGTAATTATTATTATTATTATGCATATTGTGGTATTAAAGCACAGTATAATTTATTTTGATGTACGAATTGTGTATAATTAAAATGCAATAATATAATTTCTATCCACAAATACGAAATCTAGTGAAACTGTCTCGGTGCTTGAAAGGATTTCAAGTTTCACTTTGTTTCATTTCTAAGGTGCAGAGCGAATTCAGAGAATTTTTCATACAAATACCATTGATAAAATACTGATAGAATAAAAAACTAACTTTCCACAAAGATAGTTTTTAACCTAAAACGTTAGATATTCCATAAGAAAGTAATAAAGATCGATTTTAGTCATTATTTTAGATGCTTAAGTAACTTTTATGCGTTGCTATTACACATTTCGGAAGTGTCCGGATTCTTTTGAGCGGTAGTGCACACTACACTGAAGTTTGGCCAAGATAGAAAAAATTTTAAAATATAATAATTTAAAACGTTTCGCTTTAACAAAGTTTATATTATTACAGAGTAATCTTAAATAACCTTCCTACATAACTAATGAGGTTTCTTCAAGGAAACATTGCAATAAACATTATTACCATATTACGTACTGCTATTCAGCCGTGTAAATTTCCTTTTTGTAGTCTACGTTTGACCGTATTCGAGGAAATTGGATGTTGCCATCCGCGATTAAATTCACTCGCTATTTCAGGTGCTGTTTTCCGAAAATATCAAAAATATCGATCCTCTGCTGGTGTAGTTATTCTCGACGGGCCTGGACGTGTACGATCTTCTAATTCGCATGTATCCCGAAATCTTTACCCCTAATCGACTGTCGACGTCCGTAAACGCCGTTAGGAATTTCCTCTCGCAAAATGGTAAAGAAAAAAATTCTTTATGTCGTGTTTTTTAATGAAATTTCAAGGTCACCGATGTTTTTTTTTAAATGGAATAGTATGTTTTTTTACGATAGCATGATAGACAATAGAAAACTGAATTAGAATTGTAATTGTCATAATTAATTAAATAACAATAGACTGAAATAGACCTGAGTAGGACTGTAAATACGAAAGATATTAAGGTGTTGCCATTTATGTGGGTCACCCTGACTTGATATCGCTATCAACGAGCTAGGGTGACTTGTCCAGTGAACGAGCACTTCAGCTGTATGTTTGTGGAAAATATGCAATATGCATACTGTTTTCCGATGGAAAATGCATTAGAATGGGTTTCGGAGAATGAAAATGATGGACTCGGTAAATGAAGCCGGGCCGGACGAGTCATTTGGCGAGGCTGTATCCTATCCGATGGAAAGTTTCGAGTGTATTGTCGAGCGGCAGTGGAATTTTATTGGCCACTAGTGTAATGCATATGGAAGGCATTGTATTATACATCGGACGGCGAGTGGGTCGACCTGTCACGCGTGTGCGTGTGCGTCGGTCGGAACGGTGACCGTGCGTTTGCCGTCCGTGATGAGGAACGAACGGAATCATAAATGTCCGATCTCTGGTCCGGGTGACACGGTTGCGGGGACACAAGCGAGTCATGACATTGCGAGAAGGTATCTATAGGGCTGCACGCGGCATCGGGGGTTGAAAAGGGTGGGCCGTGTGCCGGGGTTACAACCGGCCCGGAGAAATTTATGCCCTTCCCGTGATGGGATTTGACGGCGTAGACGTGGATTTTCAACGTTGAATCGCCACCGGAAATGCACCCGGCCGGAGAACCGGGGAGCCGGCGCCATTGTTTCGTTGCTTTCAACCCCCGCGCGTTACGTAATTCTCCGTTCCTCTGTCTTCCGTAGAAAAATAATGTCTTCCATTTTTGCTTGGGAAACCAAGCGAATTTCCCTGATCTTCCGACGAGAGAAAACAGATACGCCGCGCCGCCGCCGCGTAAACACTGCCCCCGATCCCTCCGAATCGACTTTCCTCCGGAATAATTGATAAAACTTTTGAAATCCGTTGACGTCAAATTTCCACGTCCGATAAATTACCGATTTTCAAAGCGAACTGACCGAGGTATTTATTCGCTGTAACTTTACCGTTAAAGTATTTGTTTATAACCTCATAATTGAACTAATACAAGTGTACACACTCCGACGTTAATTTACTAAAGCAAATATTGGGTTGGGGAATAAGTTCGTAGCGTTTTATGTTTCCCTTTATTCTACAACGATTTTTTCGTTCTTTGGCGAAGTGTTGTACATCAATCGAAAAAGCTCTTTCTGCTCTGCAAAACTGTGATAATCGTTGTTTCGAATAATTTAATTTTTTATTATTTTTCAGGCTTAAAAATGAAATATCCAGGAGGAGGCAAAAATCAACATTCGCGACAATTGTTGAGAAGCAATTTGAAGGCGATTTCCTTTGTTGTTTTCGGCAAGCTCGTGAGGCACCCGTAAGCTCCCAATTTTTCGACCAATCCCATCGAATGAAGATGGTTGAGAATGGTCTTATGATCGCAGTTCATTTTTTGACCTCGATGAAAAGCGAAGAAAAGCAGGTGTCGAAAATGTTGATTTTTGCCTCCTGGATAATCCATTTCTAAGCTTGAGAAATAATAAAAAATTAAATTATTCGAAACAACGATTATCACAGTTTTGTAGAGCTCTTTCGATTGATGTACAACACTTTGCCAGAGAACAACAAAACCGTTGTAGAACAAAAGAAAACATAAAACGCTAGGAACTTATCCCCCAACGCAATATTTTAAAAGCGAGAGTCACAAATCAATCGGTAAAATAATATGATACTTTACAAAATCCGAAAAGATGTATTGCAGAATTCTTTGTTCGAACAAACAGTCTGAACATTTTATCCTGTTGCCAGCAGCCCGCCGCGAGCTATTATTTTATTCAAAACAGTTCATTCGGATTACAGGCGAGCCTGTCACAGTGTCAAGCCGGCGAAAGAATTAAAAGAGAGCGCTATAATAAAATACAAATGGCGATAGATCACGTTGACGGTCGGAAGAGCTGCACTTCCGGGTATTTCCGAAAATGTCGGTCACGTCGGTCGGACGGTAGTAATTTCGCGCAAAAACGTGGCACTCGAAATAAAATTTCGTTCACCGCCACGTGTGGGGCATATCTGCGTGCATAATACACGATACGCGAGCATTTTTTTAAATTGGATCTTCTCGAGCGTGTAATTCAGAACGAGATTCATTCGGTTCGGTGGAAAATCGCAAATATTTCTCGGATGTTTATCGAATTAATTAGGCTTACAAGTTGTCAGTCGGATCGATGAACGGCAATGATCGGATGGGGAGAGAGAAAGGCGCCGTAGTTCGAATGCAGTGTACATTTGTGCTCAGTCGTTGAACGACACTTGGTCACGAAGGATATTCACCCCGGAGGGTGCTCGAATTAACCCCTTAAGCGGGAGAACGGTTTTATCCGCGGGAAGCTTTTCACACGAGAGGATTCATCATTCGAGTTTGTTTGCGTTCTGAAGACCCCGAAGGCTCCGATTTCGTTTAAACAGTTTATATTTACAGTATGAGAGAGATGGCGCCCGTGTTGGCCCTATCCGCGAGCGGATTAAACGAGTTGCAGCAGTGAATCGGAAGAAAACGTTACAGGCACACTCGTGAATGTTGGAAATTCGACGGGGATATATGCAAGCATACTTACAACAGTTATTTATCATCCGTTCCAGCGCTTTTCACTGTAATTAACCACTTACGGTGTCGAGTCTGACTCATGGCGAGCACAATCTACTAAATAAAGGGTTTTTCAATAAGGACATAACAATTTTGTATTTAAATAAAACACAGAATAATTGTGATATCGGGCTGAAATTTATTACAGGTGTAGTACACATGTTACATTTATGTATGGAATTCGATGTCGTTCATATGACCACCACGAGCACGACGGCAGCGATCGATTCTTTGGATCCAATTTTCAATCACTCTTTCACACATATCAGCCCGGAATGTTGGCAATTTCGCGTTCGATATTGTTCCTGAGCTCCTCTAACGTCGTTGGATTGTTGGCATAAACCTTCGACTTAAGGTAACCCCACAAGAAAAAATCCAACCAAAAATCCAATCAAAAATCCAGAATTTTTTTCAAGAACGTTGCTCGTTCGTGAACTTCACCATGATAAAAATGTGTAAGCCTTGACTGACGTTTTGATATTGGCAAATCATAAAAAAGTTTTAGGTTATGTTCCGTATTATAAAACAAAATTGTCATGTCCCTATTGAAAAACCCTTTACATACCAGACTTGGGAATTGTCCAAATTAATAATCCGAAAAAATAATAGTTAAAATTATCTTATAATCAAATATGGTTGTTTCAAATTAACACGTATTTTATTTCCTCTCGATTATTTCGTTATTTGGAATTTATCTCGGTTTTCATTCTATTTTCGATCGAACAGTTTCTCAAATTAATATTTTTTAAATATTCTTCATTTAACAATCTACAGAAATTCTACTATTTGAAATAACTCCATGTCGAGCGAAGTTGTGTCTACGCGCACGTGAAGAGACATAATACCCTTTCGAATATCGAAGAATTGAAAACACGACGAAGTGGAGAGAAGTCGAAGTCCAGAGATCTTCCTGCCAGCAGGAATATTTACACTACGGAAAATAATATTTTATAACACGGAAGTGGCTTCACTGGGAGAGCGAAGTAGCAGTGGTTCTAGTATAATACAAAATAAATCTCGCAATCGTATCTTGAAACGGTGATAACATCTTTATATAGCGTTCTCGCATTCAATGCATAAAAGGGGTCATGAAAAGGGAGGAAACGAGAAAGGGATCGGTTAAGTGAGATAAAGGAGATTTATAACCTGTTTATTTATTAGCGCGCGTTGCTTAACTACCCTCATCGCGCGCATCGAACAAAACCTTTCTGTAATTATTCCATGAACTCCATTCGAGTTTGATCAACTTCAGCGCGCGTTCCAAGCGTGAAAATTCCTTTCATATGGTGTTCATTCATTGGACAGAGGTCGTTATTAAAATTATTTTAAGTTAAAGATTCTATTTAATTCTCTTCAAGCGTAAGTGTTCTCAGCAAGGAGCAAAATTGAACCTGTGTAATTACCTGTGTCACGTCCAGTGATTTAGCCGATAATAATAATTCATAAAATCAAGCATGACATACATTTTTCTCAATTTCTTTTTCATACTTGCTCCAATAATGATCGTACGATAGAATTAAGAAAACTCATTTTAAATTTAAATCTTCATTGAACAAATTAAGATCATAGCGAGATTTATTTTATTGTGTCAAGTTCTAAATAGAAATCGTGAGCGAATTTTCGGCTACACCACTGAACGTGACACCTGATATTGACAATCTTCTAATTAACCCAATCGGTACAGAAATCGGGGAGGAATACGTAGATTACGGTGACGCGTGAGGATCTCGTGACGATCGCCAGCTGGATCGGTGCTTCTCCCGTCAACCCTTTTCCCTCGCGCCTTCTCCCTTTCGCCTCCTCCGTTACCTCTCTTTCACGGACTCGTTTCCGTCGCGGTAATCACGGAAACGGGATTTGAAATTCGAGTTCCCGCTAATGGTCGGTGACACCCGTCCACGGGTCGCGCGGTAATCGGATCGACGTGGCTCGTTCGAAAGCGTTTCTCCATTTGCATTCGTTTTTCTAGCGGCACGTCGCGTCGCCTCGACGTCGTCGTACCCGCCTATCGTTTCGACCCGATCCCCGTACCAGGAAACGAAACAGGGTCGCTCCGGATCCGGCTTCTCCTTCCTTTACCACAGATGAACGCGATTCTTTCTCCACCACTCGAACTGGACGACCTACTTCCAATTTCATTCTTCCCGTTACCCTACCCGTATTATTTAAGCCCGGGCTTAATTGCGCGTTCCCTCGCATAAGAGTCACCCGTTTCGTTACCTTTCCATACCGTGGAATTCCAGGCTTTACCACCGGAAATCAATTTCTCTGCAGAAAAGCCGAGCATTCACGTGCCACGCGAACTGTCTGAGCACTGCGGCTTCGGATCGAATTGCCGTACCTTTTTTTCTTTGTGATCGCGACTTGTATATTCGCCGGGGTAAGCACCCAGTGAATTGTTCTCCGAAGAATTACTTCTGAAACGTTTCCTCTCTGTCCCTCATTTTCGCAACTTAACGCTATTAATACGCTTTTCAGCGCGACTCTTTTGCAGTGAAAATTTCTTTAGGCGCTCCGCGTACACCGCTGGAACTCGAGATAGACGTACATTAGGCACTTCTTGATTAATGTTTGCTTCGCGGGCGAATTTCCTAATCGTTATTTTTTTGGGGGGATATTCCAGGAGCATTTTGTTATATTTCCGAAGTGAAAACTTCTTTAGGTATCACGTTTTTTCGTGTTTTTCCATTGACAATGCGAAATATACTTCGTGTTGAGAAAATAAATAATTCTTTCGTCACAACCATTCTTTAAAGTGGCTCGCAGTCGGTCCAAAGAATCCAGTGATTCTCGAAGCCCGGCTGTACTCTTATTCTCCGTTAAAAAATCCTTACATCCTACTAAATAATGCCGGAGCAACTAAATATCGAAAATAAATCTCTCCGGGCACTATTCAATTCCACTCCATCCGCCTCGAGCATCCCCGAACCGGCGAACAACAATGTTCGTCTTTTCCGGTTTTGAAAATTTCGTCGTCAAACCTCACCTCGTATTTCACCCATTCGGCTGGAATCTCATCGAGTTCTGCTCCGCGTTCGCGTTTCTTTCAGTCCAGCATTAACGAAAACGAAGAAAACGGAAAAAAAAAATAAAGAACGAAGGAGAGAGCGATAGAGTAAGGGTGAAGGAAGAAAAGTAAAGAAACAGCAAAACCCGCAGCCGTTCGTATAATAAACCCAAAGCTCGGCGAAATCCTAACAAAATGAGTACATTAGCGAAATTGGACTCGTTCGTTCGCCGTTCTTTGTATTTCCGTTGATTAACCCCAAAGCGATGTGGTTGAACGGTACTGTGACGTCGTGGTGGGGGGGTTTAGGGAAGGGGAGAAGTGGGTGAAGGAGGGTAAATTAATGCATTAATTAATTAGAAGGCGGAGGGACAAATCCGACTCGACGGGTATTCCGGGGATCATATTCGTGACACGACTGACGGACATCCCGCACAGCTGTCCCGGGGTTACCTCGAAATTGTGCTGGCCTGTGTGAATCTGTCCGCGGATCGGGTGATTTCTAGTTGATTCGCGTGCAAAGCCCGACAGCGTGGATGCCACCTGTCTTCCCTAACGAGTCGCGAGGGCACGACCACGCGCGAGAACCGGCACGCTGCCTCTGTATAATTGATCATTAACCTCTTAACCGTGATGTGACTTTTCGCTGGTCAATTATCCCGGCCGTATGCCCCAGAGACTTTTCCCTTTCTTCCAAGCATCGCCGCTAACACTTCTCTCCTCGTGCATCCCCTTCGAACATTCGTTTCTGCTATTCGTTAACGCTCCTCGATGACGAATTTGTCATACGGTGAAATGAGAAGTGCGAGGCGGAACGTGAAATTGTATTTTGTAATTTCTGTATTTTTGGGTAAAAAAATATTGCCACATTCTCTAACTGTGCTTGTTTCAAAGGGTGATGTGTCTACTCTGACACCCTGAACTTTTCTTTAAAAATCCTGTTATAAATCAGAGCGAGGAAAGTTGAAATTTAACCCCCATACGCTGTAAAAAAATACATAGTCTCATCAAAGATCCTAGTGCAATTAGACTGCGGATTTTATGCACTTATAGAGCATTTTAAAAATTTAGAAATACCGTGACTTTATTTTCAACTTATTAAACCTACTAAGAGAACTAATACACTTTTATATTTAATAATGCAGCCAATTTTATTTTTCATTTTAAATGAACAAATTGTACGTCATTTATAATTCATGCAAAAACGGTGTAAGTCAACAAATTTTATAATTAAAAGCCTCCACCCTTTAAAATCTGCAGAGTCAGAACGATGTCACATTTCTTGCCGCGGATACGTGGTCGTAATCACAGTTTGTAAATTAGCAGTTCTGCGGGAGTAAAAATTCCCACGACCTTTCGGAAAAATTTTCTTCGGAATCTTCTTCCGCGACTTCGGAATTGCGGCTATAGAAGATCGAAAGAGAAGCAGAGTTGAAAGGCGATGGATCAATCCACGGCATCTGGCGATCTTCGATCGACACACGCCCGCCAAAAAGTCGGATTTCCGAATGTGAATCGGTCGGAGGGACTTCCGCGACGTTGGCCGCGCCACGTGCTCCTCTGCGGTTTGGGATTATCAATCAGAAAGTTCGCCGTTTTATCGGAATTGCTCGGGTAATAACTCCGGACGAAGGAAGAAATCATGGGAGGCCAATTCCGAAGTTCACCGACGTCGGTCTAGGGATCTCTCTCTCTCAGTCCTTCTAGACTCTGTGAATTTTCATTTTAGAAACCCGTTCGTACAAGCGGCGGTTCTTGGCATAATGAGGTCAGTATTCGTCCCGGAAAGATTTTCTTTTCTATATTCAGAGTCCGATCTACAAGTAAAAACAGGGAACTGTTAAAAATCGGCGGAGTATTCGGAGTTATGGGGCTCGGAAGTTACGGCGGAAAGTTCGTCCACGGTTCAACCTTTATGAAACTGGAATAAGAGTCCCGTTCCCTTTTGTGGATGCTCGACGACGGTAAACTTCTGTGAGACAGCTGTCCGTTACACGAGACTTCACTTGGCAGCTTTGCCAGCCTTCGGACTTCAAAAGACGATTGTGGACACTATCGATTCACCTTTGGCCTACTGGCAGTCGATGATCAAAGCGGCAGCCCGTCTTTGGCACACCGAGAGCCACTTCGTTCCAATGTATTCTAATTTACGCGGCGGCCTCCTGCAAGTGGACGTTAATGAATAGACTGCTAATCTACGGGCACTTAGAGCTTACTAAAATCTTGGAGACTCGGGTCGCTGAGAGAGACGGGCTGCGCGCACCTTTATAAAAGATCAACACAAACACCAGCAATTTCTTCTTGGATAGTCCTGGGAAAAATTCATCGATGAGAGACTAAGCGTCTCCCTCCACATTTTATGATTTATGAGATAAATGAGCGCGTCCAATATAAAACAGTGGACATACTAAAAAGATTCAAGGGCATCGGTGTATCAGTTTCAACTTAAAAAGGTAATTGGCTGCTGTGTCTTGCAATGTATGCATACAATTTCTATTTTGCATAAAGATTTTCTTCGTCGAATTGATTGTAAGAAGTAGGATCTCAGTATACACAGTTTCCATTCTTTAAAAATTGTAATCCATTCGCTGTTTCAAATTTTACCAACGCATTGTTTCATGAATGCATAAAGAAAGTATATTTATGAATTGAGAGAGCACAAGAAACACTAACATAGTCTGAAAGAAATATATAAATGTTTGGATTAAACATACCAGCTATTTTCATTGCCCGATTTATGTTAATATCAGATGAAACCCAGACTTCGTTGCGAAGCGAATACGTATCGAAATTTCCTAAGCAATTTCCTTGAATTAAATTTTTTAGATCGACCATGTATACCGCACGACGTCAACTCAGTCTGTAGAATTGCTCCTCTTTCGATTCTACCACGACAGGAAACCAATTCCGAGTGTCCTCGTTTTGCGTGTCTGATCATTGCTGGCTGTTTCTACTTACGGCGAAGTCTAGAACGTACCGTTCGCTTTCAGTCGGTTCTGTTTCGATTATGGTACAAACAACACGGTTTCTACCAGCGTGGAGCAGGCCGCAAAAACGGATCCATTGTACCGAATGTAGAACAGGTAAAAACTTCAACAATTCTGTACAGGAATTGGAAAGAAAATATCGACAAAATACATATGCAAACCGGAGAACCAAATACTGGAACAGTACGGACATTATATCTTTTAAATGCATAGATGCATAGATTTTCCCGAGTTCGTTTTTGTGGATTTGAAAATTAATTTTGCGCAGCTAATTGTGGCATTCTCGAAGTCTGCGACGGGCCGGCGACGATGGTTGCGGGCGATCGGGGGTACGGCGCGAGGAATGTTGCAAGCATGTAGTGTTCCGTGATAATGTCGAGGCTCGGTGACATAAAAGGTTGAGAGGGGGTCGCGTGGCGCGGAGGCGGGAGCGAGAGAGAGGCTTGTAAATAGAAAACGAGAGAGACGTGGGAAAGGCGTGAGGGTGCGGGTGGCGAAAGAGTGAGCCGGTGCGGGGGTTGGACGAGGTGGTAGGTTCGTCGGATGGGTGGTTGGGCGGGTGGATGGGCGCTAGAGCGTAACCTGATATAGCTGCCAGCAAGCTGCCGTAGACCGGTATCGTATCCCGTCCCTGTTTCTCTCGCTCTTCGTCCCTTGGACCCCCCTACGTCTGACTGCATACGCTTCCTAGAGATGCACGGTTACCCAGGAATATTCTCCACGTAAATGCAGCGTCGATGTTTTCTCAGCGCCGAGGCCTCTCGACAGTTCTCTTCCTCCTTTCTTCCATTCTTTCCTTCTAACGGTTCTGCTCCTTCTTTTTCCACCGACCGTCCTCTCTTTCCTCCATTTTCGTCTGTCCTCGAACCCCACCGAAGTCCCGACGCCTTTTTATTCGCTGATCCAGAATACAGCAGCTGTTACACGCCGGAGCCGCTGCCTGATGGGGCAACTGTTCGATATTCCCCGAGACAATCGCGGATCCTTCGGCCTTAAGCCCGACCCGTAGGCGCGGGCTAAACGCGCGGACGGAATTGAATATCGTTTTGTAACACGGCCAATCCCGGTGAAATCGCGTTTCATACCGGTCGGGAACGCCGCACGGGGGAGTCTCGGCTTCTTTCTCCGACGGGGTCGTGAAGTTTTGATTTTATTCAGTGAATGGGACACGCTCGCTGAATTTCCCGCGGCCGCCCCAAGACCGGGAGTTCCTTTCCCACGTAAAATCGTTAATTTCGTGATTTTATTCCGAAGTTATGGCCTGCTGAGCTGGAAAAACTGTGGCAAACTGGGGGCGGGAGCGCCCCGCTAAATCAATCTGCGGCCGGTGCGAAGCGGGGTTTATTTGGCGGCTGGGATTTCGAGGAATACGGCGCTAGTTAAAACTCCGAGAACTTTAAGGTGAAATGTCAGGCCCGAGAATTTGATTATCTTTTCCGAAATAGTTTGTTCGATCGTTTGGAAAATGTTTCTAGATTAACCCCTCGCAATATAACATCGAGTCAAGATTATTCTAAACAGAATACAATGGATATTAAAATTTCTTTTTCTCTATAATGACCAATTTCTCTTGAAAATAAAACATTCTAAAATTCTTTTAACTTGAATTGAATTTTAATCTTTCCACATTTTACATGAATAAATTCTAAATCATCAGTTTCACACAAAATTCCCAACCTTGAGCCAGCAATAAACCTTTAATCAAATATCCATTAAATGTGTTGGAGTGTTGTATAAGGGATGGTCAAAATTAATTTGCTTCGATGTAGGAGAAAATTAAACTCAAATATTCCTCGCCCGTGTATATTATTTGATTGGATTCCCGTGACGTGTCTGACCATTGTTGCCCGTTTCTCCTTACAGCGAGCACAAAATCAATCTAAACAATTTTAAATCAATTTCCTACAGGATAGAACTTCGTATAATGACTAATATTAACGCTAGCAACGTCAGTCGCGCCCGGTATAGAACGATGAGAGAAAATTGCGTGTAATGCGAAATAATGAGAATAGGATAAGGTCGACGGAGTAAATACTGCGAGGAGCTTTTATTCGCTAAGCTGCAGTTTTTCAGAATCCATTGTTTCCAGTCTAATAAAAATTCGTATGAACGCAGAGCTAGCGTGTCCCTCATATTTAATTACCCGCGCAGGCAAATGGTATTATGAACCGCATACATCACACTTATTCTTTCATACCGAAGACTGTCTTTCATACCGGACTATCACCCGAATCACTTAATAGCGACTGGTAAATTACTACCAAAAATTCGGGAGCAGCGTAATCTTTCGACGTTATATCTAATATGAATTTTATTACTCGCGGTAACATTTCGCAAGACGGAATGAAACAATTTCCCAACTTCGCTTCGAGAAGTTACGCCGCGGGCTCTTAATGCGAGCATCCGGAATCCGTTCCGGACAAAAGAACGAGACGATGGTTCGCCAGCGGGTGTAAGGGGGGCGTGCAAAAAAAAAAAGAGATCGCGAACCCATTGAAGGAGCCCGCGCCGAGATTAAAATTGATTACACGGTATCCTGCCGCGCGAACTCGTGTAATTTGATAATATTACGGAGGGCCCGGATAAATAGTAAAATACCGGGATTGTACGAACCCATTACCGCAATTCACCGACGCTAGTTATGAAATATTCTTAGTCGGGGCTCGGCACTCGCGGGGAGTATGCGCGCGAAACGAAAGCGTGCTCGCGAGGGCTGATGAAAGCACCCGGTGCACGCTCCTTTTGTTCCACGGTTGTTTCGCGAAATTCCCCCGGAATTCATCGTCGACGCGGCCAAGACAAATGCGGCAAATAGAATTACTATACCACCGTCGGGAATTATTAAACCAGTATTCACGCTTTCGCCTCGTATTTCTCTAAGAAGCTTCTCACGGCGAGCCGATCATGCACGATCATTCTTCCCTGGTTAGTTTGTTACCCGCAGTTTCCTCCTCCGACGCGGCAGCCAACAGAATTGCATCCGTTGTGAAACATACCATTCTTAGAATTATTACATCTATTGTTATTCACCAACCGTAGAGATCAATTTGTATTACTAAGGTAACTAAAAGTTGTCCAAATTTACTTTTCGCGCGAAGCTTAGTCGTTCAAAAAACTATTTTCAGGTGTCAACTGGGATGTCTGACTAGTCACGACTGTTTCTACTTCAGATTGCTAGTTAATATTTACTGACAGAAATTAATGCACAGTGTGACTATGAATTCTCTACACGATTCCCGATCATTCAGTAAATGGACTGGAAAATATGTACTGTGTCTGACCTCTGCTGTCTGTTTCTACTTGAGTGAGAATCTACGTGCGCAGCTCGTTTCCTCGAAAAAGAACTCGGGACAAAGAGGACAATGGGAGGTTGCAAGAATGTATATTACAAGCTTCTGCCTACAACAGGTCTTCTGTTTCTCGTTCCAGCAGTTATCAGAAGCTACCAGCTAGACCCACATTTTATATGTAACGTTATTTTCGAATAGCTTGAAAATTAGACATCGATTTCATTTTCCAATATCGGTTAACCATCTCGCACCAGAATCAATCGAAAGGCTGTTGCACCGTGTTACCATGAAAAATAGCAGATACACTTTCTGTTTTATTCATCGATTACGCAAAAATCCGTTTTATACCGAAGCAACCGCTAAGCGTTACCGCAATGTTCCGCCGGTTTGATTTTATTTGAAAATCGCTGGCAAAATTCGTTTTGCATGGCGGCAGCACTTTCGGGGCATGGTCTCGCGGTGATTAAAACCGCGGGGCTCGATGGTCGGCACTACGGTTCGCGTTTCCTCTCGATCGGCGGTAACCTTAACCCCCGCCCCTAACCCACACCGGGTTAATTAGTCTGGTCTCGTTCGATACTCGTTATAAACTGTTCTTATCGATACCGTCCCTTTGAAACGATACCGTTGCCCCGAACTTCCGCCGTTACGGTTTTGTCCCCCCGTTTACGGGAACTTGAGAACTCCATTATCCTCGCGCCTCGCCGCCCCGTTCTCTCCAGCCTTCTACCGAAAACCCCGTCTACAACGTTGACCGAGATCCCCGGTGAAACTGGCGGGGAATGCTCCGGGTAAATGGCCTTGAACTCGATTAGATCCCAGAATCGCGGCACACAGACTCAACATCAGTACAGACGTTGCTTGCAATGCATTTTTGTATCTACGGATCGGATTTGCCGACACTCCAGAAAAGGCCCTAATACGACAGCGAACTCTATCGAAACGAAACCATCGGATAGTGAACTACATGATGTTACTACGCAAAAAGTGTGTGTCTGAGTGTGCTAGATTTCACAGCGTCTTAAATGGACATGTATATAATACAAGCACTTTATGTATGAATCTATTGTACAAGGAATAAATAAAGACAATGTAATAAAAGAGTATATCTGAGTATGTATTTATTTACCCACCAACCTTTCCCGAAATTCCGACTTATTGTAGAGTTACTGTGCTGATTTGAAATTGTTAAAATAGCGAAACGTTGAAAAAGAAAATTGTTCGGGCGTCCGGCTTCACGTTGACTTGTACTACTGAAATCCGTGCCACCTCCTTTGACATCATGTTCTCCTAATACAAAGTTCGATTTTTCGAAAAATTTTCGAAAATCCCGAAAATTGAACTTTGTATTAGGAGAACATGATATCAAAGAAGGTGGCAGGAAATTCAGTAGTGCAACTCAACGACAAGTCAGACGGTCGAAAATTAGCGAAAATTTACGAAAACACCGAAAACTGAACTTTGTATCAGGAGAATATGATATCGAAGGAGGTGGCACGAAATTCAGTAGTGCAACTCAACGACAAGTCAGACGGTCGAAAATTAGCGAAAATTTACGAAAACACCGAAAATTGAACTTTGTATCAGGAGAATATGATATCGAAGGAGGTGGCACGAAATTCAGTAGTGCAACTCAACGACGAGTCAGACGGTCGAAAATTAGCGAAAATTTTCGAAAACACCGAAAATTGAACTTTGTATCAGGAGAATATGATATCGAAGGAGGTGGCACGAATTTCAGTAGTACAACTCAACGTCAAGCCAGACGGCCGATAATGTTTCGACAATTTTTAGAAAATGTTAATCTAATTCTACTATCGAATATTCGTGTACAAGATGGGGAAAGGAGAACACATTAACTGTAGTAAATATTCTTTATTTTTCACCAAAAGGATTACAATATTAAACGTGTATCGTGGTGAGATGAGAAGAAGGTTCCTGGCAGGAATTCGGTGACGTAAGTGTGAATACATAGCCGAATGGATCCGAATGGAATGGGGACGCCTCTGTAACAGAAATATTGGCTAAAGCGTCTATACTTACTATGTAGCGTGCAACGTCAAATGTGAACAGTAGGACTACGGGGACTGTTGGGACTATTCGGACTTGCTCATCACTACAAAACGTATATAATATAGAACTAAACAGAATCTTATACAATATTAAATATTTAGTTATTGCTAATACGCCTAAATCCGCGAACTATTGGTAACATGGGGCGCGACGACGAAATTGTACGGGGCTCTAAAAGCTCCCGAGGTCTAGACAGGAAAGCCCATAAAGTGCAATATCTGTACTGATCTTAAGTCTGTGCCGGATATTAGAATCTCTTTTTACTCGTCCCGCGTTCAGCATTCCTCGACCGGGACACATTCCACGCTCTCTCTCTCTCTCTCTCCCTCCCTCTGGCCACCTTTCCTCTCTCTAATGTACTCGACATTAAGGTTTCGCGGCTCGGTAATTAGATCGAGTCGGTATTCGTTCTGTTTCGTCGCGACGCTGTCGGTTCGCGAATGTGTTTTCGGATCCGTTGCCCGCCAAATTAATTTTGGACAAGTAGTTCAAATGATCGAAGTGTACAAAGACGCAAAGGATAATTTCGAGGTTCGCATGAATATAAAACATGTCAAAAGAAGCGTTTCGTCCCGGACCTGCTAGTGGACTCATCAGTAAGGCTGATCTAGCAGGTCCTGCCTTATACGCGCGCAGATTTGAATAAACAATAATCCGTATACATGGTTTGATCGATATACTGAAATGCGACGCTCGCGGATCTGATGAATGTTGCGATTCTGTACGCGAAGGATCTCGACTGCTGCGATCCGTTTGTCGGGTGTCCCGATCGCTGGACAACGAAATATCATAATGCACGTTTGCAAAGATTATGAACGATTGACCCGACGACTAAAGCGTGTAACGGCGCGGCGTTCGAGAGTAAAACTCAACTGACGAACGCAGTCTTAACGCGATGTTCACTGGGTTTCGGTTAGGAACAAAAATGCACTGATTGGTCCTTGCAGAAGGTTGCATTTTCCAATCAGAATACTTTTGACGATTTGGACCTCCTTCCTGTAGCTCTGACTGAGGCCCTGGGAAGGAGGAGTGGGGCGATATCTAAGACTCGGGCGACGACGAGTCCCGGCAATTCGACACCGTACTTTACGACTGCGGGCGGTCACTCGAAGGGACGAGATTTATGATACTTTCATTGTCGAAAGTATATAAAAAACGAAACACTACGCAGATGCCTTGACTGGTCGGCCAGATGCTAATAGTTTACAAAATCCTCGAAGAGGATTTTTAGTCACGAATACACCATAAATATTATTCGAACGCAAACCGTGATTCTGGTTCCTACGCGACGGAACACGTTCCGCGTAATCTTGAGGATAATTTTTGCTTATTACGCTACCTGAACCCAGTAATGGCCTCTGCCAGGGGGCGGGGATTAGTCGACGGAATTGGAGAAAGAGGACAATTCATGGAGATCGTATTAATGCCAGATCGGCCGACTTTATTCAATCATATCGTTCCCCGCTAACGAGATTTCGCTTGTTATACTAAAGGGACACGGTTTCGTTTATGGCAACAGATACGATCTCGCAGTTCCTTTAATGACTCGTCGAATGTCTTTGAGGTTTACTTCAGGACCATTCCCTACACTTTGCCATCTCTAATTGTACAATCGTGCGCGTTCCGCTGCTCAAAGGTCCCTGGGTCGACGTTCGGTCGAGATTGAAAATACAAAACTGACTGAGAGGAAATGTAAACCTCTTCCCAATGTTAATCCTCGGCCGTCCCTTGTGACACATTTTTGCCGGGCACAGCGTTGCCATAGAAATAAAAAAATAATATGCTGCGCTGGCGGCAGCGCGTTGTTATTGTGAACGAAGCGAGCAACCTCGTACCTGATCGTAAAGAGATTTTTATCTTGCTGTTTTCAAAGAGTGTGCCTGCTCGGTTTTCTATTGTATCCTTGTGTTACTGTTTCGGCGTTTTTGTACCGCGGAAGAAATTAAAACTGGCAGTTAATTTATACTACATGGAAATCAGAGGTAAACAGAACTTCTTGAAAAAGCATTCATTAGCATTTGTAATTTAATTTTATACTGACCGACTTGTGCAACATGTTAAATTGTATAAAAATAATGGAAGGTTGCAGATCGACATTTACCTCCAATGCCCAGGTTGAATGTCTGACTATTTTCACCTTTCTCTACTTAAAATACGACTCGCCTTTCTGCTGTTAACGAAAAGTGTAACAATAAATTATATAATAAAATAATAAATATGGGAAAAGGCTACTTGTCTGACGAGGGCCAACCCACACTACTCCAGCGGCCATTGTCGATTCATACCACTTGACCGAAGATTGTTGACTCGAACCACTCGTCTAGCCTTTGTCAACTGATACTACTTGTGTGACCGTGGTCCGAGACGAAGTCGTGCACCAGTGAGGCACAGATTTCATGCACTTAGGTCAAAAATGGGCAAAAGTACGCGTAAAACGATAGAAACATTCAACAATATTTTCGATCTCCTAGAATTATCAAGCGACAAAATGAACTCTTTGTTAAAAGCAGTCTGCGGATTTTACGGAATTATGACAAAAATGAATAGGTGAAATATGAAACAAAGGGTTTTGTTCCTTAAATTTATCCAAGGCCGTACAAATAGTGCTGGCTACTTAAATTTAATTAAAGAGCAAATTGGAACATTTGCTCGCAGAATTGCTGGCAGCAAATATATATTTCAGCAAGATAATGCAGCTGTGCATACTGCTGGCATAGTAAAAAATTATTTCGAAGCTGAAAATATAAAGGTCTTGAATTGGCTTGCAAGGTCTCCTGACCTAAACGTTATCGAGGACGTTTGTGGAAGACTATCAAGAATATTATACGAAGGTGGGAAGCAGTACAGTACAGTATCCGAATTGAAATCAGCAGTTTTAGAAACTTGGGAAAGCATACATCAAAATGATATAAAAAATCTATATATATATAGAAGTTTACCAAAAGAAGAAGTGCCATATCATTTTGCCCACACTAAAAGTCAATTTTTGTAGAAATAATAAATGGTTCGAACGAGTTGTTTAATTTTTAGTATATTATATAAAAAAATCCGTTCGTTGATCTGTGTGGCAATGAAATCTTGAGAACGGGCGAGTCACGTAGTGCTCGGCCACGCAATTCCGGGTCGACGGTCGTTGTTGTTTATAAACACGGCTATCAGAGGGGTGTCGCGGGATAGCTGATTTTTCCGGTGCATCGTCGAGCCTTTCCGTAAAAATACAGTCTGGTGAAACGACGTAGCCGGTCGCCGTTGAAGCGTCCATAGGCGGCCGATAAAACGACGGGTACGAGCGCTACCGGACAATTTCGTTTTCGCCTGACGAGAGTTCCAAACGAGCCCGGTAACAGCATCGGTGCCAGCAGCCCAGCATCAAGCCGATCTACGTAGGATCTGGCAGCAGCTGCAGCGGCGGCGGCGCCCGTGACTGCAGCTGCATCGAGGTCGAGACCGTATGGAGTGCATAGAGGGTGGTTGTAGGGTGGCAGCCTGGCTGCGCGCAGGAGAACGAGGTAACGGAGAAGGGGAAGGGTTCTTGCATCCGGCGGGGGCTGCTACTGCTGACGTGCAGAGCGCCCCGTGCACGTATTGCAAAATAGAGGCAGAGAACGGCTGATGCAACGGTGGGAAGGGCGCAACGCTGGAACAGAGGAAGCAAGAACGATACGGCGTAGCCAGACAAGCAGACCTGCCACGTGGACCGACCGTTTCAGAGTGGCTCGTTTCGGATTCGCTCGCTTCTTTTTTTCGGACTACAAAACGGCCCCGGCTACTTGAAACTGTCCTGGAAATTTGTTATTCCCATCTCACGATTTTTCATTCCTTTTCTCCGAGTCCTGATAAGGACCCCGTTCGAATCAGATCTGCGAATTTTCCAATCTTTTTCACTGCTGCTCGGCGAAGCGAATGTTTCTCGGTGCTGCTCACCGATTTTTCTCTCGTGAATTGAAACGCTTCCTGGAGGACTTGTTTTAATTGCAATGTTCCACAGTCGGTAACTTTAATTCATTGTTTTACCGTTACTTCGATTCACTCCTTTTTCGTTACTCGACGGGATTGAGTTCGTTAAAACTTTTCAATGTATGCTATTTTTTGAAGCTGCGGAACTTGTCATTAGCTTTTAGATGCACTCCTATTTTTCGAGATTTTCAGTGACGGAGACTTGTTCGGGATTTTATATCTCCCGTTGAAAACTTAATCTAGTTATGAAGCAGGCGGTAAAACATTTATCGGGCTTCGTTAAATTTTGAGTTTTATTACGACCGACTCACACGTTACTCGCCGTAAATGAAATCCGGTCGGAGCATAAGCGGACTATCAACTCGTGTTATTAAGAACAGGGAAATTGTGTGTGTGTTGGAACTTCTCTTCAGAGTCCACTCGATGTTCTCATGAAAGATCGTCGTGGTGTTGCTTTCACAATTTCGGTTTCGTTGAGATCGTAGACTGGATATTTTATGAATCTACTGGGTGTCTCAGCTGAAGGAGGTCACCTAAATATCTTCTTTATTGGGGAGTGGGAATTGATCTGTTTGAATAATTAATACCAAACCAACCGTGCCTTAAAAGTGACTGGTAGGTACATGTTCCCTTACAAAAATGACAAGATCGATTTTATTTAGACTTTGTGCGGCTCCTATTGTAATACGTGCTGTACTAAAGAGATATCCATAAAATCATTTCTTATGAAATCGTATTTATTATTTGGATATTTGTAGAATAAAAAATCTGGAATGGTGGCAAGTTTAGTGTTAGGAAAGCAATGTCAAAATGGTTCTCGTGTCTTGCAATTAATGCAGACCATTTTTATTTTGACAATTTCACATTATTCAATCAACCGAGTACTTCAATAAATCAATCATGAAGAATTTCATACAAATTTCCAATCCATTTATATGAGGATCGTAGAAAAATAATTGGACAACTTTTTAAAATCAGAATGCAAACTACCTGTCTACAAGTCTGATTAGACTCAACACACGACGATTAAGCAGTTGCATAAATCGTGCAGAAGCTCGTACACTGTTATTCTGCGAGTGCACAGAAAAACCAGTGTATCACGGAGAAAAATCAGAGGTTGTTTGCACTGTTCTGATTAGAATAATCCCGAGTTCGCAGTTCGTTGGGAGCGACTGGCCGTTCGCGGTCTGTTCCCCGACGGTCCCGAGAATAATCTCGAGGAGCATTCTCCACTTACAAGAACGTTTCATCAGCGCTTTTATTTATTCTTTCTCGGGGCTCGCAAAGTGGTCGGTGTATCACGGCGCTTCCAACGCGGGTGTTGGCGGAATGGAGGTTTAAATTCTTGATAAAGCAACGGAACGACGTAATAAGAAACTCCGCGGGAGAAAAAGGACCCGGCCACTTTTCCGTACTTCTTGCATAATTCGCAATTTCGGAGTTTCCGCGGGGAAAGGGGGAGTGCAGTGGCAGGCGAGGAGAAGGAATAGGAAGGATGGCAAAGGCACGGTGGGGATGTGTCGGGGGGTGGGACGAAGGGAGGGTGGCGGCCAGAGTGTTAATTAAGCCGGCAATCTGTTCCCTCGTTACTCGTCCCGAAGCAACGCAGCTGTCGCCGCGACAACGCTCAACTTTCAGCCGTAACATTAAATACATCGTATTTCGCGGGCTTTAACGTCGAGTGCCACTCGTCGGAATGAATTTAAAACGAACCTCATCGGCCGCGCAGGGGAAGCCAGTCGATTCAAGGATCACTCCGGCCTGTCGTTAATTAACGATACGGATATTCTTCGAAATTCTCCCATCGACTTCCCCCACCCGCCGTTCCCGGAACCGAAGCACAGAAATTGGCATTCAGAAAATTTTAAATACAGAAATATCCGATTCCCCCGGGCGCGTTATTTACCGGTGAAACACTTGAATTCCGGGAGGAAGGGGACGCGAGCGTGGGTGTGGGGCGACGAGAAAAAAGGTCGGGACGCGTTCGAGCGGTCCGCGTCGCAAATCGAAACGAATTTCACGCGTGTTGCGAGCCACCGGCCAGCGGAACCGCCCTCCTAGCGAGCTACGTCACAGCCGATTGCCGGCGGAATTGCCGGCGAAACTAGTTGAACGAACTGTAATTACGCGCGCGTCGCAACGCGTCGTTGTCCTCGCGCTCCCATCTGATTCGAGTCATCGGGATCACGCCGATTTCGCCCTGTGTGTACTTATATATCAGTTTGTCTGACTAGTGACTGGCTTGTTCTACTCGGTCTATTCAAAGCCCTCCGCATTCGGTCGCTACTAGACTCTCGTGTTCGTAAATTAATAGAACTAGCTTCTTGTTATCGAATTGACAGGCTTTACTTGTCGGCCCAAAGATAGTCCTAGTCTCCCTGATACATTAAAACCAAACTCCATTTTTATTTCTATTAAATAGAAATATTTATTTTTTTTTCAATTATATGAAAACGTGCCTATAATCTTGCGTTCTTTTAATTCCTTCACTGTTTTATTTATTTATTTGTTATTGATTTAAACCAAGTGGTTTATATAGCAAGTACAATATTATTACGTTTATTATAATTTATTATATTATTACAGAGAAAATTATAAATTATTTTCAGAACTTCTATATCAGGTTTACGTACTGATATAGACTTTATTTGACCGAACTATTTTTGTCATAAATGCATAAAATCCGCAGTCTAGTAGTGATAGATCAAGATGATTCTACCCATGAATTGTGTTTACGTTACCTGTCTCATCACTAATAACTAAACAACTAAGCAAAAAGTCATTTTTAATTATTAGTTGATTATTGCCCCCAACTGTAATCACAGGTCATCTATGTTCTACTACCCTACTATTGAGATACTTTCCCACAATGCACTATTATTTGAATCAAACTTGTCCGCCTGATCTGATTATTACATTCGAGTTAGTTTAACTACAGTGGCTCTAATCTACTCGTCTGACCTCAGGCTGTCTTATTCTACTTGGCCAGATTAAATCATACCTTGCCACAGGCTATCTCTGTTAAACTTCCCTGCGAATAGACCACGTTGTCCTAATTGCACGATCAAAGCGTATCCTATTCAACTTGTCCGAACAGAATCTAGTAAATGAACAATTTGTTTTTATTTTAACCCTTAGCAGTCGAGGGGTGACCCAGAGTTACCACTAAATTTGCTGTAGCATTGTTCACAATCTTGTTGACATAATTAAATATATTGGTCGAGAGCTAGAATAAATAATTCCATTGTATATATTTTTCATTTTATCGATCATTTAAGACCGTCGATTTTATGCAACGAAAATTGATTTGGCGAAGTTCCTGTACTTATTTTGCACGAAGACTCGCAGCCCACTTAACTTCGGACACCTGCTACAGAAACAAGATGAATGACTTAATCACCTGGTGTTCGACAACCCTCATCGTCCTCGAGTCTCAATCCGCTTCAAGTTGTAGGAATCACAACGATTCCGACCCAGAATCTGCGACAGGAATCGCGACACGCGTCGCTGATCCCGATCGAGCGATCCCAGTGTTATGACCGAGATAATTAATTAACTCGGGGAAAGTTGGGTCGCGGGACCGGTGCGGCGTGGCCCGCACAATGGACCGCAGACGGGCGAAAACTTTCATTGAGAAGTTTGATTCGAGGCGGTGGAAATTATCAGCGCACTCCGTGGGGACCGAGCAATCGTATAATTACCCGGCAACCCTGTTGGGAAGGCGCACGCTGATTTATATTCGTAATACGTCTTCGTTGTTCCGATGTCGGGTATCGCGGAGAGTCTGAGTGAAACTGAGAAGGACTGTTGGCGGGGATCGAGTTTCTTGATGCGCGGATGAGATAGACTTTATGAAAATACGATTTACTTCGGAACATTTTATATCGAGACTTTCTTATCCGTTTAGTATTTTGGGACTCGTTCGTTGCAGAGGATCGTAGACCTCTGCGGAGAAATAACACAGCTTGTACAAATTAGTAAAAGGTACCTACTCTAAAAATTTTATTCAATTCGGAGCATGGACGTAATCGGAAGTTTGGTACAGTAACATCCACCGTCGATTAATCCGCTAAATACAGTTGAAATTATATCGTGTTTGGTATCACATTTTGCATTATAAAAATAATGAATAAAAAAATAATGAAAGATAAAGAAGATAAAATTTTGGTATACATTGTGATGACGCACGGGTCTTTAAACTGTGCCGGCGACGGCGACACGCTCCGGCCACGCGATCCTATTTCATTCTGTCCTTCTTTATGTTCGGCTCGTCGTTTGAAGTCTCGGCGCGGTAGACGCAGTCATAAAAATATAGCCACCCTATACTATTGAAGTCCGTTCAAAACACGGTGTTGGGACTTCGATCGCAGAATTACTGTAGACTATTAAAGCTATCGTGGCATGGTACAAACGTATGGATTTTTTCTCAATCATTTTTATTGTCACTGTACGCTTCGAACACTGCACTCAATTTCCGTTCTTCCTCTGAATAAAATACAGGATCATTCTGGGAACTGGGACGAGTTACTGCGCATTTTTAAGCGGAATTTGCATAAAGATCGGCAGCCTGCGAGCGCAGTAACACTCTGAAAGCGGATTCGTCGCTATGTGCGAGTTAAAACAGTTTGGTCGAAGCAAGGCAAATATTCCGAAGAAACGGGATCGCAGAGCGGCTACGCAGGCACGCACGCGTTTCGCTCGGCAGTGGGGTATCGGAAGCTCAGAAATCGCCGCGTCAGTGGTTCACGAGTGGTTGATAACGCGGTGGTGTGGTGCCAGGGAAGGGGTGAGAGAACTGCTACAGCAATAAACTAGGCGGGATATAAAGGGAAGCCCAGGAGAAAAGGGATAGAACGCGGCCAGAATGGTACGAGCCGGGGTAGAAATCAGCCGGTGGAAATATTTTAGCGCCGCGGGGTGAATCCCTTGATGACAATTCCAGCACAACCAATCCCGATGGCCCTTTTGCCGTGTGGCGCGCACGGTTCTTTTTGTGCGGTATGTCGCGGCCGCGCGCGCGTTCCACGCACGCCTCTGGCCGGAAGCGAAATTTCCGTATTACGCTTCGTGCCTCGTGCCCCGATATCTTTCCCCGTGCTTCCGTAGCCCACCCTCCGTGTCGCTCCAACCCCCGTCCACATCCCCCCAGAAACCCTCATACCCTACCGTCAACCCTCTCCCCCCTCCTGCTTTGATCAGCGTTCCTCGGGAAAAGGACATCGTGTTGCGGCCCTTTGTGCGGTCCTAGCGTTCTCCGGCCGTTGCTTGAAAGATTACGCTACTGGTTCTCTCTATCGACGAACACGGGTTTACAAGCTAGCCCACGCCCGCAAGGCCCACGGTTAAATTAATACTGAAACGCGCGCGCGAGCTGCTGTCGCGCCCGTGGCGATGATACTGAAAGGCGTGATACGCGGATCAAAGGTTCTCCGAAATGCAGAGAATTCTTACCGTTTTAGAACAATGGGAAATGATTAATGAGCGATTAGATCACAGATTAGAACCGAATAGAATAATTGGGACTTGTAAACGCTCACTAACATTTTTATTTTATTTTGGTAAGGAAGAATATTGTAATCAACGATAGAAATTAATATTTCTCTTAGTCTTGATTTTACAAGACACCGTGAAGATGAAATTTACATAGAGATCTCGAGTCTAATGAGAAGATTCCATTACACGATTCAGACACATGTGGGTTCGTACGACAGGAGAATCAACTTGTCTGATCACCGGTCGTCCTATTCCACTCTTCTGGCCACGTGCCATTCGTATTCTACTTGTCTGTTGGCAGCTCATCTCTATTCCGTTTGTCTGACTATAGGTTATCACTATTCTACTTGCGTAATTCTAGATTATCCTATTGTATTCTATTTGAGTAATTCTAAACAACGGTATTCCACTTAATCCGGCTAAAGCTGTGCCAATCTCTGTGTCCGATTAAAGCATGTCTTATTCTGGTTGACCTAAATAAAGCTTGGTCCGAGGTAGATCAGTTTTACTTAATCCGATCAAATCAACTCTTATTCTATCTATTCGGTTAAGGGAAAGCTTATTTCCGGTATTTGACCACAGACAGTCTAATACTATGTCCCCTGAACAAATCTGGACTCGTTGTAGATCAGTTTCAGTTAACTTGAAATCAATTCCCATTTTGTTATTTTACTTTATTATGAGCCATCTTGTTTCGACTGTCTGTCCATACACAGACTCATTCTACTTGACCTCAGGAACCGACTCTATTAAGGTTGGACGATATTTCTGCGATACCCTGTACATCATTTCTGTTTAATCTACCTACTTAGAAACCACCTTGTTCTACTTGCTTGACCATAGCAAGCTTTGTTCTACTCGTTCGACCAAATACAGTTCTATTGTATTTATCTGTAGAACAACAGACTCGTTAACACTTGTCAGAGCAGAGGCCGGTTAATTCCACTTGATCTGGATGAAGCTTGCCTCGTAAACCATTTAATTTGTACGACTTGTTTGCCTAAATACGGTTCTGTTCTACTTGCAGAACCACAGACACGTTAACACTTCACTAACTCGGACAATAGACAGCGCCGTTCTACAGGCTTACGAAATATTCTCTCATTTTGAACATATCTCCCATACGCTACAATCAAACGCAGTAATCAAATATTCAGCAACAGCTAAAATTTTATTCAACAAACATAGATTGCAGTAAAATATGAACAGTACACTCGCAAAACCGATGGATTAAATATATCCGATGCTATTGATCATACGATATTCATTTCATCGAATGGTAAAAAATGAGGTCGAGTAGAAACTGTCGATTCTGTCTTGCTTCGATGCGGAAACTGTTTGAACGCGCCGTGAAAGTTGCCTGAAAAATTCTCCAGGCCTTGAGATAATAGTTCGAGAGGCGAATATTCCTGGAATTAATTTATTCCTGTAAAATGGTGTTTCCCCCTCGCTTTGATCAATGTTCCTCGTGAAAAGGACACGGCGTTACGACCCTTTGTGCGGTCCTCGCGTGTTCCGCCCTTTGCTCGGATGATTACGCTAGCATACGCTCTCCATCGACGACACACGGGTTCTATCAGTGGGGGGGGGGTGAACGCTCGGGAAGCAGAGTGAGCCAGGTCTCGAATTAATATTAAAATATGCGCGATGCTCGCGCGTATTGCTGGCACAGAATTCATTAACGCGTTCTTATCTCGAAGCGGTTTTCCAGCTTCCGTCCGGAAGCAATATTCCCGTGTTACATTCCAGCACGCGGCTCAATACCGTTCGGCTGACCGGTTCGATGGCTCGATCAGCTTTGCTCGATCAAAAGACACGTTGCAACCCTTTGCGGTGCGGTCCCTTTAGGGGTGCAGCATATAAATTGCTCCGTCGATTCTACGTCGGCGATTGTGCGACGTCGACGCCGACCGAACCACCTCAGAGATGGAGAATTACAGGTCGGCAATTACATTATTACGGTGTTTAATTGCACGAAACTATCCCACGATGCGTCGGACAATATTATCAAAGTATTCAGACACGGCACACAATGAGGTGTGACAATGAATAAAACAATAAAAACGTGGTAATAAAATAATTATCTTTTATGCTGGTGGTTGGTTTTTTGTTTTGTCCACTTCCTTGACATCAAATGAATAATGTTCAGAGGTTTTCTACGGGGTGAGTCACCTAACGTTGCCACCTCAAATATCTTTGTTGTTTTTAAAGTCTAAGTATGAAGTTTACAAATAAGGAGCTTCGAAAATTAGTGAGTGATTAACTGTGCGACTGTCTGCGAATTTTTAATGTGAGTGTTCATCGGGAAAAATAGAAATGTAAACTGCGAATAACGTAGCCAAATTTAACACGCATTTCAGATCATTTCCCCGAGTTCCACAATCGATTTTACAAGCCCGGATTCAGTAACACTTTATATTGATCGATGGGACAAACATTTCGAAATCGCCGTTTTGACAGGCTATATGAAAAAAATATGAACGGACGATTGAACTCTTGTGCCGGGTATCGAACTGACGGCGGAAATAAAAAGGGGGTGATTTTGCAGGAAAAAATATCTGGACAAAGGTTCATCGCAATTGCTTTGAACTGCGTTTCCGAATAAATCGATAGCGTGTGCTTGAACTGCGCTAAATCGGTCGTGTCTGATCACGGTTGGCTGTTTTCACTGTTTAATCTCACTGGGTTTAATAGTCCCAGACGCTTGAACGAATTCAAATTATTCGATAAACCTTCGAGACTCGTTCTAAGTAGAAAAGTTGAGCCATTGGCCAGACACAGACTTGAGAAATATACGAAGTCGATGTAAACAAAATTTCATTGTAACACAAAACTCCATTTTAACCAAAACTTTCAGGTTGTCCGTGTCTTCGAAGAAAAAACAATTATTTTATAATTGAAAGATTTTATGGACTTCACTTAATATCAGGAATCACATTTTTATTTACCAATACGGTCTCAATCGTTCTGCCCTTTGAAAAAATTTTCCAATCATGAGATGGGATTAATGTTTTAGAGAAAGATAAATGTTTTATATTTTACTGCAATCTCCCCAGGAATCAATCAGCAGCTTATAATATTATTTGAACGAGAGATTGGCTCTATATTGGAAATGTTCGATATTTCCCGTTTTTTTTCAGTCTCGTTTAAGGAAAGGCAAACGGAGGAAATCAAACGGACGGACTCGCTAATGCTCACACAGTGTAATTCGGCCTCGGTCGTCCTTTTTCGCCCGAAAAATCCCGTCGATTCGTATTCATTTCTCCCTGCGCGCATTTCGTTTACTCGAGAATTTCAACGGAAGATTCAGGCACGCGGCCAAGACGCGGACATCGTCGTTATCGTGGTCGTTCGGGCATATGCCGAGGCGAAGGAGGTCTCGTACCGGGGAATATCGATATTCGGGACGCGCACGATCTTTTTTCACCTGCATCGAGCGACGTATCCTCCGTGTTCCGCTATCAATCTGGCGAGCTCCCGGAAGATTCTACCAAGAAAAGTGTTCGTGTGTCTTCTCGGAAACTCTGCCGGAATAAAATAACCAAGAGAGAGCGGAACCTTCCGGAAGTTAAACAGCGGCGTCTTGATGCAGCACGTTTACATTATTTGCTTCTTGATCATCAAATGTATGCTGTTCCCTCAGAACGCGATCTGTCACAATTTTCCTACAAATTCCGTAAAAATTTAATACCGAACCTACCAAGCACCAAGAGCGATTGAAACGTTTTAACTTGTAAAAATGACAAGGCTATTTATTTAGATTATGTGTTTATATAATTCCAATAATTGTGAAAGGAAAAATATAAAACTGGTCACATGACCGGCAGGTTTAGTGTTAACCAAATCCGAAATTAAATCGAAACGTTTCAAAGGGGATAAAAAACTGTATATTTGTAAACAACTGTTGATCGTCGATTTCGAAGGGACAATTAGGAAATGGCAGGTGAAGCAGCTCCCGAGACGTATCCGAGACGAAGTTTCGCGGTCGCGAAACGAGATTACAAAACGGGCAGGCATAAAAATTGATTATCAAACTTAACGATCTCTTTCTCGTCTTCCAAGGGCGCATACTTTCTCCGGCGGGCTTGTTGCAGGTTTTTACGCCGTGAGCCGGTGAATCGGGACGGAACGGAACGGGAACACCGACCGATCCTGGACGGCCTGCGTCGTATCGATCCGCGGCGATGGAGTTGCTCTCGAACTTGAAATTGCATATTATTGGATTCTATCGGCGTCGCGGATATTTCACGTTCGACTACAATGACTCCCGTCCAAATGTATCAATTTCAGGGCTTTTTTCGTGCGGCGTGGCCCTTTCATGCGATTTTATTTCGTCACTGTTCGAAAGGCACCGGGCGTTGTGTAACTGCTGGTACAGGGAGCGACGAAATTCGTCCAGAACCAGAAATGAAATTTCCTTGTTGATAACTTCGTTCACGGATGAATCGGTTTGGGATATTTATCTGATGCATTTATAACACCTGCAAATTTCTCGACGGAAACGTACAGTTACTCGAATTAATATTCGGACGCTCTGAAAAAGATGATAAATTTTATGTGACCAAAATTTTGTTAAAAAATAGCTATTGATCGGAATTGTGGAAAAAATACTAAAAGTTACATTTTACAACTTTTTTATGTGGGCCTACATTGAAAATTTGAAAAATATGTTCTGTAGGTCTGTGTCAATTATATGCACTGTGAAATTTTCATCGAAATCGGTTGATACTGGAAAAAACGACAGGCATTGAAATCGTAAAAATCTGAAATTTGTACCATCTTTAAACGTTTGTAGCTGTCATTGCAACGTCGACCGATTTTGACGAAATTTTCAGAGTATGTTTAATTGACACAGATCTACAAAACGTATTTTTTAAATTTTCAATATATGCCCACATAAAAAAGTTGTAAAATGCAACTTTTAGTATTTATTCTACAATTCCGATGAATTGCAATTTTTAAAAAAATTTCTTTTCACGTCCTGTAGTAAATTAATTGTTCTAGCTTCCCAAAAAATTTAAAATCGTATAGAACAAGTCAACTCGTACTTGTGAAAATTACTAACGTGTATCATTTTTATCACAAGAATCCTCTCATATCGAATGAAAGAAATTTTTCCCCTATTGCACCTATCTGATCGCTTCTCGACCTATTCTACTTGCTTGATACTCCCTTGACCTATTCTACTTGTTCGATCATACATGGTATTCGTCTGATCACATTTTGACCTATTCTACTGGTCCGACCACACTTAGAACTATTCTATCTGTCGGAGTACACGCTGTTACACACTTGGTCTGATTAATGCAGTTCTGTTTCACTCGTTTGGTCAAAGCCTGTCTCGTTCTACGAGCAATCCGTAAAACCTGCTCTTTAGTACTTCATACGAATGAAACAGGTCTTATTCCACTTGTCTGGTCAAAGTTTATTGTATTCTACTCGCTCTCATAGAAACCTGCTCGTTCTATAATACTTATCTCGCCAAAAGCCACCATAATTCTACTTGGCTAGTCATAGACCGTATTATTTTGCCTCTTTGACCCCTTGTCTCACTTGTCTGATTATAGACCAGCTTTTCCACTAGATCTTTCGCTAGATATTTTCGGTAGAGTTACACATTAAAATTTTCAAAATTATTTCCTATGTTCTAAGGAGGAATTTACAACATCTATTATATATAAAGTTGAAAAACATATTCAAATGAAACTTTTTAACTTGAAGAGGGCCAAATTCCAGGGTGGTTACAGAATGATAGGTAGAATGCATAATTTTTAAAAAATCTGTGTGTGACTTTCTTCCGCTAAACTTCTTTAATAATTCAAAATTGGTTATGTTCAATTTAATAAAACTTTCGAACAAGGGAGGTAAGAAACGAAACAAATGCTGGTAGCGAACGTGTCAATGACTAGACTGCGGATCTTTATGCTTCAACGGCTTCTAAAAACGTTAAAAAAATGCTAGAATGTAAAATTCCACAGAATTTACATCGCGTTTGATTAATTTCAGATGTATACAGGTTCTCTTACCAATAAAAATAAGATTTCATTTGTTCCCACTGTCTTGAAATTTGCTTGCAAACATTAAAAATTTCATAAACATCCGTAGTCTATTAATGACTCTTCCAATCCGCTGTTACTAGAAATGTAGACCCACCCTGCATTATCACGCAAGAATGCACCGCTAGAAAATGTCTTATCACAAAGAATTATCAGCACGGTACTCCCACTATCAAGGCAGCAGTTTTTTCGTCGAATTTCTTGGTAAACGCTGTCGATTTACGTGATATTCGAGCGTTTCCACGGTAAACGAGACACGGTCGCGTGCGTCCTTCGTTTTGTCTGTTTCGTTCGCGCTCGTTCCGTCCGTTCCGTTCTATTTTTTCCCCTCTGTTATTCTACGAAGTGATCGTGAAATCGGCGGCAGTAACGGGGCCGTCGGAGAATCGACTGAGAGAGCGACAGTTTGTTTTTAATTATCGCGTCCACGCGTGCCCGGCAGCGGCTGTAATTGTGCAGTCGTTCGTCAGTCGCGCGGTGCCGAGGAATTGCGGGAGGACACGCAATCGTCGAATACGCTCTGGTTGGCGGCCGCGTGCCGGCTCGGACGGTCGTCGAGGACGTTGATGGATGCGGAATCGGACCTTCAAGAATCCCGAAGAAAATTGCTCGTTCCGTCCGCTCCGGCGTGCAGGCCACGGAATAATGTTGCAATCAGCGGAACGTGATATTGCCTCCTTAACGAACCCTCTCTCCCTCTCCCGCTCTCTAATCGCCGTTGCACGCCGGGAACCCGCCGTAAGAAACGAATGTCCCGAACCGCTGGATTTATTCGAACAGATAATGCATTATGCAGACGACGCGCGATCTTCGGGGTTATCAGATTGAATGATCGCCGCCCCGCTGCCATGCAAGTCGCGCGCTGCTGTTTCATGGAAAAGAAACCGGGACTGAGGGGGGGGGGGGAAGAAAGTTTTATGGGAGCGAGGGATCAAAAGTGATTTATGAAAGTTATAAATAGAGAACAGATTTTATGCATTTATTGCACATGCAAATTCGTAATGCACGGCGGGACGGAAACTTTAACTAAGATTGATAGTGTTTCATTTTGAACTTTCGACTCGGCGAGGTACATTAACGAATTAATTTTTTATCTCGGCTCGAGCGCGTGTACCACTCCGGGAGAAATGTTCGGTCAAGCAAGCACGGCGAGGCACAGATATCGAAGGGAAATGCAAACAATGGGAGATACGATTGCTGAAGCCGATTATTTCAGTTTAAAAAGGTTCATCGTTCAAAGAGGAATATCCTTCAGTGCTTCACGCTCGATACTGCCCGTTGGAAGAATTGTTTTTTCAGCGGGGCAGTTAATAACGCGAATAATTATCGCCTGTGAAATAACTGCTAATACAAAGGACGCGGATTGTATGGACGTAACGTGTGCCTGAATGTTTCACAAAGATTTCATAAATTCGTAATAAGCCCGAACGGTCAAGGGAAACGAAAGACGGAATTCCAATGCGTGGACTGCGGACTTTATGCATTTATAGCGTATGTAAATCTGCAGAAAAGATTAACATAGAAAACATATCCTGACGGACGAGAAACTTCATCTACTCTTATTTCCAATCTCGTAAAGTCTTCCCAAAGGAAATACGCTTCAATCTAAATTCCATTTTTACTAATCCTGTTACGCAGATATCTGGATACATAGAAATCTCCGCGTGTTTAGAGTTATTCATCGCGAAATCCACTCGTCTTTTCGTTCGACGTTCAACACCGGTCGCGCTGTTAAATAATGAAATGGATTTTTAATTCCTGTGTTACCAAGTTATTTTTGCGGAACAGGTTTTACGCATTCAGAGCAGTGTTCTTTCAATCAACCCCAATTAAATCGGTTTCGTTCGATCTCCTTTTATCCCCTTTCCCTTCAAAATTCACGATCCAAGCGAGCTCGACTCCGACGTCGAAATAAAAGTCATAACCCAGATCATTATTAATCCTGCATGGTGTCCCGGGGGGTCCTCACGACGCAACAAGAATTTACTAATGACTATTGTGACACATCTGAAATTTTTCTCCACAAGATGGGAGACCGAATCAAAAACTTTTCATCAGCTCTCTATCAAGTGGACCTCGGAGGGTACCACAGCATTCTTTATCTCGCAAAATCACCACGCGGAAGGAAAGTAAAAAATATCCGCAAACAGCGCAGCAGAGAGATTTGTCTAGAAAATAACGAAACGCGCGACCATAACGCTGCCATTGTGCAAGACCACCCAGACAAAAAAATATTTTCCCACTCCGCAGGGTTCACGGTATAAAGCCCCAATAAAAACTTGTGCGACTGTTCTGTGTGTTCTCTATAAAAAAGAATCCGAAGCTGGAAAACTTGCGTCGAAAATAAACCCGGAGCATGCATATACATGGCATTGTCTGGAGACGTTCTGTTAAAGTCGCGGGTCGACTTCGGGCCGATCTTCCGCCGCGATATTTGCGGACCACGGGCCGAGGTTTCATTTGGTGAAGCTAGTCTAAGGGCAGGATATGAGATTGTAGTGCCAACTGTGCTCACCTCTAACACGGTTCCTCGAAGCTCGTAGATACCGCGGCTGGTGTCGCGGCTGCGTGTTTCTGGCGTGGCATCTCGACGAGCAGCCAGGACGAGAAATGCAGAGGGGGGGGCTGGTAACGGATATAATCGCGCAGATAACGCGTTTACCCGCTACAAACGGGCTGCATTTAATTGGCCAAATTGATATCGCCGTTGTGCCGGAAACGAACCGCACTTCGCCGTGGCGTGCGCCCGCGTTTCTGTACCCTGCAACGCTACCCTCTGGATCGTTCTTACTGCCGGTTTCATTGAACTTCCATCATGCCTCCCTGCTTGAAACAATGTTTATTAATTCGCGTTTAATGAGGGAATATAGCTCGGGGATTACAGGGCGGGCGCGAAGGTTTACCAGCTGCATTAGATGTTTGATCTTCCCCCGGAATGATGCTTATTAATGGATACCTCGATATGAGACAAAGCGCGATCGATCGTCCACGAAGTATGCGTAGAATCTCCGACGAAAATTTACGAATAGTGTATACTTCGACGGCGGCGAGAGGAAACCAAACCTTTGATGCAAAATATGCAGTGGGTGTAAACAGTATTCGTGCGGCCTTTAAAATAGGATAACGTTTTTATAATCGTAGCAAACGATCTGATTTTGTATAATCGATTAGGAGCATTGGTTTACGAAATGATATGCACAAAAAAGATTTTCTAAAAATTATAAGTTACAAGGTAACATGTAAAAATAAAAAAGGCATTTTTTTTAACTTTTTTATTTGGGCCCTTTATGAAAATTTAAAATATATGTTTTGTAGATCTATGTTAGTTATACACATGCATGCAACATGTATGCTATCGATTTCGACGACCTTTTCAAGATGTGTGTAACTACTATAAATCTCTAAAATTTTCTTTAATGACCCAAATAAAAAAGTTTTAAAAAATGCCTTCTTTATTTTTGCATGGGACCTTGTAAATTATCATTTTTAGAAAATCTTTTTATCATATCATTCCGTAAACCAATGCTTCTAATTGATTATGAAAAATCAGGTCGTTTGGTACAATTATAAAAAAGTTATCCTACAATATTTTAAAGGAGGTACTTTTTACACACCAATTGTAGTAGAGAGTCGATATTTGCTGCAATAAATGTTTTCTTATATTTTAAAACTACGCAAGCACTGTAAACGCGTAAATATCAGTCTATGTACAGTACGCCGAGCTTCCAAAATTTTTGGGTTTAACGGAGGCAGTTGATATTCTTGCATTAGGTCTTACTGAAATTCTTTTAGAGTGGAATTTTGATTTTAAAGTCTGAAATTATCTGGAGACTTTATTATGAATATCCATGTAATTTGTATGCAGAAAGTCCATGTAATTTGTATGCAGAAAGTCCATGTAATTTGTATGTAGAAAGTCCGTGTAATTTGAATGTAGAAAGTCCATGTAATTACGTTGAAAAGTGGACGTTTATCTACAATCGGAAAAGCGTGTACTATTTTTACGAACGACAAACGCGGAGAAGTGTATTGGAAACACGGCTGCTTGCATGGATTGAGCTGTTATGATCTGTCACAGCGTCGAGCATGAATTCTTCACGGAGATATGAAGAATTGATGGATTTACGGATTTTGTATGGGAAGCAACGCAAATGAGGCATCCATCTCTATTTCATTGTCAATAAAATCGATCAGCGTAGGAAATGGGAGATACGATCGTATTTACGGATACCGTATGAATAATAAATGCAATGGAAACTGTACGGTCGGGATTCTGCGTGACATTTGAGCAACTGCGCGCAGATGATATATAATAGCGGTGTCATTAAACATATTGCTGACAAACAATCTTGACGTGAAGGGAAATGCGAGTACTGATAAATCTGTGACGTTGACGAACATAGAAAAGAATTAAAATAAATCTTCGCGTCAACCGATCCTTGTGACAATTGTTAACATCACTTTTAACTCCAATTATTTCCATCATAGCTGATTACATTTACACAGAATCAATTCGTATTCTGAGATTATTATAGTTAAACTGTGGATGATATTCATTTATAATTAGAGAGAATTTAAGAATGTCAATATATTATTTTCAATTAATTAAAATGATTTAAAAAAGAATTAATTTTTTATTCGGCTCTCGCTTCTTCTCGATACAGAACAATGTAATTTTTGCATAAATCCTTATTTGTTAAAAGAATGCTCAACCAATTTTGTTCACCGTTCGTTCATTACAAAGGCAATTTTCAGCTTTCAAACACAGCCTCATTTATACGAATTTATTATAACAATAAACAGTTGCAATATCACGTTAATTACGCATAACAAAACAAAGCTGACGAAAAACAAAGAGCGCAAAGAACATTAAAATGACAATAAGGAAAAGATGGAATATAATATATTTCATATGCGAAACAACTAAAACAAATCAGAAGTTAGTTTCTCTCATTTCCCTCACAATTTCTCTCATAAACTTATCCTCGGTGCAGAATGAATATATCATTAAATTTGTTTGCAAACTACGCTCGGAAATTGATTTCATATCTCACTTAATTTAACTCATTAATTTTCCTGCGCGGCGAATATTTGCTGTATTTTTAAATTCTCGGAGTTTGAGATTCTCATAAAAAATATTGACGTTATGCAACAACCTGCGAGCCAATTAGAATTTCATTTCAATTGTTTCTCGACTGAGGTATCTTTGGATATTTTTATGCGGTAACTATACAAGAACCTCATAGATTGTGACTTTAGTATTTTTCCTGCTTGCGAAAGTTTAATGATGTAGAAATAATTGCAGCAATTTTCCTACGATAGTAATCTTTCGTTACCGTTTTACACTTTAGTTCGACTGCGAATTCGAATGCAAAAATACTTTTCTACGATTATATTTCTAAATATTCTACAGCCTATAATGTGTAAAATGTGGGGATTAAAAATCAGCGATTAACAGCTGAGAAATTTTTCCAAAAATGGCGACGTCACAGTTTCGTATGATTAAGAACATCTCCGTGCTTATCTTTTGGCCGACAGCGCGATCTCTTCCCCGGGGCTAATAAATTTGTCTCCGGGGATGACACGATCCATCAAGAAGTCCGACGAAGTAGCGGTTCCGTTCAATCTCGCGAAAGTTTCCTTTTTAGCCGTCGTTTTCCACGAGTCCTGCGACGAGCCTTTCGGTATCCTTTAATCCTATCTCTCTGGAAACACTTCTCGGCCGCGACATTTTATTGTAAAGTTCCCGTTCACAGGAAAATTCCCGCGGCGAAAAAGTGTTCCCATTCTGATCTGAATCTCTTGTCGCTAACTCTCGGCGGACACCTAGTTAAAATTTTCCTCGGTATTCGTTAGAGGCAGGCTTAAAGTTCCGGGACGTCTGGCTCGCTCGGTAATTGCGCGGTTCCGCAACTTCTCTCTTCTCGGCGGCGGGCAGTTGCCGACTTCTTTGCCGCGATTTACGCCGAATTCGGGGGTTACTTGCCGCCGCGAACACTCGCCAAATTGCCCGAACGATTATCCGCGAAATTAACTTGAACGTTCTGACACGCGTCGGTTGCCCGTCCCGCTCGACTAATTATTTTTTCGGGAAGTTCCGACTGGCTCCCGGATAAACAAACTCCCACATTCCGCGCGATTACGCTGCATTCCGTGGCCGGCATTCTTCGCTTCGATTCGTTTCGATCAATCCCGAACGCGAAAATCCGCTCGTCGAACACCAGCTCCCGCATTCTACCGATGCGGATTTTAAACCGGACTCGCGAATTTGAGGGATTCATAAATGCACGATTTAACTGCGATCGTTGTATTGTAAGCACCCCGGGTCTCATAGCTGGATTCGCCGGCGTTTGTTTCGCTGTTTCGTCTGCCTCGTTTATCTTCTAATTAATGGACTGCGGATCTTTCCGCGAAAAATGAATATATAGCGGTCGCGAGGAAATTGAATTGAGTTTGTTTTTTCTCTTAATCAGTTTAATTGGCTCTATCAGTGTTTATGGATTCTTTTAATGGCTCTTTTGTATTTTATCTGCTCGTTTCTTTCATAAATGCATGAAATCTGCAGTCTAATAATTAATCGTAAGTGTACTAATATCTAATATTTGTAGAACCCAGTGAAATCAAGTTTAAAAAATGGAAATGATAACTAAATAAATTTTTTAACAAGCCTGTGGATAAAGAATATCTTATTTTCATTACACGAATGGGCTCAAAAGCATGTCACAAAAGTGGAAGGTATGAAAATTCGATGTAATGCAACTATAAAGAATACAAAATTTAATTAAAAAGTCACGCAAACAAAAGTTACAATTCCCCTGAAATAAACACAGCCCGGGGAGACTGGACGTTTTAATTAAACAACCGGTAAATTTGTATAAAGTTTCACAAAATATTAATTACTTTCTGTCCGCCTCTGTACAATTCAATGCCCATAAAAAAGTATTAAAAATTTCCGACACCCGAATAATTATCAATATTTAAACCGTGATCATTTCGTCAAAAATCAAACAGTTGAGTTTTCCAAGTGCAAAGTACATTCTGAAAAAATTTTTTCGACAAAAACAGACGATGCACAGTGAAAGTACTAGAGCCTCCAAGCTCAAAAATGTGTTGAGATTCGTTGCTGTGCTATCATTTTAAACAAAATTATGTCCCATTAAAATCGACCGGATGGGACGGTAGAATAAATAGCATGCTAGACGGACGCAGATTTTTTTAATCACCTAAAACCGGGGAGGACAGTAGGATAACGGCGGGAGGAAGCAGGACATTAGGAAAAAATCCGCAAAAAGATGACGAATCGACGGGCATCAGGCATGGAAAAATACGGCGGGAGACATTCCGTTGTGCTCCAGACTTTTTGAACTGCGATTCCAAGTATAATCCATCCCATCCCGGGGAAATACACGAATCATCCTGCAAGATTTACCGAATACCATTTTTATTCCTCCGGGGGAGGAAGCGAAGAAAACACGCGAGGCGAGGCGAGGCGAGGCACGCCGGAGACAAAAGAAGCTCGCCGCGCGCGGCTAAAATGATTGCGGCACGGTGATTCATGGCCGCGCGGGGCAGAAACTTGTGTCAAATTTAACGCCGCAATATCTTAGAGTGGCCGATGTATTTTAATGGAATCCTCGAAACTTGGAAAGGCAGCGTCTCGACTCCGAGCGATTTCATCATTTTTTCAGGAGGCCTTGCGCCCTTCTTAATCTTCGATCCACGAAAACTGATGACGGACCTCGTTCAGGAGACTTCCGGAATCATCCTCACACCGTGATTTCGTTCTCTGATACTGTGAACATATTAATCTACTTCAACCCTTCATCAAAGATAGCTTGCAACTAATAATCAATATCTTCGTTCGAGGTCTCTTTTTAATGTATTAAAATATCAAAGAATTATGAAACCAACGTGAATAAACGATTGACCTAGTTTGTAACATTATGTATGCGGTAGAGTTTAATTTAAAGCTCCACACAAGATCTCAGAGTTCCGATCCTCTATTAAAATTTATTTCAGAAAATTATCTAATCTATATGAAATTAATAAAGGGCCAAGAAATTCAATAAAGCCACCACGTGTGTGCAGACTGTCTAAATATTTAAAGTCCCGTGTGCTTGCGAAGCGTATCGCGATTTTATTGGTCACTCCGGCAAGGTCCCGCCATCTTTTCATTACACCGGTTCTTTTGCGACACCCTGTGTACACGCGCAGCGAAGTAACGTCGAAAGATTAAAACTCGAGGGTAAATACTGCTCGCTTGACCCTTCTATTTATCCAAATATTAAATAAGAACGGCGCGGGGAGAGATTTCAGAATTCTCATTAAAATCCTCCTCGATAAACCGTGGAATTAGTTTGATCGGGGTTAAAAAAACACCGGTCCCCTAGCTCGTCCCCGGAGTGGAGGAATTCTTCAAACGAAGTTCCACTGCGAAGAAAATAGGTGAAAATTAGGAACGAACGGGGGTTGATAGCGAAGAACGGGCAAGGGTTGCGTATAATCGCGCTCGCCTGTCGTTCCTCTGTAATAACCGCACGCTATTAAGGGTGGTCGGTTCACAGAAACGACGACACAGGGGTGGAAACGGTAGGGATGGAATGAAGGAGATGGGGACCAGGGGTCGGAAGCTTGGTGCAAGTCGTCCGCAATTAGTTTTACGGTGCTCTCCTTTCCATCCGGGGAACCGTCAGACGATGATCAGCCGCTATCGCTCTCCCCTCGAGGGTGCACTCTCATCCATCAGGGTGAAAAAGGGGTGATCTTTGAGTGTTTCCTTTTTTACAGGGACGTACGCCCTGCATCCGAATGGAAATTCGTAATTCTTAAACAGAATCAATCGGTACGCTCCGCAAGACTTCAAGTTTTAGAGAACATTTGTTCCTTTTGATTATAGCACTTTCAGCTTCATCCTAAGCTTATCTACTTGTAAATACGATTAAAATTGTATATTTATTAGTTGAATACTAGGGATGGGATCAAATACCTCGCAAACCGGTCCGAACTTTGATTGATTGAATTCGAACTTACCTTTAAAATCAATTATGTTGTCCTCTAATGCATAATTTAATTCAACATGTATAACTATAATTTCATAACCTATTGGAAATATTATTCTGAGATAGTTACGAATTTAATAAAGAAAGTGGTCTTTATATTGTCACAAAAATTTGTATCATGAAAGTTTTTTTACTCGAATTTCGAGCGATTAAAAATATTGTGTGAATCAGCAAAGCTATACATTTTTTTTTCGTTGCAGTATTTGCAATATAGTACACCACCGGCTAACCAAATTTTGAAACTAGCCGGGAGCTAACACGCAATTGTTGGACAAAATGGACAATGCATGCAATAGCAGATAATAAAAATGCAATTGCTATTGGTACTACTATGTTCCAATAAAGTGAAACATACCACCCAATTTTCTTAAAAAAATATACAATATCGAACAATTGCAATATTTTGATCACAATTCGTTTTTAATACAATGAAATGTAAATTCTCTAAAGACAAATATACAGTTGATACAAGAGCCAATAAAATTGCAGTCTGTCAACCTCGATCGTATTTTAATACAGCGAAAATCTGTACATGTTCTAAAAAATTGTACACGGTGTATAAAAAATAATGGCCATCCTAAAACCGTATATCCATTGTTACACAGAATTATAAAATAATAATGTAAAGTATAGGTACTTACAAATTTTTCAGAATTTTCTGTTTCTCCGTCAAATCCACAGGATACTGCCACTTGCGCGAATACGTGTTAATAACTGTGTAACACAAAACACCAAACTTCCACACAACCACTGAACACTACACAATATACTTTCCGAAATCGTGACAGCGAACGAGAAGAAGTTACTCCGACCGCGATCTAAATATGTATGTTTCTGCGATTGTCACCTCGGTTGTTTCGTGAATGGTTAAAGGCGGATGTAGGTGGGGAAATGTAGCCTCTGTTAATTGAACGCGAGTGTATCGGAAGGACTTCAGGTTGAGGAGTGGGAAACTGTCAAGGAAATTTTTTTTCGTATTGACTTCGGTCGTCAATGGCATGATTTATAAGTGTATGTCCGCTCGTCGCGTCGATGGGTCTGTCGCACGTGTTGACCATCTGTCGGCGTTGAAGTTGTCGGGTTTGAAGTTGTCGGAGCGCGGTGGTTGTAAAATTTTTTGCCTAACTATACTGTCCATTCCAGGAACATAATCCGCCGATGGAACGATTAGTATTCTGTAACAATGGACATAAGGTTCTCTTTCATATTTTGCAACTTCAAATTTAACAACAATTTTCTTTTGTGACCAGAGTCGGATGACCATTACTTTTTATACACCTAGTAAATAAAATTGCAATTTCGAATATATCGTATTTTGGTAAAGTGGAAGACATCTCCAAATTTTGTTAGAAAATATAGTGAATGTAGTAGCTAGAAAATTGCGAATTTCTTATCACAACTGCACATTGGTAAAGTAAAACTTTCTTACGAACGGTGCAATAAATGCGGTGGCCAATGAAATAGCCGTCAGTCAACCATTGCATTTAAACAAAGCAGCTGTACCTTGGAAACACAGGGCCCGGCTAACTGAATAACAGAGGTAGCATTAAAATTCAAAAAGTTGGTCGGATTCTTCTCCGGCGCGAGATTGAAACAAGCGTTGGAAAAGTGAGCATCGTGTCTGGCTGAAAAGGCATATTCCCCTTCGTTTTCTTGCCGCTGCCGCCGGTTCGCCGAGCCGGTTTTAACGGGGTACGCGGACAGGCTCGTCACGAATTCATGAGTCGAATATGTGCTGTGCCTGTGGATGTGGGAGGATAGCCTGAAATTTTCACGAACGCCGCGGGGTATCTTTAAACGATTTCGAAGCTCGTGATGGCTCGATACTCCCGCTCTCTTCCTCTTGCTCCCCTTCTCATCGGGGGAGAAGGGTGAGTCCTTTCGTTTGATTAGCGGCCTCATAAAACATTTATCCGGTCGGAGGAAAAATTGCAAGGGACGGGATATCTGGCGACGGTAAATATTTATGCCGATTAGGTATTCCGGGCGGCGGCCCTTTGCCAGTCCACGGTCAAAGGAATTTCTTTAATTCGCCGCCTCTGATCTTTCATGAAATTACACCGCGGCCGCGGGGGTAAAGGGAGAGCCGCGTCGGCTTGCGTGAATATAAAGGAGAGCTAGGTACAGGGCCTGCGAGAGACCGAGCCTGTGAAGTGGGAAATTTTGATGGACACCATTTTCGTGGTATCGGTAAAGGAGTTTGTCACCAGCCGGTATTATCAAACCAATTTGTCCGCGTTGGATACTGCAAACGTTCCTCCACCCTTCAAAGCAGAAAACAACATGTCCCCCGTCGTTCGGAAATTAAACGCTTGATTTCCAGTCGAACCTGTGTTCATCTTCCTGCTCTCTGTGAAAGATGAAAGTCCACAGTTGCCTCCAGGGTGTGGAGGAATTGTTATACCAATAAAACCGAAAGACGTATCCGAGGCACAAGCATCACTTGCGGCCACTTACCGCGGCTCTTTGAAATTTAAATGATTACACGCGAACCCACTCCGTATAGGGCGCCCGACTCGTTTTCGTTATGCAAATTCACATTTTCATGCACTATTTTATAAAATATACTCGCCCGTGGAAACTTAGTTCGGCGGCTGAAAATCTATAACGGTATATACAAAGTGAACATGTCCTTATTTTCACAAATTGCAGTAATTGGAAATTCGTATGAATTCAGTAACTGTTTATTAAGAATATTAAAATAAATGTGAATGTATATTTATATTTCATTCATTCCACACACAATTTGTCGTCAGTTCTATCACTTTTTACATACCAATTCATTATGCTAAAGCAACGAAACATTTCCAGTTTTACATTTTGTTAATTATGTTTTATTTATTACACAAAGTGTTCTATGACAGTGGTGCGGCACTGAGAGGTAATTCTGCGTGAAATAATGAGTGAAAAACGTAGAACAAAACTTTTTACACAAGCCCACTTTCCCGGGAGAATTAACTTGGTAAGTGGCCGAGGCGTCTGACCATGGCCGACCGTTTCTACTTGAAAATACTAATCCTGGAGGAAATTTTCCCAAGTCGAGTATTCCGGATATAAAAAGTGTTTTTCTGTATCTTCTACCTGTTTTTTTAACGTAGAACCGAGTAGAATGGAATTCCGCGTAGCATTGCAGTTTTAAAAAATGTGTATCATGTCGAGCTATTTTTCGCAGAGAAGGACCGAACAAAACAAATTTTCGCATACTCTAGCAGAATAAATTGTGAAAAAAAAAACGCGAGTTTGTGCTGCTAGTGCATACATACCAACTAGAATACGATACGATAAAATTCGGCAATGTTTAACATGATAGGTGCTCGAATTTACAGTGAGGAACGGAAGGCTCAGCAAATAAATTAAACGGCTCTTAAAAAGATTGATTAAATAATGAATAAAGATGACCGGGATGATCGAGTCCCGTCGAATCGTTTATTTGTATTTCGCATTCGCGTTTTTACAGCAATAACCGCCGAAAATCCGCAGCTCGCACATCACATTTGCAGTCGCGGCCCGAAAGTTTATCCGTGTAAAACAAACATAGCGATCGTCCACACAGAAGACTCGCATGGCCGTGTGTTGACACACGCGGTTCCGCTGTATTTTATCATCTGGATCGCGCGTGACTCATAATCCCTCAAAATACGGAATGGCGGGCGCGCGTTTCACCCGGGACAAGCAAATATTATACCGCGGCGCGTGTAAAACTACACAAACAGTGCGGGGATCAAAATAAAATCAGTCTATCGAGTTATTAAACATAGGAACGTGTGCGGCGTTTGATGTGCAGCGTGGCAGGCACAATGCTACTGGAGAACACATACGCACAAACACAGGGGTTGTGCGTGGCTGGTCGGTCGATTGCGGCGAGGATATCGCGACGGTGTGCGTACGTTTTGGCATTTATGGGGGCATTTATAGGAGGGCCACGGGTTATTCGGCCGTCCGGAGGATAGTTAGAGGCCCGATGGTATCGGCGTAGGTGGCTCCAATCATTTCCCAATTAGCAGCTGATTGCGTACAGTCCACGGTAGAACTTTGACCCACCGCAGATCGGTTTGCTACGGTTAATTCGGGAACACCGGAGACGGACTCGATATAACCGAAGGGGTAGACGTCGAACTATGGTCACGGGGGATCTAGATTGGTGAGGAGCAACGCGCGGGGTAGCTAACCGTGGAAGAGCAAGGGTGAGAGAAGAGAGAGAGAGAGTGGGAGGAGGTCGGTTCCAGCGGCGTTAATATCTCACGACGCGAAACGAGCCGGCAGCAATATCGGAGATCGCGCAAATTGCGATCGGCTACGGAGATCTCCGTATCCGGACGCACGCGACCATGCACGATTTATAGGATGTCCGTTTTTCATTTGTACCATGGCGCCGCTGTAAAATTAGTCGACTAGCAGACGTATCCCTTCTTTCGATTGATCTTTTTTATCCCGACGACAGGAATTTTTATGCGCCCCTGCTCGTTTCGACTCGCTCGATCATCGCCTAAATGAATTCCATGGCTCGCGGAACGCCGCGCCGGGATGCTGGCTCAATTTTATTTTTCGCGAGAACGTCTGCTCGATGGCTTTCCGATCGTAAACCAGGTTAAAACTGTTTGATGTCTGTTTGCCTGTATTAGCGTCGGTGTACCATCGGCCCCCGGACGTCTGCGAATTCTTATACGGTGCTTCCCCGAATTGGTGATGAGCGAGACATTGTCCATGCAATCTACGTACACGATGCAAATTTCCATAAACGTTTTGGTTATTCCTCTGAGAAAATTTGTGCAAACATTTTTAAGCATTCGCGAAATGATTACTTAAAAGTGGTAATCCGGAAAAGAAAATTCTACCTAACATGATCCTTCCTCATTCACTTGAAGAACGTTACATTTTATTAATTATTAAGATACAGTAGACATTGTAGAAGACGATAAATAGTAGTAGGAAAGTTAAATGAAGGAGCATGAACACCGAATTAACTGGTCGCTTCGATAAAACAACTCCCGGACTACTTGTTAAAAAAGTACGATTAGAAGAGTCATTTCGCCAACTCGACAAGATTACACTCAACTCCGAATCTCGCGGAACAATGGCCAAACATTTTCCCGACCTAATAATCACTTTATCTCAGCGGAGATGCATAAATGAATCATGAATGACCGGTATTGAATCCTCTAATTAGCTTCGAGAGAAACGAACAACCTATTGTCGTTCGTATATTCGGGTGCGTTACATATTTCCTTTGTTTAATTGTTTCGGTGCCAATAGGAAGTATTAATTGAATAGACGATTGTACACGTATTTTGATCAGAGTTACAACCGACAACTATTGTACGCCGATGTGTATTCTAGCCGACGGTGTTTGCCCTTTGATTCGATGATGTGTGTTGTTAGCAAATATTACAATACTGTGTTTAGAGTGTAGACCCCGATTGACTATTTTGCTGAAACGGGCGAACAATGTTTTGCATATCATTACAGTTTCCACAATGTGGTTACACATTCTGTGAGTGAGCAGTTGAGAAGTGATTAGCATTTTTGGATGTTCAGAGTCTGTGAAAATCGGTCCTCATCATTGTGTTAGACTTCACCGTCAAATATTGCGAATTCTGTGCAAGAGCAGTTTGGGGAGGATCAGTATTTCTGGCAGAGCAAAGTGGTCCAACACCCGCCCCACCAATTCGTTAGACTCCGCCCATCCTCATCATTATGTTAGACTTCATTCAGTTTCAGCAAAATCTTCAATCGAGGTATACGCTTTAAATATTGCGAACTCAGTGCAAGAGCAGTTGGGGAGGATCAGCATTTTTGGCAGAGCAAAGTGGTCCAACACCTACTCCCACCAATTCGTTAGATTCCACCGGACAATAAAGTTGATTCGCGGTGGGGAGAGAGACCTTGAGTGGTCAGTAATAGTCGGGACTATTATATCCCCTCGGTCTTCGCAGCCGAACGAAAATTCTCGCAATCGAGTTGATGAGCTCGCACGCGGTTAATCCCCGGAAGTCCCCTATTTTTTCCCTCGTTACTCAACGAATCGTCCCCATTCCGTCAATCCCGTTGGCCACCTTTCTCGAGCGAGCGTTCCCCGCGGTTCGTCAATGAATTTCCACTCAACGACGGATGGGAAAATTAGTGAGTTCGAGTGTGGCCGGGTCGTCGGCGTCGGAGAGGGAGTGGGATGATGTTTCGCCGATAGAAATTCTTCGTTTCTCGTTAACGGACATTGTCGCGCGGAATTAGAGGCCGATTTCTCTTTGTCCATCCCGTTGGACGTCCCTTTAATTCCCGGACAATGCGCGGAAGCTGACTCGGGGCAAATAATACAAAAAGAACAAAAATAGAGCGAGATAGAGCGAGGGAGAAAGAGAGACAGAGAGCACGGGAGAGCGAGCGGACAACAAAGCGGCAAATAAAAAATAGAAAACAAGAACCCGACGGACAGACACACACACGCACACACAAGGACAAACACATACACACAGAAACGCGAGCCGGTGAATTCGCGTGTTCACGCACTAGGCGTTTTAACCGTTTTAACGAGACTCAGCGCGCACCAGCCAGGCATCGTTCATCATTGCGTGTCATTATGTGTTGCAGAACCTGGCGACCTAGCCGTCGCGACCCATTGTTCCCCGCTGGCCGACAACGAGCGACGCAACAGCAACGGCATCACCACCGACAGCACGAATGCCACTGGCAGCGCCGCGAGCAAAAGCTATTCGCCCGAGCACCGTATCCGGCGCGTGTCTACCACCGACCGGAGGCATCTGGCCGCGAGACGATCCTACCGAGGATTATCCGGATGCCGTGGAAGCGTCTTCGCGGCCGCGGAATGTGTCGATCAGAAAATCGAGGATTCTATGCCGCGCGCCACGCGTCCCGGCCCTGTCAGCCTAGACGGGGCCTGCGGGCCGCCCGCACGCTATCAACCTGTACCGAGAATCACCAGCGAACCGATCCTGTGATCAGATGACCGGGGGCAGCCCCGAGAACATTCGGGACGATCGATCCGCTGGCATAGCCCAGCGCGATTCTAGTTATCCTGATCCAGCGTCTTCTCAGAATGTGTCGATCAGAAAATCGAGGACTCTTTGTCAGCCTAGACTGGGCCTGCAGGCCGCTCCAGTGATCAGATGACGACGGACAGCCCCGGGATCATTCGAGAGGATCGATCCCCTGGCCCGACCCAGCACGACTCTAAAGACCCAGGTCAAGAGTCTTCGATGAACATGTCCATCAGAAAATCGAGGATTCTATGTCAGCGAGGACGGGGCCTGCAGGAACTGATCCAATGATCAGATGAAAAGATCGAGGAGCATCAAACTCAGTTGCCACGGTTCTGGAAAAGCGTTTCTTACATTGATACAAGTACTGCAGCTAAACTAGGAGGTGAACTTGATGAGAGATTAGCCCGGGAGCGTCCGAAGATTGTTCCAGTTTGGATGTCTGGAAAGGAAACGTCAGAGATCAGAGGATTACATAATTTGATGCGGAGGAGAGGCAAACTAGCCAATTTGCTTGATGAGTTCGCGGGTGAACGGTGAACATCTGAAAATTGATCCAGTTCTGTTGGCACGTTTGAAAGAAACACCGGAGGAATCCGGAGAATCATGGCTCTACCCTCTACCCTCTTCTCGAACTAAGTCGTAGATTCGATAAGGATTGGTCCAAGATATTAGGAACAAATTGTAACTTTGCTACCTCGTTCAAAGAAAGCAGAAAAATCCGAAAAAAGTCTATCATTACCGAGGTCCACTTGCCGATCCGTCAAATAAATGTTGAAGAGGTAATCGAAGCGTGTACCGTCGGAATATAATTTGCGCAGCATCCTAGAGGGAACGCAGAACCACCACCTGCAAATCAAATGACGAGCGGGACACGGAGGCACGCGGGAAAAGTGGGCCTGTTCAGCCATCGTGTCTATAGGGGACGCGAAGATCAGAGGAATCCCCAGCTATTCGGTTGCTAAACCAGCTAATAGACTCTGACGAGATACTGGGCACGTGTATGGAACATCAGAAAACAGTTCCGGGTTCGTCGGCACGCTGAAAGGAGACGCGGAGATCAGAGGAATCCCGATCCCATTCACAAACAGTGGCGCGATGAACCTCCGACTAGAGTTGAAGGGATGACGGACCGGGTCCAGAGGCAGTCTGCACGATGATGGTGGCAGTAAATATAGATTTATTGGTAGGGTGCACGTGCAGCGAGAAATCAGGATTATCCCCGGCACGTCATCAGCTTATAGCTCGACAGGCGAAGGAATGAATTGGGTCGGACTGTCCAATTTATCCATCATACTTCCGTGATCGGCTTACCTTTGCCAAGGATACACCGTGCCGGCGCAGCTTGGTGTATCAAGAGGATCGTTGGGATCGCTGTTTGCGCACATCCCGGCGAAGGGACCGGGCTCGATGGGCAGCGTGCGCGCAGGCAGGTCCGGCTAACTGGACGAACGCACTCGGACGTCTCCGTTCCCTTCGAAGATACACATGGACTCACGGGATGACACACGATCTGGGCAACCTCGATACACCGTGTTCCGTAGATCGGCATCGGATCGGTTCGATCGGGAGAAACGGAGTCGTACGAGGATCATACTTCGACGATCAGCGATCCTTTGCCGAGGGTACACATCTATCTGGTCGGCACACAACGGACCGGTGGATCACAAGGACCCTTCCCTCAGCGTTGGAGTACATAGACCTCGAACGAGCCACGGAATGAGTTTGATCAGACGATAGTCCGGGTTAAGGAGAGTCGAGTACGTGCCCACTTGATCCGCTTTCGTTTCCCTCGAGCACGCAAGTAAGACCGTTTTCGTTCGCGGGCTCTGGCTACGTCAGGGCTCTATTTGGCCAGCTGGAGTGAGAGAGAGAGAGAGAGAGAGAGAGAGAACCCGAGATTTTTCTTCGGAGAAGTTCCACGATGGAGGCGGGGGCGAAGTCATGGTTGTTACTGGAAGATAAATTAAGGAAGAATACAACGGGCCGAGGAAACAAACAGAACCGTGGAGAGGTGGATGCGGGGGGGGGAGCAGAGACAAGAGAGGCTTCATGAATGCCGCGTCGGCCACGCACGCGTCCTCGCGTGCTGCCCGCGAATTAGAACGGTCTTGTGTATTTGTATCTGTCTTTTCTGACAGGCCGGTTTCCCCGGCAGCGGTAAATCATCGGAATTAGCGCAATTTCGACGTCAAGTGGCCCGGAAGAGTTTCTGTCTCTGCGTTTCTTCAAGGCGGAAGGATTAATGGACGGGACACGGCCTGCCAGCACTGAAATTCAGCCCGCTGAGCGATCCCCGAGTATCGACCCTGTCTCTCTCGTTGCTTTCCCCGGCTGTTCTAAGCGATGCCGAGAAGCTAACCCGGCGGCGTCTACTGATCGAACAGTTTTTGCATGAACCGGAGAAAGTTGCGTCCGGGTCTATAAACTCCTCGGGGGAACACGGAAACCGGCGAAGAGAACACACCGCAAAGAAACAAGCCGGAGACACGGAAGCCCGCAACCATGAATTCTTCTCGTACGAGCCCGCGTGCTCGCGTGACACCGTGAAATTACCGAACCCAGGACTCGACGTCCTTCTTTTTTCCCCCGGGGCCGACACACCAGTACGCATTCTTGCGAACCCGCCGCGCCGGACCCGCTTGAACCCTCCTCACCGCGATTTATTGCTCCGCTGGAAAGCTTTCTTGGACCCGGCCACCGAGAAACCAGAAGTTACCTCCTACCCGGTTATCTGATGTTCTCTTCGTCCGAGTTTTAACATGTTCACTGTCCGGTTAGAACGTACTCGGACCCAGTTGTAACTCGCGTGTCCGGCGACTCCCGTACCCCCAATGATTTGCGACTTCTATTTTGTTTCGAGTTCCGAACTTATGATTCCTCGCGATACCGAGCGTTAGCAAAGCTGCTTCACCGTCTATCGAAAGCTACTTCCGAGGGATTCGGAACAGTTCCCGGATCGCGTTCTCCTTGTAGAATGAAATACGAATTATCAATATTGTTTCCGAATGTCTACTGTACGTCACGACCGGCCGAAAGTTAGGATACATGTACCAATGAATGTTTTTGTTTGACAAATATTAAGTCCTACTCTGCGTTTCAGTGTGGAATACAGATGTCGTAAGTGCAGCCAACCTTTTGGCCGGTAGTGTGCGTGCATGAAGATCCTCTGGCACCAGTCAACGACACCAGAAGTTTGTAGAGACATCGATGTTCGTCGAAAGCCCGAATGGATTTGCGATAGAAAGTATTTACAGGCGAAGGCAGGTGTAAATTAGCTCTTGCCACATCGCGGGCGTTTTCCAAGGAGAATGGAGTACTTAGCGTCACGAGAGGGGTCACCGGTTATTATTTTTAATCTGTACGACGAGCGGACCCTCGCTCACACACGGCCCTTTCAACCCCTCTATTTGGCAGTGCAAAGGGGAGGAGGGCAAACGAGACTAACGCGCTAACGATGCCGACGTTAATTACCGGCCCGGATAAACCGCCTAATCGTCGAGCGAGTGCGCGCGCTAATTACGCGTCTATCTCTGTCTCCCTTTCTCCATCTCACTCCCCCTCTCTCTCTCTCTCACTCTCTCTCTGTCTCTCTCTCTCTCTCTGTGTCTGTCTAGCTCTCTGCTGATCGAGCGAATCGCACGGTTAGCTGGGAATCCCGGAGCCATTCTGGAATTCCTCGATTTCTTGCGCGCTCGCGTTCCCCAGGGAAGAAGGATCGCGATCGAACGTCCGAGCGATCCCGAATATTCCCTCCGCTTTTACCAGGGGCGACGAAAAGTCGAAAAATAAACGTGTCTCGCGCGCCGCGAATGGGAATGGAAGAGGAATGGAAAATTCAGTTTAACCGTGGGTACTGTATTCACTCTTTCAGCCGCATGAATGGGTGGATGTACTCCAATGGAGAGCGACTAGCGCGCGGTTTACTGAAGTAGAATGGGATCGTCTAACTCAGACCAGCAGCTCCGAGCTGGAAGTTCGCGATGAAGGGTGATAGTTCTTTATAAACTATATTTTCGACGATGCCCGTCGCGCGAACTCCCCCTCCGGAACAATTCGAGAATGTCTTTTTGAATCAGAACGATCTACAGAACGGAAACAACTAATCAAAAGTTCGAAACCGAAGGCGTTCATGTTGTTTAGAAACGCGAGAAGAATATCAAACACCATACTTTAGGATCCAAGCAAAATGTACAAAATTTCTATTAATATATCTCAGGCGTCTATTTAACAGAAATTCTCTATTTTGCTGCTATTGAATTTAGGTTGTCTTAAGTATACTTAATGTACATACCATTTCATATTTTAAAAAATGAATAAATTTATCGTATAATTTGGGAACGAAGAAATAGGATTCAAATGGAACATCTCAGTGATTGATCAGACATGAAAACGAAGAAAGATTCGAGTAGTACATCTCAGTGATTGATCGGACGAGTGCATCGAACTAATTTATCGTATAATTTGTGTGTAATTTTGACTAACTCTTGAAATTACTTTTATGAGCGTTGTAGGAGTGTTTCATTGACGTCCCAAACTTGTCGATCATTTTGCTGGTTGGTCTGAGTTAGGATCGCAGCAAATCATATCTGTGCGACCAGTTCCGAGGTTCGGAGGGCGATTCTCAAGCGTCGATGTTCACGAGCGAATAAATTGTTTGCGACACGGTTGCGTGATCTCGATACAGGGTTCGGTGCTCGTGAATCGGGATGTGCGGCGAATCGCGTCCAGAAAATCGAAAACAAACGATTCCTGCCAATTTTGTACGAAAGATTCCGCGGATATTCCGGTCGGTTGGAACCGATAGCGTCGAAAAAGAGAAGTGGTGTGCCAGACGATGAAACGTTGCCAAAATGGAGGAGCTGCTCGGCGAACACGCGTAGCCCGCTCGATGGGCGTGATCCTACCGCGTAGATTTAGGATTTATTAAAAAACGGAAATCGACGACAAAAAAAAAAGAAAAAAGACAGAAACGAACGATGAAAGAGACCGAAAGGAACAGAAACATTTGAATTGTAACGTTTAGAAAGTTTCCTACATAGTGTACGAAGTCTAATTGCTTAAGGATACACGAGACACTGGATACATCGACACGGATTTGTACACGTACATACACGAACACACATACCTGCGCATAGATACACACGTGATACTCATTTGCAGCGGTATTCTATATATAAATATATATGTAATTTTGTAAATACACTGGTATAAATGCCGAAAGACAACGCGTTGTGATTCGAGAATGATTTAGATATGTAAGATCGCTAGACTGCGGATTTTATGCATACGGATTACAACATTGAACAGCTGTAATTTGAAAGAAAAGAGAGGTTGTGAAACATTTAAGAGCATTAATATGTTGCTGTCAACCATCTGGAATGATTGAAAACAGACGAGAATTACGAATAATTTATTTTGCATGGAGACCCGCAGTCTAAAGATCACTTTGTTCCCTCTATCCAGTCCCCCAAAAAACCAGACAGGTAGATCAACGAATAGACACGAGTGAACTACGAGCTTTTTCTAAGGAGAGAAGATGTCACTCGACGATGTACTTTTCTTGCGTGTGATTGTGTGCGAATGCGTGACCGAGTCACGAGTGTAAAAGCTTCTGTCGACGTGAAACGAACCATGGAACTTTAATGAAAAATTGCAGAAGGAAAATATACGTCATTTGGATAAGAAAAACACGTACAATGTTTAATCTCCATTCTAATTTCGTGAAACAGTTAACCCGCATGAAATTGAGAGAAAATAAGCATCCAGTAGAATAGGTCAACCATCGGCCAGACAAGCCCCTCCAGATTTAATTCGCTTCATCAAAAAATTAATTGAAAGTAAATTTAATACAATCGAAATAGATGGTCAAGTAGACCATCCCAGAAATTAAACCGACACATTCATTTCGGAAAATTAGTTTCTGTAACGGAGAATTATTTTACCTCGTCAGTGGATCGACACAAACCTAAATTCAAGAGAAAATTGAGAGTGGCAAGTAGAATAACCGCGTGATTGGTCAGACACTCTGTTTTCAAAGAACTGACCACTCCACCGTACTCCGGAGAGTAGAAATCACTGGAAACGACATTCGACCGTAAATGCTCGAAAATTCGCATCGCAGAAAATTGGAAAACCGTTCGGAGAAGTTCGGGAGTCCCTGGTCGGTTCGATTTCGGTCCTTTCGCGCCGAATGATTAATGGGATTGTCGGGCGGATTAAAAAATGGATCGACATAATTCCCGCATTGAGGCCGCGCTGTAGGTTCCATTAACCGAAAACCAGCTCGAAAGCGATGCAATATTCGCGTGAGTGGTAATCGAGTCGTGTCCATTGATACGCGATGGAGGGATGAAAGGGAATCCCGTGGAGGGTGGAGCGCGGACCATGAAATCTCCTGTAAAATGAAGACAGGGGTTGGTGGTCGCGCGAGAACCATCCAAGGGGATGCACGTGTTTCGTGCGAGTGTGGGTGAGCGCAAGTGAGTCAAGTGTTGGACGAAAGGTGGAACAAAGACGGGGAAAATGAGCGCGTGTAACACAGGGTAGACAATAGAGACCATCAAGCCAGGGACAAGGAAAAGGGCGACGCGATCCGACGAGAGTTTGTTTCATGAATATTTCAGCGTCTGACGTCGCCGGTAAACAGCGGACGCCGTGGAATTATGTTTCCAGGGTGTTTGAAACGCCCCGCGTCGCGTCGTCTCGTCCGAGAACGCTCGCGCCGATTCTCGTCCTCCGCCACGGCCAGCCGCGGAATACTAATTGACCACCAACCACCGGGTTCACCTGAAACGAATCGCGTCCCTTCGCACTTCCTTTCCACCCCTTGCCTGCAAAAACCAATCCTCTTTATACCCTACTTCACCCACTAACACACTGCCCTCTAGGGTTGCCTTTATATTTCGACTTTGATTTTTTCTGGTCTCGTTCCCCTAAATTATGACACTTGGTGAGAAAATGTGGAAGCAATCGGAAAACGAAAATATTAAAATTTTAACGATTTCACGCCATCATTTGTGCATTTCCAGTGTTTCTACTTGCTAGAAGTGGAAACACTATACTACGAACAAACGCGACGGCTAAACCTGCAGAAATTCAAATTCAACTATTTCGAATCGAACAGCGATACAAATAAGCTTCCCCTCTATTCTCTCTGTATATTTGTTTTCGCGAATCTTTCGTCGGATTTAACCATCGATTTTTTAATATTTAGTGAATTTCTGATGATTCCGTTTCGTAGGGAAATAATTCACAGTTTAAACATAAAATATTCCTGGACATCCTGTTTTTTATATAAAACGATCTCTACTGTCTGAATTTTATTACGAAAAATTTGAACTGGTTCCAAAAATCAGGATTTAAGTGGAACAGATCAATCAATTCTCAGACATACGAAAAATTCCATCCAGGAGCAATCACAGAAGTACTATCGCAGGAACATATAAATATAGGATTTTGAATATTACCCCAACAAAGTCATGGAAGAGGAAGCTTTAAGTCTCGAGTAGAACCCGTCGCTCCTAAGTCGGACAGTCGCAAAATGGAATACCCGAGGACTTGACAAACGACTAACATAAATTATACTGCGAAATGCCTCTACACGTTGCTACAGAACGGCCACGCGAAATTTCAAGTAGAACGACTCAACCATTAATAGGTCACAGACATAAAAATTCGTATGCTCGTGCTGTAGCTATATTCCCGTTACAAAATCCATTAAAGGACACTCTAAAAAATCAGTTCCGCGCGGTATTATCCCGTATGAGTCAGGACCACTTAAAAACTACCCCGGACAATGTTCCAGCGAAGTAACGCTGGCGCGGATATTACATTTCGAAGTCAAATGGAACGGGGTATCGCGTTCGACGATGGTAACGACGTTCCCGCGGCCGAGCGAATGCATTTGGTCCGGGCGATTTCTATTCTGTGGAGCGGGTGTTCCGGGGGAAGCTTTATTGCGAGCGGAATCGCGGGGGCGAGAAGAGCGGTTACGTGGTGCCACGGCCACGATCGAGCGGAAACGGGGATTTCTCTGGAGAGGATTTTAAGAGCGTGGATGGAAGGGTGGAGGGCGCGCTCCCTTCTTCGCGGGGATGGCAGCGAGGGTGGCAGTGTCAATAATGACGGTGCGGCGCGAAATCGCACGTCGTCGAGCGGAGCGAGAGGGAATGTGCCACCTGTTACATCCTCGCCAGACTCTTCGGCCCCGCCGCGAACCGCCGATGCGAACGAGCATGAAGTCGGAAGTTCGGGTTCCTTCGGACTCGTCAGCTGGACGGTGATCAGCATGCGAGAACAACGTTTTTCCAAGAAAAACGAAATACTCGCGCGATCAGGCTACCCGGTGTTCCGCTTATCGGCGTCCCCCTTTGTTTCCATGCAAATCGGGATCCTTTTTATCCAGCCGGTCGATAAGAGCGTTCCGCCTCGCGGCACTCGGGTCCGTTTTAAATAGGAACGAGCGATCCGAAATTTATCGACCCGTAACCAAAGATACGAGATCTCCCGGCCCCAGGGGAAATCTGACCGGAAGATATTCAATTTAATGCCGGCGCATCCTCTAGCCTCAGGAAAAACAATGTCGTCGTTGCAGATCGAAGTGTATACCAGCCAACCTTGTCCTTCCTCGATCCTGCGATCCTGCTCGTGAATGGTCCTCGTGAAAGCTCGGATAACCTGTGGACCGTGTAATCAATTGAAGATACATGGTCGAATAAATTTTGATGCAGGTTTGAATGTGGTATTTTTCGTTGTTTCCGCATTGCAAGAATGACTGACGTTTGTTCGGAGTTTGGGGACGATCGACTCGAATCTTTTGAGATTGAAGATTTATTTTGTTCAACCCGTTAAATATCAAATTTTTTATCGAAATAATTGATACTTGTATATTTGACAATTTATGACGAAAGTTAAAAATTAAATTTGAAAAATTGATTATCTTTATGATCAATTTAAGAAATATTCGGGTATTTTATTTATTTAATTTGGCTCCATGTTGCTGTGTTAATCATTGACGACGCTGTGATCAGGTAAGTGTATTTATTCATCTATACGATTAATTATTTTATGTTTATGTGTCACGTGTTGAGATTTTAATCTAGTTAAATGCGGAATGACTTGGGCCCATAACTTACTCAAACGTAATCGTACGAAAATCGACAAACCTTCCGGCGGACTGAATACCTATTGCAAAAAGAGACATTCATCTCTGTTGGCAGACAATGATAGCACCTATTCTTTCTGTTGGATGGCTTCATGGTACGATGTATGGCTTCACGGACACCGCGTGTCTCTCGAAGTTATCTCTATGGAGCCATCTCACTCACGTTTCTCTTGCTACATTCTTGCGTGCATAATTATTCATTGCAAAAGACCAGGCTGTATCGTTTAAATATGTAACTGCACGATAAAGCGCCGCGTGCAACCACTTTGGTATTCCATTTCGTGACATTAAAATTAATAATTCCGGACATTAATATTTCGCTGGACTATTATCTTCTGCATTTTGCAAGACAAATTATTCCAAAAGAAAATTCGTGTTCAGCAGCTCCGAAAATGTAATGTATTAACATTTGTTAATTGAATTGATTCGAAGTTGATCTGGATTTTATCAGACCACTTTTCTCTGAATGCTGTTTTTATAATGAATTTGGTGCGGAGTTACGGGAGGATATCAGTGAGAATCGCTTAACAAATGTTACGAATGTGAAAGCAACGCGGTGCGGTTTAAGGGTTCCCGCGTGCCTAATTTCCAACATTGAAGAGCACTCGATGTACACGATCAGTGCACGGGCCGAACGGGCTGAACGGGCGTTCCGGTAAAAGCTCCGCCGGCTTTCAGAGAATCCACGCGTATCGGTTTTACCTTTTAATGCATCGCACTTTCGAATGTTTCGCGGCTTTTATCCTGCGCCAGTGCGTTTTCCACGCTCGATCGACGTTTGTCCACTCTCCCCGGTGACCATTCAAATGGTCCTGGCTTTGGTATAACCGTATAACCTGAAACCACGTTAGCCGATCAACCAACACACAGTCTTCCGATCGAAACGAAGGAAAGTACGTTATCGGCTCGATACTAGATCCAATATTTCACGTCGAACCTTTTAGTTGGTAAATTTGCGTGACCGAGTACGTTATCGGAATAAATAGTTTTAGCCCACGTTCCGAACAGTTCCACTACGAGAACCGCAAATATTTACACAAATTCCCTTGCCTTTCGCGAGCAATCAGTTTATTTCACAGACATTTTAAACAATTGAAAATCCTGTGCACATATACGAAGATAGAAATTTTAATTTCATGAAAGTACTTCCACTTTGTGCAACCTGTAAATTTCCAGGAAAATTGTTCGCCTTGACGAACACCTTTGATAAAATTAATCTGAATATTATCAAGACTTAGTAGACTATTTCTATTTTAGTATTAAACAAGTAGAACGTGGCTAGAGCGTTCTACCGTCTCGTTACAGAAACAGCGCGGTTAGATGTCGTAGTTCACTTTAAATAAACGAGATATTATCCCTCGTAAACATTAATAAAGACAGGAAATATAGTGGTGAAGTTTCGAAATTACCACGGATACATCCCAGAATTTATGAATAATGCAACTTCAGGAATACATTTTCCAGCATCGCAAATATTAGTTTTTATTGCACCGTTTACAGCTCCTGTTCTTTTAATGTTTTCGTTGCAGGAACGAGCTATTACAGTCCGACCAAAAATTCCAGGGGAAGCCCGTGTATCGTGTAATTGACGTTCATTCAATTTCCTCCCCTTTCATACAATTCCTGCAACTCCAGAGTTTCCCCCGGCGTAACTACGTTTCCTTCATCTCGTGCAGCCTTCAGGAAAGTCAACAATCTTAGTGGATGTTATTTTATTCTGAAATTGCCCGTTGAACAGCCCAACCCCGTTGCACGAGCAAACAGAATTTTAATTACTCGAGCATTAAAACGATATCGAAAGAACGACGCGACAATGTATTTTCGATAGTCGCCGACGATTTCACTGGAAATGTTCACCAGGCCCGTAAGAAAGCCTGTCTATCTCTTTACCTTATTTAAATCGTATTTGGTTTTGCTTTATCGTCGTGCCGAGGCGCAGAATCGAGGGGAACGTTACGATATTCGATATTTCCCGTCAGGAAACTTTCCTATCGAGTGCGCGTCGCTTGGCCACGCTCTGGAAACCGTTCGAACGAGCAGTCCTTTGATGTGCGGAAATATTTTTCACGCTATTCTCGATAAAGTAAACGCCCATCGAAGCAGTCGTTCCCCCGATAAATCGCATCTACATTTGTAAAAGAAACAGAAAAATATTCCGCGCCGCGTCGACCGCGAGAAACTACAGTCGCGAGACCCGATCCATTTGTGTCCGATGCTAACACCGATCGAGCGAAAATCTCACAAAACTTCCGCGCATCGAACATAATTTGCAATCAGGAAAATATTACGCACGGTTCTCCGTAATTTTCTGATACTCTTTTTTTGGAGCTGCTTGATTTTCGAATTCGTTTCCTCTGCGTTGTGTTCGCAGTGTGTTAGGACAGTATTTGCATTTGTAATTACGGCAGGAATAAGTAAGAATTCATAATTCAAAAACAATAGAAACCTCGTCGCTGTCGATCTCCGTCTCATTTAAGTCCACTGAATCATCCCCTGAGAAAGATTAATTCGGAGCATCTGACATAAATTTCATGGCTGTCAATCTTTGTCTCATTTGAGTCTGAAACACCCATCTCTTAAGAATAATTGACTTGAAATTTAAATTTCTAACGAAATCGGGTTACTCGTAGTGTTTGCCTTATTTAGACTCGCCGATCCAGAATTGATAATTGGATAATTAAACCTCTGAGAACATCGCATTGGCCTTATTTAGGTCTGTTGAACCATATGTTAAGAATAAATAATGCGAAAATTAAATTTCTAACGGAATCGGGTTACACTTAATGTTTGCCTTATTTATACTCGCCCATCTAGAATTAATAATTGGAAAATGGAGCCTCTAAGAAGATTACATTGCCACTTTTGCCTTATTTAGGTCTGTCGAAACATCCCTTCAGAATAAACAATTTGAAAATTAAATTTCTAACGGAATCGTATTACTCATCATTGCTGCCTTATTTAGATTCGCTGAGCCAACCCTCAAGAATTAATCATTGAAAGATGAATCCTCTAAGGGAATTGCATTGTTGTCAATTTTTGTTCTACTTAGGGCTATCGAACCATTTGAAAACAAAGGGAACTCGATTGCTGTCAATCTTCGTCTTATTTGAGTCAGCTGACTCACCCCCTGAGAAAGAATAATTCGGTTTAGCATAAATTTCATGGCTGTCAATCTTCGCCTTATTTAGGCCCGAAGAGCTACCCTTTGGAATATCTGCGACAGGCGGTGCAGCAGCCGACGGGGACGAAAGAACGAAGAAGAAAGGAATATTCTACGGTTGACGGTATCGCGGCGAGCCATAAAAAGAGCAGTACGGATTGCCGGTGGAAAGGTTACGACACGGACAAACTCGCGACGGCTAATAAACCATAAAACGCAGGGAGGTGTACGCGTGCAGGAAAACATGCTCGTTCCGGGCTGGCATTCGTTGCACGCGCGATCACCGACACACACACACACATATATGCCCTCACACGCACACGCTTCCCTGGCGGTGGCTCGCGTTATTCCTCGTGAAATAAAGGGTATGTTACATCGCGGAGTTTTTCAATTCTCGCGGCGAGATGGGTTTTCCTTCGCGGCGAATCCGTTGACACGATAGACGGCTGCATTATTGAACAGAATCTCGCGGTTCCCGGTTGTAATTCAAGATTTCTATCAGCCGCCCACGGGTACGAAGACGCAGTATCATTTTTCGTGATTCATATTTTTTAATTAAATGACTACCTCTCCCTGCGAATTTTTTAAAAAATTAATTAATTATCTAGGTTATTAGCAACCCCTCTCTTCCTGCGAGTGTTAAAAATATTTGTTATGAGTAGACTGCGGATTTTATGCATTTATGACAAAAATGGGTACGTACAGTTTGAAGCAGTGGACGTATTAAAAAAATTTAAGGACATCAATGTGTTTGTTTCAGCTTAATAAGAAAATTAAGCTTAATAAAAATTTTTTATTTGGTTCCTGTGCCTTACAAACAATGCAATTTTTTATTTATTATTACGTTTTTTATATTGCATAAAGATCCGCAGTCTGGTTATGAATATTTTAATTTTATCACGTACAAGTTAAACAGGAGTCACGATCAGGTTTCAAGGAGAATAGGTCAGCCACTGGTCAGACACGCGACAAATTCAATCACCCAGAAGCCAACGGAGAGCTTTCAGGATCAAGTTGATTCAATAATTAAAATCGGTTACGCCGGGCTCGCCCACCAATATTTATTATTATTATCGTTACAGTGCGAATAATTATAATTCAATTGTAGCAGTTGCTCGTACGGGAATTGTTATTGACCCAAAGTATGAATGTATTAATGAAATTCACAATATTAATTATATCATCGTCTTTATAATTCACAGCTCGTAAAGTTAATTAAACGCGAACATTAATTTCAGTACACGAAATGGTAATCACTGGACGGAACGTCACCGCTTCGTACTGCGGTGGAACTATCCTAAAAATCTGTAACTTGGAAATTCAATGCACAATTCTAAAATAAATGAGACCTCAAAGATATTTATCGATGAATGCAATTTGTCAAGCAAACTAATCTACACTTTCTATATTAATTGGATACACAGAGCCCCAGCAGTAACGAGCCAATTAAAGTGTCCAGCTCTGAAGCCTTACGTGTTTCTGCTTTTGGCTAACATGAAACGCAGTACAGACCGGTAATAACAGCGTTGGATAAGCACGTTTGCCTCGCACAATTCTTCGTGATTAGTTTTTTTCGGAGTACGCTCGTGCAATAGCGTATAAAATTGTAGCTGATCATGCGAGGCTTATTGCGACGTTCTACTGTGCATTCGTCGACTCGCAGAACCGGCATACACAATAATTAAATAGCCGGGGCGATTTTAATTCGCTGTAAATAATTGCGTCGAGCAATTTTGCGATTATTTCGATATTTCTGAAGCGGCGAACGGTACGCAATTGCGACCTCATTTTCATTTTCCGAAAATTATTCATAGCGTACGATTGCACTTTTACCATCGCGTTTGTACAACAATGCATTAATACGAGGCGATAACTTCAATATCGCGCTCGCCCACCGATTGCAGTTTCATTTCGGTGGAAAAACAACGCTCGCGCGTAATCGAAATTCTACAGACAGAATAACGAAACAGTATTTCAAACAAAGAATTCCGAAACGGAGATTCGTACCGGCACGTCATCGCTGAGCTAATGAAAAAACTCTGATACTTTATTAGCAAGTTTTCAAGTACTTCGTGGAATATTCATTCGTTGTTCATTCATCCGCGACGTTGCCATACCGGGACCGATGTGAAGAACTAATTTACCGGGGAGAAGGATGTATGGCTCAATTTAAAGTAAAGACGCAATTGCATTTTACAACGACGTCGTTACACCGGATAGAGAGACAGAGGGAAAGAAAGAGAGAGAGAGGGAAAAAGTAATATCGTAAGGAAAAGGTGTGTCGCGATTGTATGTGCGCGGGCGAGCGCGAGCAGGACGCGGGTAGAAAACTGTTAAACGGCTCGCATAATTCATCCGTGCCGCGAAATGCTGCCGCGTTTCTAATTTATTTCAACGAACGAAACAAATACACATTAATTTTCTCTTTCTTTTAATTGCCTTCGCCCTTCTCGGCGGTGGCCGAGCGACGCCTCGGCAGCCTCCGCCCAGCAAAACGACAATAATGTCGGCGTTCCACGATAAACAATCTCCCTTTGTCTCCCCGAGTACTTGAACAACAGTTCCTCAGGTACTTCGTGAAACGCTTTAGGACCTTGACAGCTCGGAGTAGCAATTACTTCGCGGAGTTACTGAATGTGGGTTGAGTGAGCATTTAACCGGGAACTCACAGCCAAAACAATTCCCGCGGTCTTGAGGGTGCGTTCTATGACGCGGTGGCCGAGTTATCCTCAAAGAATCCAGCGTGAAAGAGCCCCCGTTGTTCCGCAACGTTCCAGCGAAAATTGTTCCGCCCCGTAACGGGTCAATTAAATCATTTGTCCCTTCCACGGACTCATTACGGCGACGTCGCCGTCGTGCACCTCGCTGACGGAATTGTCGACTCGATAAGCGTGGCCCGGAAGCCACTCGCACACAAACCCTCGAAACATCCTTATTCCAGACACGAACTGCCGAGACAAAACTGTTTCGCTGTACATAGGACAAGTTTTATTCTAAGCAACGTTGTTTCTGGCCCTTTGCATTCCAACTACTCTTCGAGGAGACCTGCATTCGTGAAATCCTCGGGAAATATTGGCCTCCTGCAATCCTATAATTTTTCGAATAGTAGCTATTCGCATTCCTAAAATACGGTTGGATTTTGCATTCTTCCAGGACATCCCGGACATACTGGAAACGTGTTACATGTTCCTGAAATCCCTTGGGAATAGACCTACAACCTTGCATTTCTACTATTCCAGGTTTACAGATATATTCTTCAGAATATTGGCAGCTTGAATTCCAAAGGATTCTTTCAGAATACTGAGTACCCTCTTGTGTGCAGAACACCCTACGGAAATTTTTATTTGTTTTGTACTTCTCTAAGATCCCTTGGGAATACTTCAACTTTGCAGTCCTAATAAACCTTCAATACTCTCTTCTTTCTCTTGCATTCATTCCTATGAACCCTAAAAGTGTTATAACTTTTCGGAGTCCCATGAATCGTTGTAGAATTCTCCCTTTTTTATTCCTGAGATCATCATCCCTTTAGGAATACTGGGCCCCTTTGAACTTCTGAAGGACTTTAGGATTGACCTCTCCGTGGGCCCTTGCATATTTAATTATAAGATGGAGCTATTTAACTTCCTCAAATCCTTAGAGAAGGGCAAGAGTATTCCCAATCACCGTGGAGAGAAGTCCTAGTAACTTTGAAAGTGGCTTAACCCTGAACAACCACCCTTTTAATGTCTAATAATCCACTGATCATACTGAAAATGATAATAGAACAATTCTACACAACTTTAAATTAATAAATTCTCGAAGAAAAATCCGCGGTAACCCACCTGGTTAGGCGAACCGCGTAGTTTAAACCGAACTACCGCATTGATAACCACATGTTGAATTACCCACAGACTCTGCTACAACTATATGAGGGTAACTTTTAGTATACATATATAATTTGCTGTATCTCTGTATGGACTAAATTCACGTTCGGACATAATTGGAACTCGTATAATTAGTAATTATATTGTATATTCTATAATGATAGACATTCTCAATTTTCCATTTTATTTCGCAGTTCTAAAAGTTTCCGGCACAAGGACCCCATTTCGTAGCCACCCAAAAATCAAGATTCCGATTCCTTTTCAGCAATCTCAAAAACAACTCACGACCTACGAATAAATTTTATGCCAGCTTTAACCAACCACAATACCACAGAGCACAAAACACTGAACTCCGCGATCCTCGCAGCCAACCATTCCTAGTCAAAGCGTCAAACACCCGGCATCTCGCGAAACATTGAAACTGTCTGTTTCTTTGTAATAACCCGTCGGCGCAGTTTGTCCTCGCCGGCCCCGCGTCGTACAAAGGGAAACGCGGGAGAGCACGAAAAATATTCAAATTCGCATTCCGGAATATATATCTGTTTCTGCTCTGTGACGCACATGCAAAATGGCTTTTTAAAATTCAATCCGGCGAGTGTCTCTCTATTCCCGAGCAAGAAACGAGCGGTGCCGAGCATACTTCTACAGAGCGTTCCTCCTTAAACATGGAGGTCCCTTGCTGACTGATTCATTCCCTTCGTTGCGTCTTTCCCTAGCGAATTTGGAGCGGGCTAGCAAGATCTTTGGCGCGATTCCGGAATTCCGTCGTGCAAACTATCGGGTTCCTGCAAATTTTGGGATTATCGGAGATATTGGGATTCCTGACTGAGCAATTAGGATTCTCGAAAAGTTCGGAGTTCTTAGGGACATTAGGGTTTTCGAAATTTTGGGATTCCAAGGCATATAGGGTCCTAGAGATTTTGGGAATCCTAGGCATATAGGGTTCTAGAAAATTTCGGGATCCTAAGAATATGGGGATCCTAGGCATATGTTGATCCTAGGAAAATGGGGATCCTAGGGATATGGGGATCCTAGGTATAGAGGGTTCTAGAAAATTTCGGGATCCTAGGTACAGAGCGTTCTAGAAAATTTCGGGATTCTAGACATATAGGGTTTTAGAAAATTTCGGGATCCTGGGCATATGGGGATCCTAAGAATATGGGGATCCTAGGCATATGGGGATCCTAAGAATATGGGGATCCTAAGAATATGGGGATCCTAGGCATATGGGGATCCTAGGAATATGGGGATCCTAGGAATTTCGGGATCCTAGGCATATAGGGTTCTCGAACATTTCGGAATCCTAGGCATATAGGGTTCTAGAAAATTTCGGGATCCTAGGCATTTAGGGTTCTCGAAAATTTCGGGATCCTAGGCAAATAGTTTTTCGCTAATAATTCCTTAACGAAGCCGCGGAGGCCAGCAGAGGAAAATCTCGCTTCAAATGACCTCAGGAACTTCCCGTTTCCGGGTTCTGCAAGAGTTTTGGGACACCCTGTAGGATTCTCGAACATTCCGGGATCCAAGTCATATTGGGATCTCAAAAATTTTTTAGTCCCCTAGAATATTTCTGATTCCTGGGCGTATTAGGGTTCTCGAATACGTCGTGGTTTCCGAGATTTTACGACCTATATGAGAATCCCGAAATTTTCGAGAACCCTACCAACCCCACCTAACCGAGAGCTGCTTGAACTGTTCTGATACTGGGATTGCGGTATTTTCGAGTTCTCGTACACCGTTCGATGTAACGTATCAGGGTTAACAAGCGGTTCGTTGAGTAGACTGCTGGCCGAAAACACCCGCGTGTAAAGCGCGCGTTCAAGCACGCTCGGGTGCAACTGCCGGTATCAACGCACCCAAGGAGGGATCGTCTGCTGAACGATCGTCGTTAAAAAGCCATAAACCCCGTTCCAGCTCGCCTGCCGTGGTATCGTTCCCAGCGCCATGGTTCGCGCGCATGGGTTCCACGTGCAAATGGAGCCTTTGTACGGTACACGAGTGTTTACTTCAACTTTATGAAGGGCGGAGATCATTTGTAGAGCACCGTGAATATTCATCGGGAGAATTTCAGGTGTACAAGACCGAGGCGAACGGGGGGAATTAGCGGGGGAAACAAATGCCGAGACTCCACGAGCGATCGCGCGACCTGCGAAATAATCAACTTTCACGGTGATTCGCGCGAACGTTTGCGAGCGTGTCGGAAAATCTTTGCGGGAGATTTGCGCCACAATGTTTGAGTGTTTGATGGGGTTGCAGAGGTTCTACGTTGTAGATTCAGGTATTAGGAAGCTATTATTAGAAGGGAGAAGGTTCTACGAGCACGATTTTCTCAGCCGTCGTTCTGGAAGTGCACTCGCACAAAATGGAAATATTCAAACTCGATTTTCACGGGCGTACTGTCACCAGCGAATGAATATTCCACATTTTTAAGGAATTCTACGGCGACCACGTAGGACATGTACATACACTGAAAAATGTATGAAAAAGTCCCCTTGCCCGATAGTTTCCCCGGGAAAAATTTCGTTTGAATATTTATCATGAACGCATGCGGTCGAACGCGATATATTATTAGGAACAGTCTTAAATTTCTTATTGGGTCAGAAACATTTTTATTTCTGTTGGAATTGCAGATTCCTGATTATAAAATGATACTGTGTATTTTCCTTTTCGAATACCTGAGGATGTTTTGCTCCAGTAGAATACGGATGCAAATAGAATGCAATTTGGAGCAAAAAATTGTCATTCAGCAGACAGAAAAATATATAGGATCATATTGAATTTTATATTTTATTGCGCGTTCTGTATTTATATTGACTTTTCATATCGCGTTTCAATGTATTATGTATGTAATGTCGATGCAAATCCAGTGCTGGAAAAAGGGGTTGTTTGTCGGCTGGGAAAATGTAGGGACCCTTAAATATTTTATGAAAATACAGTGATTAACTCTCGTTGGTTCATTGTCTCGAGAAAAAGATTCTACTGAAATATAGAGGGATTAAATCCTCCTAAAAATGGGTTCTCGCAAAGGTTCCTTTATCCAAACACTTTTGGCAGCCGATTAAACCGGATCCTCGGAGCGGTAGGGTAGATTTATTGCATGGAGGAGGTGGTTTCCACTGCGGACGGTTTCGTCGTCGCTCATTCAACCGATCCGGTACCAGGGCGCGACGTCGAATGATTAATCATGCAAATGAACCGGCGCAATTGGGAGCCGGTTCGGCGATGAAACGCGTGGCGAATGTAAAAATTGATAAAATAGATTCCCGGTACCAAGTAGTACGACGCCGACGGTTTCACGATCGATCGGGAAACGGTTTCAGGCCGGTTCTCTATAGGGCTGAAGCACTCACGCGACGCGAGACCCCCGTCGCTCCACACACACACACATACACACACACACCCCCATCATCGTGTATGCGTCTCTGTCACGGGGTGTCTCCGCTATTTCCATGCGCCACTTCAATTTCGCCGGTTCCGTGCCGCTCTGCGGCTTCTGCTTAAATTTTCGGGACACTAGCCGCCGCGGGAACGACACTTTCACCCTTTCATCGTTCACGGGCCCCGCTTTTTTCACGGCGCAGATGATACGCCGCCCGTAACCGACACTCGAACCACCTACGGCACTGTGAAAAATTTCGAACGCACTCGCGGGTGTAAAAGTCGCATACATGCATCTCCCTTTCCAGTGATACTTCTATTTTCGTTTTAAGGAGATATTCTAGCGTCTCATTTTCGAAAAATCCAGTCTCTTAAATTTTCTTTTTAAAAATCGGCCACAAAATCAGAAGAACTCAATTAACACTACATTTTGGGAAATTTTATAATTTGCGATTATCATGATTGTGTAAATCGACACGCTTGTTATTTAGGGGATGAAAGGTTATTCGGCACGCTCGAGCACGGTGTCTAGGCTGTGGAGCATCACGCGAACTGGCAATTTTTTCAGACAGTTCAAAGGAGCAGGATCTATGACACGTTACAGGGACATATTTCTACGGGATATACGTTCCACAGAAGAAGCTCTTCGGAGAGGGATGTTCGTAGCACTCGAGCTCGAAAGTCGGCATCCAAAAGCCATCAAAAAGAGCCAGCCACGTACTGCGAAACCGAAAGCCAGCGAGCACTCACGCATCCCTCGTGTCACTCGGTGTTACAAGCGTAACTTACGACCCTGAACTTGAGAGTTACACGGCCCGCCCTTAGCGGAGAATAAAACGCAACGTGCGCGGTGGCTCAAGACAGAAAAATAGAAAAAGTCCAAGCGAGAAAGTGTAACAAAGAGAGAGAGGGAGAGAAAGAAAGGGAGAAGCTCTCCATCAGAAAGCCTGGGGGAGCGATAAAAAGGCAGCGACTTCTGGAAAAATATACGGAGTATATTCCTCCCTCGACCAGGAAGGTGGTCTGGGAACGGGCACTTTATGAATCTCAGGCTCGATCGTGGGCCTCTCGATCGCTTCTCGCGAAGGGCTTGTCTCGTCTGGCCGGGATGGTCGGCCGCGGTATTTAATGTTCACCGTGTGTGGCCGTATTAGGGTCGTAATTTCGTTAGCCATTACGTTTTACGGGCCGTTATGTCGTGGCACGCAGCTTCTCGTTGCGCGCGCCCGGGAAAAAGGGTTTGCTGGGCCGGGGGTTGCACGGAGGGTTGCTCAGTCAGGGTTAATGCGTCCCTCGCGCGAGCTTTCTTCCCCGCGAAATTACTGCCGTTGGTCCCCTCTTCGTTCTCGCCGCCTGTTACCCTCTTTCCCCCACTCTCTCTCTCTATTTCTAGCCCCATCTTTCTGTCCTTGTATCCACCCTCCTCTATCTCTGTTTACATCCCCTTTCTCCCGCCATCCCTGTCCCCACTGTGAGCTCCCTTTCTCCGGGCTTGTTTCGCCTCCCTTTTGTCTCTTTTCGTCGCCTCCCTGTAATTGTTTTCCCTGCCGTATATAAGGAGGTGCGGCGGGAATTTTTGCGGCGACCACACCGACGGCGTCGCGACGCGACGGGGCGAACGTGATTCGTTTTTATCTGATGCAACGTGCGCCGACCGCGTAAACATTGTTCCGAATTAAACGCGCGATGAATGGCCGCGGGGACAAACGACGCGCGGCCGTGCGAGAGCCGCTCCGCAATTAACAAACCGGTCGTGCGACCAGGGTCCGCGCAAAGAAACAAACGCGACTGACCAACCCTCGATTCGAAACAATTTTGTCGATCTGTCCAGCCGTGAAGATCTCGAACGAGTGGACCGTGCAACCTTCCAATCGCACTCTAATTTCAATTGAGATGGTAATTATTAGACTGAGAATAGAACGGATAAAGTTTCTCCCCTTTTATAAATCATTCTAACAAACTGAAAGAAGTATCGATAGCTCGAATCATCGGCACGCTAGTTTTGAATGAAATTAAAGGGTAAACTTTACTTTACCCGACTCAAAATTTGTGACTTTTTTCTATAAATGAAAATGATATATTTGGTATGTAATCCAGTAGATTTGTACCCGGGGCGGCTGCAGATCGAAGTTTCGATCCTGTAGGATTAATGGTTCAGGAGTTATGCTTGCTTAAAGTTGAGAAATCTGCAGTGTTTTTGACAGCTAAGGACGCCGCCATATTGGTTTGTAGTGACGACCGCGAGCCGCTTACCCAGCAGAACCGCTCCCCCCGACCTAATCACCAACCAACTCATTAATTCAAACCAATATGGCGGCGTCCTTACCTGTCAAAACCACTGCAGATTGCTCAACTTTAAGCAAGCGTAACTCCTGAACCATTGATCCTACAGAATCGAAACTTCGATCTGCAGTTGCCCTGGGTACAAATCTACTGGATTACATGCCAAATACATCATAATTTATAGGGGAAAGGCACAAATTTTGAATCCGGTAAAGTAAAGAGCAGCCAAATTAAATATTAATTGAAGGAGATTCGATGCACGCCATCATCACCGGTTCGTTAGTTATTAAAATGAATTTATCAGCCGTCACTCGGTCGCGAATACGCGATCTTCATTCTTGTCGGCGAGCTCGCTAAAATTTGAAATCCTCCTCTGCATGAAAATACCGGCTTTAATGGCGCGGCGAATTTTAAATGTCTCTCTCGGACACCCTGTTGCATTAGCCCGTCAGCTTTTTCGCGAGCGGTCAATTCGACATCCGGTTGAAACCATATGTTTTGTTACCTTTTATTGTTTTTACGCATCAGAGAGCCGGAAAGCCTCGGGACGCATCAGCTCGTACACAGAGCCCGGCGCGGTGGTTCAGTTCTCGCGCAAAAAACCCGCCAGAAAAATTGTTTCTGCGCTACCCACATCAAGAACCACGGTGGAATAAAATTTTGGAATTTGCCAGCGAGACTTTAATTCGTCTTTTCTATTTTTCCGACCATTCGCTGCGGCGATCTTCCATTTTCCACCGTGCAAAAATGTTTGACAATATTCGTACTGTCCACTGTAAAGTCTGTCCACCTTCAGAATTTTTAGTCTGACAGAAATTACGTTCGTCATTTCATCGCAATTGTATTTTCTTTTGCTACCCGTCGCGACTCTCTAATATTTTTGGAAAAGTCGTAAGTGGAGGGCGGATTTTATGCGCCTCTGGTACAAAATAGTGAAACACGAAACGGTTAAAATGTGACAAGGCTTTAAAAGCACTGCTGCATTATTTTCAATTTGCTAAAATTATTCGGAGCAATTTTTTTATTTAACTCTACATACCACATTTACGAAGCTCCGAGACAAATGAAAAAGTTGAAGGTTCGTTTAAAAGGAAAAGGATCGAACTCGGGGGTGGTATAAATCACACACGCGAAAGGTAAGCGTCATTGTGAGAGCTTTAAGCATTAAAGAGAGTTGTATTGTGAACCATTATGCGTGGGACAGGCTGTACATCAATGTAACGGCGTCAATGTATGTATCGGGATAGTACTTCAATTTAAACAGACGATATGCCCGGCGGCTCCCATCCACCGGAAACCTGATTACAACGTTAATGAATTGCCTTTTGTCCGACGCAGCTACTGTTCTCGGCGGACGAGCACCCTTTTCATACACGCTAGAGCCCGAGACAACTGCTTTCATCCGAAAATTTTCAAGCAACTCGATAAACAGGATCTGCCTCGCGATTTCAATGCGTAGGAGCACCCCTGGTTTCGCGCATAAGCTCGCTTACTCGAAGGACTACGGGGCCTCTTCTTCTTTCGTCGAGAGCGAAAGTACCGAAGGCGAGAAGAGAGTAATGACGCGGAGCGAGAGCGAAACTTTACGATAAAGACGAGCTTATAGCGCGGGAATACTGCTGTCTACAGGTGGGATCACTCGCGCAAGCTTTTGTCTCCATGCCTGTGTCGAATTCTGTTTGTACGGAACTTGCAGTCGACGCGCAACGTCTACCAAGATCTGTCGGGGGAAGTCATAGAACCTGACTAGGCGAACTATCAAAGTTTCACCGGGGGAAGTCCCTCAAGTTCCAGAGCTTATGTTGTACATAGACCCGGCTTCTAATTTCGAATATGTTTCCATATTGCTGCCGTTTAGCTCGGTCGTCTGTGGCCTGAGATCTCACATTTTTACTCATTACGGTGTTGCGCACGAAATGTTCGATTTCAGAATGCAAACGTTATGATCAACTTTAACACTAGGTTTATAGGACGCCAGGAGTATTTTACCTTACTTTATAAAAATAACAAGAACGTGTCTTTCCAAATGTGGAACGTTTCTTATAATATACAGGGTGTTTCAGCTCTGAAGGAGGCCACCTAAATATCGCCTTTATTTTTAATGGCATAACAAATTATTATGGCATAATTTAAATGATATCGAAGGAGGAATATCATAGAAGAGCTACTTCTTTTGTCCGTTTATTTTTTAACAATTTTTTCAAGGTCTCCGTTATAAGGTGGAATAAAAACTATGTTTTCCCGATACAAAATAACGACGACCTTGAAAAAACTATGAAAAACGATCCGGACATAAAAAAAAAATGTTCTATGATATTCCTTCTTCGATACTATTTAACTTAAGCCAAAAATATTTTCTTGTGCCATTAAAAGTAAAGGAGATATTTAGGTGGCCTCCTTCAGCTGAGACACCCTGTATTCTGCTATCAAAAATGTATTCAGATGTTTTTAAAATAATACTTTTTAAAAATAATGTCTTATTTGACAGTAATACCAACTGTTTAAACCAGGTTTTTAATTTTCGTGGATCACTTAAGGGGGTGAAACCGGAGATTGCAAGTATTTGACGCAATTGATAAATAGTTCGTCGGTATCATATGGGGGAGGGAGGAGTATATACCGCGGGGAACGGGTGTGTCAGGTGAACCTCTGTCTGTCACTTCTGACGGGGGCACACAGTACATCGCAGGAGTGTCAGTAAGACCGCGGCCGAATGTCAGCGAGGATCGCGCGGTAAAGTGAGCTGGTTGGATCTAGATCGTGTTACCATCAAGGGATTAAGCCACCAAGTTGGATTGCCGGGGATTCCGGTGGAGGATAACGGAAACGTAGACGCGGGGAATACGAATGAAAAGGACAGTGGCTGCTGGAACGGAAAGAGGACTACGGAGGTATAGGGGTTAGCGAGGGTGGTGGGAGGAGAGCAATCCACCAGGGGGTTGCCGGTTGCCTATTCGACCTGATGAACGAAGCGGCGCGCAAACTTAAATGGCAGTTGAGAAATATAATTTCCTCAGCTGTCAAACGTGTAAGCCGGAACTGTGCCAAGGGATCTGCACGTTTCATCCCGGCATACAACAAGCGTCGCCGGCTTCAACGTGCCGGCGCGGCGTCCCGTCTCGTTTCCGTCTTCGTCCCTTTCTCGGCCGTTCAACAGCCACCCTCCCCTCCCTAAACGTTTATGCCTCCTGGAACGAGTCATTGGCTTGTTCCAGACGAAACTTTCTCACGGCTTTTAGACCGGAGGAACGGTATACTTTTTACGCGATTATTATTCGAAGAAATCTCTGCTCCTCGAGACTGCTGTAATTAATGCTCCGGTTTCTTTTCAACCCCTTCAGCGTCCATGGCGTTTCGCTGGGTTCGCCTTTCGCTTTCACGGAGAGAAATCATTGATGGTGAAAAGAAAAAGATTCTTCGATTCCAATCTGCCGCACGATTTAAACAATTTTTTTAAAATAAGCCGGAAGTAATCTTTCTGCAACCATATTTTTATTTGTCTGCATACTGGGTCGTTAATGTTCACGACTATCTAAAGTCGTAATAGACATTGCGGACGAAGGGTTAGAAATGAACTACGGAAACGTTCGCAGCCGTTCTTGGTATTCCAGAGCAAGACGCGAGCAATAACTTACCATCTAAAGTCAAACAGCTTCTTTATCCGTCATCTAAAAGGATCAACGCGAACGAAGAACATCTCTTAGAGAAAGAAGGCGTCCTAGTGCAAATGTTTCGGAACCCCGAGTGCCCGCTGTCTCCCGTAGAAATCGATTAATATCAGAGCAGCTTTGTTGCGCGTTGATTTTTCATTTCGATGGCCTTGCCCGCCGGTTTAGCGTCGCGGAGGAGGACGCTTCCAGCAGATCCTATCTGCGATCTGGTTTGACGAGGTGTCGTCGGCGCTGGTTGCCGCTCCGCAGTCGATCCGAGACGCCTGCAGTCGTAACCTCGCCTTTTAAGGGGATGAAAGGAGTCAGCATCGGAAGTGTCGTCGGATTTAAGCCCGGCCCTTCTCGAAGGATAACGCGGCCCTTGTCTCGTTCCCGTCGGGAAACCGAATGGTGAAACGGGCCGGATAAGAAGCCGCGATGCAACTCGTTTAACGAACTCGACCAAGTGCCTCGTAAAACCCTTCCATCTCCTGATTGTCCCGCGTCCACTCGATATGACCGATTCGGAATTCAAGATCGGGCTAATAAAGATTGAAGCGGACAACGACGGAATAATTGATCTCCCGCAACTGCAGTTCGCTTCGCCGACACGTGCCACCCGCACCACCAACTGCAGAGCTCTCTTCGTTGTCACTCGCCCCACCGACAACTATCGATCTCTCCCCGTGTTATTCTTAATCGACGCAGTCGCGAATATGTCGCGATTTCTCTTTTTCCCTCTGCCGACACAACAGGTGCCGTTTATGGAGCCCGCGCGAACGAATTCGTCGAGAAATTAATCATCGAACGTGGTTGTGATTAATGCTGATCCACGAATCAGATTAATTCTTCCGCCCAATTAATCCCCCGCGAGAACCGCGTCCCATTTTACCGAGATTCGCCGGACGATTGGGAATCTTCTGGATGTGATATAATATTCGACATTATTTTAACATTCCAATTATTGCTTCATTTTGTTCAGATCCTGGAATAATCTTGACAGAAAAACTGATAAAATTAAGTGACAACTGTCGAGATTCCTGTTGGTTAAATATTCATTGAAAATCGGGATTAAATGTCTGTTCCAATTCCGGCGAAGACAGATGGACACTAATCCATCTACGCTCATTTCTATTCTATTGCTCGTGGTACGTTATTCATTCAAGGTGCGATAAAACCAGTAGAAAAAATCGTACAGCCAGTTTTATGGGCTCGTTCTAAGAAGAAGGCTTCAGACTTTAAGTCTATAGCGGTTTGAGCCGCGAAAAAAATTTATTTAGTTCGACAGCAACGTTCGACTTTATAAAGCTTTTGGAAATAAATCATTCGTTCAATAAATCAAAATTATGTAGGAATTTTACGTGATAAAAATAAACGTTGGCAACAATGATAATTGAAGCATTTTCTGTCGAATCGTGCAGCGTGTTCGTCGAACTCCAAAGTGCAACAAAAGGGTAGAAAAAAATCGCGCATCCATTTCTGAATGGCCATTGCAAAGAGGAGGCATGCTTTCACGAGATCGCGTTGGAACGAATGCGGAATAAAATTTTTAACACCGCAGTAAAGCAAACTTCAATTTCTCACTTTATTTCACAACGAAGAATATATTTGAGAAACAAGTTCAGTGGCTTGAAAGCCGGGAATTCATCTTTTTGAAATGACCCCAGATGTGCGGAATATTTTACGATCTTTCTTTTAGAGTTCCGAGTCAAAATTTCGAGTTCATTCACGGTCGACTTATTCGAAACACGGTGCTCGAAAGGACGAGGATCCAGAGCGACAGGATCCTAACCATGTTGGAGCACGTACGTTGATTATCCAGTTCGGCGTGTCCAAGCCTGGCCGCTCGGACGTCGCCATTTTTCCCTTTAAAGCTATTTTCCCGGCGGCGTGTTCGCGTCCTCGTACCAGACCCTTCATATTTCCTGAATGAACACGACATGCTCGTCGGCTGACGTAGTAATTCATGTGAGCCGTGCACGGTCCGCACGTACGACACCGGAAACGTCTGAAAACCGAATCCTGGTGTTCTATGTCCTCCCGTGGCCCAGATTCCATTTTTCTCCGTGCAAACCAAGCTGCATCAAAACTCCTTTTAACTCTTTCGACGTGGCAGCCCTGACGTCGGCGTCCATTAACAAACGATTTATGCCGTGCAACCACTCCTGGCCTCAAGAATGTCTCGTCCCTAATTTTCGACACGATCTAAGCAAGATTTAGAACGATCGAGTTTTGACCCCTGGTTTCTTTTGACTTTGAAATTCTAGGTCAAAGTTATCTTGCGGCATCAATTTCAACCAGAGGTGGGCATTAATTTAATCAACTATAAAATACTATACAATGAGTTTTTGCTGAGACATATTTCTTATTACAATTTATGTGATGGACCGTGCGGCGATTAATTTCAACAATCAATTAAATCGGTCTCCGATTTTTCAAGCAAAATTAGAATCCTACATAATACTAATCCATCAGTAATCACTCTAGCAAGAGTTCGATTCCAAGAGCGTTAAGTTTCTACATGCCATACTGAAAATACATCAGTTTCAAGTCCAACTTTACAAAAACTAGTGCGCACTTACCCCGCTTCACCTTATAGTCATCACACAACTTCCTTCGGTCCAGACAAGCATTTTGCATTAGGCCGTACAAAGAGAACGCGTTTCATTGGGTGCCTGGAATTCGCAGTGAAAAGGCAGTGAACGTTTCACTCAGGTTTTGCGGGCGCGAAGTCGATAGAGCGATTCGAGTATGGTACCCCGTCCCCAAAATTCGTATGCAGACGGACGCGCAGCGTGCACTTGCTTCGCGCATATGTTACATGCTTAGCTTGCTGTCTATCTAGCCCGGCTGTTCCGGAATTCTGCGTGGATCTATCGGCCAGCTGGACCTAATGGTCATTTCACGGACGAACACGTATCCGTTTCGCGTACAGTTACGCTCAAAACTCCCTCGTCTTGACTGGTGATCCTCTTCGGCCACCCTCTTCTCTCTCTCTCCCTCTCTCTCTCTCTCAAACACTGTCCCATAGAGCACCCCCTCTGTCCCCTTCCACCATTCGACTAGCTTCCTAATCAGCGTGAAATTAACTGTCTCTGTTAGACCAAACTCGGATCCGCTGTTACGTGACCGTGAGATAGGATTTTAGAGAGAAATACCAGGGGAGAGGATTACCCCGTACATGACGAGTCACGTTACACTGCGGAGTTCCCATTGAGCCGAGGATCAAAGGACCAGATTATCACCTTTTGCCCCGCTACGTTAGCCCAAGCCACGTGGATACTGTGTCACAAGCGATCCCTCGATGGGAAAACAATGATAAAAGTTTCGGCCGCGGGACGCGCCGCGCCGCCGCGTTTCCGAGTGATTTTCAAGTTAAATGGATCCTTTTCGGACCGGTCCGAGTGTACCCCGGCTGGTACGAGCCACGACCTGTAGAATGCAATTTCGGAGCCTGAATCGACGATACCAGCCCCTCCGTGTCGCTCCCGGATTATTTCGTCCTACCGGAACTAAGCGAATTGCTGACCTCTGGAATAAGTTGCTGCTTTTTGTTCGAATCCGGGTTTGACTATCAGATTTCTGCATACGAACTGCACGATTTTTAAGCAACCTTAAACATCGAACCTCTTTCCCAAATTAATATTATTCGCCAAAGGCAGACCTGGACACGTCTGACATATTACTGCAATTATATGTAGACAGCGGAGCTGTAGGTAAAATAAAAATTTTCTACAGTTAATCGAATTAATATTCGGACGCTCTAAAGAAGACGATAACTTTTTTAACACTGTACTATATTAGTTTACTACAGATTGTGGAAAGAAATTTTTTCAAAAATTGCAATTGATCGAAATTGTAGAAACAATACTAAAAGTTGCATTTTACAACTTTTTATGTAACTTTTCTCCTACAATTCCGATGAATTGGTATTTTTGAAAAAAATTTTGTCACATCCTGTAGTAGTAGTAGTATAGTACAATATTAAAAAAGTTATCGTCTTTTGTAGAGCGTCCGAATGTTAATTCGAGTAACTGTACCTAAATTGCAACAAACTGGAGTGACATGGAAATTTCACTGCAGTTTAATTATATGGTACTAATTCTAAACAGCCTTTACACACATTATTAAAATTTATATTTAATGAAACAAAGTAAATTTGAGCACACAGAATTAGTAATCTCACTCGTTTGTTTGTAAAATATTCCGGGTCGGCAGAAATTTCTGAGTTCAGAAGTTAAAATAGCTTCGAGTGCAAAGGGTTGGACTGTACATCCACACGGTGTATGAATTTAATATGAATTTACGTGTGCTTCAACGAGAGCTTATTTAATGGAGAACTTAACTCGCACAAATAGCAACTTATTTAACTGTTACCTCATTTAACTATAGAACCATCTGTGAAGTCGAAAGGGAATCGAAGTACTTTTTCAATGCAATAAACCTTAATCAAATAAGAATAGAAAAATTGTCACGATTCCATTTTTTGCGGTCTTTTTACCAAACCATTTTTGAATCTTCTTTATGCTTATCGCTTTCGACGATCAATACAATGAGAATGACAAATTATTGTCGCTACGCAAATAGCCTGATCAACAAATACGATCAACGAAGAACAACAGTTTTTGCAATATTCGCCACGTCGAAATCGACGACCTCTAGCCCTCCTGTTTATTTCTCATCAGCCCGATAATAACGAATAAAATCAACACAGTTCGTTTAACGCTCGATCAAGCACAATAACAAAATAATCGTTTATTTTAAATACTGCGACGTTTATATTTTCAATACTATTTTCCTTGTGTGTGTAATGACGTTATAGCAGTTTTTACCCACGCAATTCGATATTCCACAGCCCGATTGGAGGACCGATTCACTCTCCATGCCTTTCCGATAATCACTCGCATCGGTCCACTTAGATCATCCTCGGCATCAACGTTAAAAAGCCTCCTATCTGGAAGCAAGTTGTGACAATTGACAAGAGCAGCTTGTTAGGAATGCTCGGGTAAGTGCTCACAGCAAATCGGTCCCTTAAAAATAACCACGTCTCGCGGGGGATAATTTTCCCAAGTGTCCCGTTAACAATCAGAACAAAAATAGTATCGGCAACAGAATATCGGAGCATTCCGAGGGAGGACTTCCTATCCACGATTTCATTAAAACGAAAAGAAAAGGAACAAAAGAAACTATTCCGTGTCCCCCATCAAGAATCACGGATATCCTCTCGATTCGCGAATGGCTCGTGAATATTCAAGGAAAAAACCCACCGAACAATACAACAAGCCGTACTAATGGACGCAACGAGAGTCCATAGTCCGGCCGAAAAATCGAACGCTGTACGTATCGAGAAATAATTATACCCGGGAATGAAATCGCTAATTTCCCGATAAACGCCGTTCCGCGGAGGATCCACGAAATGACTGGTTACTAAGGAGACAGCTGGCCTTGGCGAGCGTTTCAAAGAATAATCGATACCCGTTAGAAATTCACCGGTCCGGGTGGAACTCAATAATGCAAATTCGCAGAGGACCGTATAATAATAAGGGGGTCGTACTGGGCTCCGAAACCGTCGGAAACGCGAACTAAAAGTCCCCGAACTTCGCAAAAATTACGAGAATTTCGGCCACCGATTCTTTCATCTGTGGACTCGACGTCGACACTGAAATTTTTTTACAGGGTTCCGAAATCCGAAAAAAATACGTCTTTGAAGGGTCACACCTTTACCTGAAATTACTTCTTTCAGCTTAATTTTTAGCTAAACCTATGTAGTGTACATTTTAACCTGTTGAGGAAAATACGTTTGCCAATCCATATTTTTAAATTCTTCAAGTAAAGACTTCCATCCATTGAGGTTGCTGCAACTTCCGCAGTTGCAAGTAGTTGCGAAAAATTTGTATGCAGATACTTTAAGTAAGGTCTGCCACACACTCTCATGTAAAATTCATCGCGATTACGTGCGAATTCCGTTTTGCAAATCTAATTAAAGCGAAAATACGGAACAAAATAGAGACGGAAGGATCGTTCACGAAGGGATCCACTGGAGACGGTTGCGGTGGATCTATCACTTTCAAATTTCAAATGTAGTAGATATGCACCCTAAAAGAGGCCTTTCCACCCTGTGTAATTAAACTTAGGGGAACCCTTTCCAATCTTCAAATATAACGAATAAATATAGTATATAAAAGAAACTTGCTAAGAACCACGCTTATATTAAAATGCACTAAAAAGGAGAATATATTTCTTTTCCTGTTCCTCTCCATAAAATACCGAATCCAGTTAAATGATTAATAATATTTCTTCCCAAAATTTTAAGCAATTACATCAAAATTCCTTTTGGTATAAAATGAGTGTCGGAATAGATAGAAAAATTTTATATAATTTTATAACAGAAGAAATTTTGAACTAATTGCTTAAAATTTTGGGGAAAAATATTATCAATCATTTGGATTCTATATTTTATGGAGAACCAAAAAAAAAATTATTTTCTCCTTTTTAGTGCAATTTTAAATACGCATGGTTTCTTAAATGTTTTTTTATATATTTTATTTTCTACTTTTATTGTCATCGCGGAAGCAAGTGTGTATACAAAATTTCAGCAAGACTGGACTATGGGAAGAGGTTTAAAATTCGATTACAAGATTTGTCGCATACAGCAACAACACGGTTACAACAATAAAAATAGGACGTTAGATTTTTTACAGTTCGTGAAGTCAGACATTTTTGCAAGTACAGGTTGCCTTGGAAATCTTATGAAATCTCCGTCGCTGAAATTCGACAAAAATCGATGCGAGCTATAAAATAGTGCCGGCTTCGAAGAATAACCAAAAGTTTTGAGAATAACGGGATATAAAATGTGATGTTGGTCGAGCTTTTGATTGCGACGAACGGGTCATTCAATTTGGCGAGCGACGCGATTCGAGTAGCTCTTAAACAAAAATTGAAAAGTTTGGCCAAAGTAGCCGAGTCCCAGTTGTCCTCGCAGACGATGCTCTCGGCGCTGGTCCCCAGCATCAGCGGCGCTGATTCAAATTTAAATTGCATAATTAGATCGTCGCGGTTAGCGTCTCACGTGGAGCTTAAAACCTGCTCGGGCTCCCTACGTGCTGGGATTCGTTAACCAGCTACCAGATCGCGCACCAGGAGCTGGCTAATTGTCGCGCCACTCGTTCCCGCCTCGGAGTTATGAATGATACATGCGTGCCCGCTAATGACCGCTTCCCCTGGATTTTCCCTCTGTTTTTATTGAAACTTCTGCCCGGCAATCGAGGAAAATTAGCGGCGTGATTCCGCCTCGCTGAAATATGAAGTCGTTCCGCATACACACATATGTACATCAGTGAGATGAACGAAGATCGGCCGAATTAAATGCCTCGTGACGAGCACGCCGATTTATTCCCGTTACATCGCGTACCGTTCCCGAGTTTCGAGAGCCAAGCGTTTTACCGCCGGCGAGATGTAATCGTCGCTAATTGTTTGATAGGATTACCGGGGAATTTTAATTTAAAATATTCCCCCGTATATATTCCCGCTAATTATTTAATAAAATTCCAGCGTCGTTTCAATTTAAAACGCTCCGCGTCTGTGTCGTTTTGCGGAAATAGCGATACTGCCGGGGAGAAATTGGAAATACGATTAATTATTTGCTCACGTCTTCTTCGAGTTTTTGTTCTGCAAAAGTAGCGATAACGCCGGAGAAAAATTCCAAATAAGACTAATTACTTGTTAAACTTTTGTCCGAGATTTTATTTGGTGAATATAAAAATGTCTGTATAATTTTTCTAGTTTTCCAGGTTTCTGAAGCAGTGGTTTGGTAATTTTCTTATTGTCGAGAGACGAATTCTTTAGAGATTGCAGTAGTTCCTCCGGGAAAGAGTTTTTTCGACATGGATAAGATCCTCCTCTTTTATTTAACGGGAAATTGATGGTCAGAATTTACATAGAGAACTAATTATTCCGGGACGGAAGCTTCGTCCTTAATGAACAAATCATGCCACTTAAAAGTTCCCCGGCCGATGAATTATTTCTGCCAAAATGCGTTTACCTCCTGGCGAACTTCCGATCGTTACACCGTACCAATTCATCGATGGATTAATGCGCCGGAAGAAAGCGAGAAGTTCGACGAGCCATATCCCATCGGTGAAATATTATAAATCTCTCACTCTTTATTCTGAAATCGCTAACAAGGATGTATATCGTGGTACTCGTTGGCTCAATTTCCTTAATCCTTTGGTCCGACTAATTAACCCTAATCCCTTGAGACTCTTGACTAAGTCCACCGAGAGACTATATTGATAACAGCTCCTGTTACTTCCACCCAAAAGCTAAATGTCTTCGTTAGCGAACGCCGATTTTATGGATTTATAGAAAAAATAAGTGGCTGTAAATTGAAACTATAAAAAGTTTTTGAAAACTGCCTACAGCATCATAAAAGAGAGAAATAAATTCCTGTTTGATCCTGTGCGTTGCAATTAGTACAAACGAATTTTTCCCAAATCCCCAAAAACAATCTTTAAATGATCAATAATATTGCCTTGAAATTTTCACATAAATATTTGCCATAAATGTGCACTAAAATTGTGTAATATTGTGCCTTCGTTTCCCTGAGACACTTCGACAAAGGGCTCCTAGGAGACCGATAATATTCTCCTGTCCTTTAGCGGCTACGAAACCCAGGCAGAAAAAAGATGACAAGTGAAGAAGCTGAAGGGACAAAGCGAAGGGACTGGAAGAAGGTAGCCAATGTCGAAATTAAAACGGGTTGGAATATTTCGGACATTCTCGACTAAATTTGCAGATTAATTTCACGGCCACGCTGCATTAGAGAAAGCCCGCTGATCAATAAATCGTGTAACACGAAAGTTCGCGCAGTATCGATCGGCTAGGGCCCACTCGGAGCAGCGATTGCATAAGTCGGCCCCCGATCATCATGCCATGCCGTAGCATCGCGGTCGCGCTTGATATCGTTCTGGAATGGCGACAGTTGCCAAAAACCGAGAGACGTAGGGGTGGCGCAGTTCGAGCGTCGTTCCGCGAGCGGAACCATGTAAGAAGTGACAAATCATAGTAATAACCTAATAAAAGCACCGCCAGGAATTACGTAAGAGATAGAAGACTAAGTGGCTGCCGTTTGTATTCGAGAAAACGGCGTCGAATCGATAATCTTGAGTCGGGCCGTCGCCCGAAAGCTGGCACGCGAGAGCCATCGCACTCGGCCCTGCACGAGGGAATCGGGCTTCCGATTTCCCGTCGCCGATTTCGCAACCGGCCGCGCGGCTTGCGAAAAACCGTTTCCTATTTATCGATGTTGCTTTCCGGTCCGTCCGTCTAAAAGGACGGGCAACCGAGCGCGGCCCGGGATCTCATGAATGCCGGCGCTGCACTCCGTCGATTTTACGAGCGTCTCCATTTTTATGATCTACCCCACGGGAAGCTATGACCGCCATCCGTTTCCTCTCGCGATACCTGGAACGCGGACCTCTGATAACTCTGCTTGTCGTTCCACTAATTTTTTATGCGTTATGTTCTCCGGACGCGCCACAGTGCGATTACCAGCCCCTTCTTTTTGAGAAAATTATAGGTGGTACGAACAAATTTTTCGGACGGTAGTTGTAGGATATAGAAGACGTGCATAGAAGAATAATAGATTTTGAAAACGTCTACTATATATCCTACAACCATCGTGTGAAAAATTTGCGCGGGTTTTCTGTTTGGAATTGTTTGAAAATCATCAGGACGCGAATCTGCAGAATATTCTGCTTGTTCGTCTGCATCGCAAACGCAAGAAGAACTCGGGAATTAATTAATGGATGGTGGTTTTGCAACTAGTTCGACACGACGAATGTAGACTACTGCGCGAAAGTTGGATAGACGGTGTCGTAAAGTATTAATAAGGAAGCAATGAAGAGAGTCACCGATTCACAAACAGCTGTCAGCCAGTTATTCTTCGCACGTTTCTCTGAATTTAGTGCGGGTACGACAAAACGGTAACATAAAGTGCATTCCATAAGCCACTCCCAAAGTTTTAGACTTCGTAACAGCGTGAATTAAATTAGAGACACCGGGTCTAGTCCTTTGCATCTGAACTCGGCTCGGAACTTAATTTCGGAACTAATCTATTCCACCATGTTGTGTCGCGACACCTGAAACTTCGTTTTTCAGTAACTCTTTTTTAAAAGCATCAACCTCCTATGATCGCCGTGAGTGATGTATTAAACACTCCGGAACTCGGAAATTTTATTTTACCATCTTTCCTAGAGGAAAATCCATCTGCTATTTTCTATAGAGAATTTTCGCAGAAAGTAATTAACTCACAATATGTCGGTTCAAGCCCCACCCCTAGTATTCGTAAGATTAATTTGTCAAAATCCCACGTGTTGCCGTGGAAAAGGGAAAAAACACAATTCTCTCGATTTAGATAACAATAACAATGGTAAAACAGTTTATTCAAATACAACAAGGCTCGATCGTTAATCGCTGAACACTCGACGTATACTTTCGCAGGGTTAGCTCAAAACTGACCCTTTCCCTCATCTCTACCCTCGGTGACGTTTACCTCTATTCCTTCTGTCTTTCTCTCTCGCTCTGTGAGTCACTCATTACCTTCAGCCACGCAGAGTTCCCCGAACCTAAGCAGAGTTGGGCAAATATTTTATGTAAATAAAAACTTCGAATAAAGTGGGTTTTTTCCAAGTGGGTTTTGAACCCACTTTATACGAAATTTTTATTTGCATAAAATTTTTGCCCAACTCTGAACCTAAGCAATACAGCCAGGTCACTTGAAACCGTCCACTCAGTTCCAAACACTCTTCATTTTCACCCAACGTTCTCCGAAATCATACCGCAGGAATCCGTCCTCATCCATTCAGTGATTTATGACATCCGCTCTGAATCATTCCGACTTTCACTCGTCTGGGAAGAAGCCTCCATATTCTTAAGTTTAATAGGCAGTTAATTAATAAGGTAGTTAATTCTAACGACTACTGAGTTTAATATAATGGGGTGGTAGAATAAAAGAGAAGCGCGAACAGTGATGGTGTAATGTTCCCCAAATGTTCGAGGGTATGAAAAGGTAAATCGATCGTGCGTTATGAACCGAATCCGTCTTCTTAATCCACGCAGTGGAATCGGTGGGACGGCTGTTAATCCAAAACCGCGGTTTATCGGCGCGTGGTCACCGCGCGCGCATGCATGCCTCTGTTTGTTCGAAAATCAATAGAAATATCCCACGTCCCGTTGCGGTTCTGTCAGTCTGATTGTTCCTGCTGCTTGGAACGCCGGGAACGCGACACGCGATCAGATTGATCGACGTGTTTTTAATATTGGCCCTGTTTAATTTCCTTTCGCCGGTCCGCCGCAGGACAATCGATCAGATACACGGAAATATTTGCCTATTGATGGGCCCCGACCACTCCATCCACAGGGCGTCATTTCATTTGTTCCCGTCCGATTTATTGCGATTTCTAGAGCCACTCTATCAAAAGTGCATCATCGTTACCATACTCTTTTCATTCAAGAACAAAAGGTCCCTCTATCAACCGTGCTGAAACGAGCCCAGCCGCGGAAAACCCTATATTCCTATCGGGATCGATCGCTTTGCTATTCGACGACCACGCTTTTCATTTCACAATTATTAACTTTATGGAAACACCTCTCCGCCGATTTTTAATCATTTATCCGCGTTGTTGCGGCATTGTGCAAATAGCCTTCGGTCGCAGCAATTTTTTACACGTCGACACTCTATTCTACTGGAAACGTGTTAAAAACAGTTTTGATAATTGCACCGAGAAAAAGCTTAATCCATCATAAATTTTAACTTTCCAGATTTAGATTATCTTACATTTCTAAAGTTTAATCAAAGTAATCTTTTTTGATTAACACTATACCTACCACCACCGGGCAAAATGACAGGTTCCAGATTTATTATTTTACAATCATTGAAATAATAAAAATGATTTTATAAGAATTAATTGTGTAAATATCTTTAGTAGAGCACGTATTATATATAATAGGAGCAGCGCAAAGTCTAAATAAAATCAATCTTGTCATTTTTATAAGAGAACATGTATCAGTTACTTCGGTAGGTTTAATGTGAAAACATAGACAGACTCGGAATCAATAGAAATGTAATGTGTAGTAGCAATTTAAAATACTAAATTTCCGAATATGCAAGGACATCTATTAGTTGCAGCTGATGAACATTATTAAAGAAGGAAACAAATTTTTGTTTGACTCTTATTTCTCAAACGACAACCAACAGGAACAGTGTTTGGACACTCTACTTACTCGAACACAGCGCAGGCGGCTTCCAAAAAACTGCACGAACTCGGGCGACCTGTAACAAATATGTGACACACAGGAGAAGAAGAACACGAACCTCGTCACACTCGGACGCACTTCAAACTAAGACTGACATTCCCCGTTCTTCTTCCCATGTGCCCCGATTCACGGTCAAAGGAGACGGGGGACTCTTCGCTCCCCACCCTAGGGTAACCCATGGGCAGGTAGAAAATGAAAATAATCTGCGCCTGCAAATCGCGCCGGTTGTTTTCGTTTCGGGATTTATAGGCCAGGGGCGATAACTCGCGGAAACACAGCCGGCGAGGGCCTCCCGGAGGGGGTTCGAGTCGAAGTTGAAACAGAAATAGAAGAAAGGTGTTTCTTCTCGGAGGCAGCGAACCTGGCGAGTTCGGGTGAGTGGGGAAGAAGCGAGCCGGGGTAAAGAAGCACAAAAAACCACGAGGAAAGAGAAGAAAAGAAAGTGAGAGAGAGAGGGAGAGAGAAAGACAGGGAAAGAGAAAAGAAAGAAGTGAGACGGCGGTACGAGCTTCTAGATCCGGGCAGCGGCCTGTGCCCCCTTTTTCCACCCGCTCGTTGGCCCCCCGTTCGTGGCTCGTTCATTTGTTTTTTGCGTCTGGCACTCGCGACGCTGCTGGTAAACCGCAAATCCCCAATTCTCGCTGGACGAGCCGGCAGAAGCGAACAGAAACAGATAGGGAGCGGCGAAAAAGAAGGCTTGATAGACAGTTAGACGTGGGGCTCGAGTGTCAGCGGGGGGCTGAAGAGCAGCAGAGAAATCCTGGGATCTGTTCGAGTGCCTCGGCTCTTTTCAAAACGCTCGAAAGAACTGCCGTCCTCTGCTCGTCCCCGGGGGGGGGAGAGTCCTCGGAATCATGAGCATCATCGATCTGACTTAAGGCTCGGGACACGGCCTCGGCAAGGTCGAAGGACAGGGCCAAATGATTTGCGCGGGGGGCGTGGAGGAGGGGCCGGGTTCTTAGGGCGAGCAGAATGTGTCTGTCGAAGCTGAGAAATCGAGCCAGCGGCTTTTCTATAAATCTTCCCCGGGGGCGGCGTTACATTCCGCGCGTTTCGCTCGCCCCCGATTAAACGAAGCCTCCTCGCGCTCGCCCCGAGAAACTCGTTGGCCCCACTGTAAATTATAGCGTAGTTAGGGATTAATGTTGACCAGTTGGCTGCTGCAAGAAGGATATCCTAAATCTGGAACGGATTATCGTGCGCTCTGGTTGGTGAAACAAAATTAAGCTTAAACGGGATTTCGGTGAACAACGATGTACATCGTTGCTTGAAAGTATCTGATCGCCCGTTATCGCGCGCCCGCCGACCAAGCCCCGCGCGAACGGTCACGGGAAAAAATGGATTAAAATTGCTTCCTCCGAGCTGAACGTTCTGCGTCACCGAATTCGAAGCCTTTGCCGAGCTTTTCGACTGCCGACACCGACGTATTGTCACACCAAAAGATTTCTCTGTTTTCCTGAAATCTTCGATCGAGCTTTTCGCCCATTGAAAAAAAATTCTTTTCACTTCTCGCGATTCAGCATTTGTGAGTATGAAACATGTGTATTGAACGTCTCATTGAGTAGTATATCATACTTAAAGCGTGTCAAAATCGGTCGCGTCATTTGCTTGATTTCCCACGTAAACACAGCCGAGTGTCTGACCATTGCTGATCTGTTCTACTTATGTAGGACAAATGCTCTCCGGTCTTAATGCGCCATTACAGTTCTTTTGGGAAGTAAATTAGAGTACCAAAATACTTGTGACCTAATTTGGAAGATGGTATTATAAAATAACCGTACTGATTAAAAGGTATTATTCGTCATTTCCATCTTTATTGGATTATCGCATCGTTTTGAATGTTTAATAGGCGAGATGCGCGCGTCGATCGAAGAGTACAGATGCCGCTGACAAGTTTGTGATAAGCAGAATCGGACTCAATCCATTTATAGTACACACGGTTGTGCCGGCCAGAATAATCCGGATGCTTTAATCAAATCTGATAATGTGTTTATTTTTCGCTGAACGAAGCTCCACTGAGCGGGGATAAGACTTTCGTCCTGTTTTATTTCTACACGGTAATTTATAAAAACCTCCATTTCCACCGAGCTTCGCGACTTAATACTATGCGATTGCATGTTCAGTTCTTTTTTATTCAATGTACATTAACAGGAAGACATTTTTCGTTATTATTGCATTGAAAATGTTAACTGGCACTGTTGTGCACATTTTCTGCAGCATATAAATATTTTTCCTTATCAGTGACAATTCTATTATATAAAAGTCACATTCATTTTTAAAGTACTACTAATTTTATTGCTCTTCGGAAATGTATAGAATGTGCTATTTACTAAATTTCTATACAGTGGACGTACAAAGTTTTCGTACACCTTTTAAATACTAATAACTTTTTTTATAATTGTACCAAACAACCTGATTTTTTAAATTAATTAGAAGCATTGGTTTACGAAATGATATGCAAAAAAGATTTTGCAAAAATTATAATTTATACATGGTTAAAAATAAAAAAAAGGCATATTTTAAAACTTTTTTATTTGAGTCCTTAATAAAAATATAAAATATATGTTTGGTAGATTTGAAGTATTTACACTATGTGCTGAAAATTTCATCGAAATCGATTAATATGTACACGAGCTACAACGGGTGAAAATGGTGAAAATCGTAGTTTTACACGACTTCTGATCAATTTCTGCTTAAAATCTACAGAATCGTACATTTTTCGATGCGTGTCGTTTTTTCCTGCGTCAGCCGATTTCGATGAAATTTTCAGCAAGTGTATAACTAACATAGACCTACAAAACATATATTTTAGATTTTCATTGAGGGCCCAAATAAAAAGTTTAAAAAATGCCTTTTTCATTTTTGCATGTAACCTTGTAAATTATAATTTTTTAAAAATCTTTCGTGCATATCATTTCCTAAACCAATGCTTCTAATAGATTATAAAAAATCAGGTCGTTTGGTACAATTATAAAAAAGTTATTAGTTCTTAAAAGGTGTACGAATACTTTGTACACCCACTGTAAGTCTGTAATGATTTGCAATGACCCGATTCACCCGTATTGAAATACGAAGAAAATAGTTAGCAAGTGAGGAGAAGGCGTCGATCAATGGTTTCGAAGGTATTGCACCCACTTTGCACTTTTCCGAGTCCCTTGAACAGCCTTACAAGCAAGCTGAACGCAACTCAGAGTAACTTTGCAGTACCCAATAAATTACCTTAATCTATTCGCCCCTCGCTCACTTTGCTACCCCCGCGATCCGGCAGTTCTTGCTTCTAAACAGCGGCGTTATTAACATTTAATCTTGCCAATCCAGGGTGCAATGCATTATAACTTAAATGGACCGTGCGAGCAGAGCGAAGGCATTGGCTCAAAGTAAATGAACAGCTCTCTCCTCCCTCGCAGACTTCATTCGCTAAATTCCCTTATAAGCAAAACAAAGAAGCGGGGAGGGAGAGGGTCCGGTGTTCCTCCGGCGAGCAGTAAACGCGTTAAGAGCCCGGGACAAAGAAACAATGGCGAATTCCGGACGTGGTCACTTGACTCGAGGCATGTCCTTTATCCGCCGGTGACACGTGTACCCGTGGATCCCTTTTCTCCGACGCGGAAGGATCGATCGATCGCGACAGGAAGCGGCCACAGCCGTAGTGACTCGTACGGCGACAAATTATTCAACAGCCGCGCGCACGATGTCTCCGGGTTTAACGATGCATGCGTGACAAATATTTCGCGGATAACGGTACCACGGAGAAATGTTTCTCGGGATCGATTGATCGCCGATCACCGCGCCGGTGATCAATCCCGCCTGATAAGCAGAAGCTCGTGAACAGCGAATCAACCGGAGCCACGCGGCTCATTATGATTCACTGCAGAGGATTCGAAGCCCACGGGTTGCGCTTTGTAAATCTGATAGGAGTAATATTAATTTGCCTCGGATCGGTTATTAGTATAATTACAGGGCCATTGATAAAGCGGCCGCGTGTAAATTTAAGCGAATTAGTGCAGCATTGTACACGCAGCTGCGCCGCTGCCGACCGGGTGCTGAGCCAGGCGCAACGTGATATTAAATGTTAAAGAGGTTTCACTTGATTGGGAGCACTGGCTCGATTAGTCACGACTAGTTGACAAACAATTCAGAGAGTCGATATTTGTATGTGGAAGTTGATAAAAATTATGAAGCTGTATAAGGAATTGTTTAGCAAAATTTCTCTCGACTTATTAATTTAAGAATTATTAATTTACAGACGCAATTCTGAAAATTTTCTTGAGAATGATCTAAAATAAGATCGAAACGTTGAAATAAAGGTATTGTGAAAATTTGCAAATAGTGGTGATATTTAACAATTGATCGAACCAGTGCGCTGAAATCATTGAAAATTTTTTTAGCAACAATTTACGATCGACATAAGGAAACAATTTTCATTCTCCACGAACAAGCAAACAGTAACGTATCCGCCAGCATTTTCATTCGACAAAGACGTTCCTCTTCGGTCCCGGTTGCTTCGAAAAATTATTAGATACTATTTGCACGTAAATACTATTCTGACTGAGAAGTATGCTTTCCAGAGGAGCCCTTTAGCGGTCCACAGAAGCTTCGGAATTTTCTATACACGAATCCCGGATCTTTGAACGATGATGCTCGAAGGAATGTGAAGAGATGGGGAACAGCAATTGAAGAGGGCAGAGCCGAACAGAGAATGGAATAGGGACGAAGAGTGGTGAAAGGATCTGGAGCTGCGTGGCCCTCTCAAAGGAGCCCTTTTCGATACGAGTTTTTTAAACCAGTCTAGTGAAACTGTCCGCAAAAATATTCACAAATCATTCCCGCTGCTCTGTACATAATTAACCGACACGCTGGTACAAGCACGGTTAACATTAGATTTAAACGTATATTGCCCTTCCGACTTTTACCATGGGACATTAAACCGCGCGCGAAATAATTGGACCAAAAACATTTACGCGAGCGCGCATTGCTATAATGAGATATTCATAAACGTGTGCGAAACAGCAGCTTATTGTCTCCGTTAATGTTCGCACTGAATTCGGAGCACTAAGAGACCATGTAATCGTTTATTACAGCGCGTGTTCTACAAATACATATTCTACAGAGCGTGTTCAACAATCGCGTAACATCCGCGGTCCAATCGTATTAATTAAACACCGCTCAACCTATCTCCCTGGCATAATTTCCATCGTGAAAACGATAGCAATCGCGACTGTCATACTTCCCCCGCGAAAAGAGGAACGTGAGCCCCGTCGAACACACCTAACGATATCTCTCCATAAAACTAACCACCGACGTCTGACCAAGGAACGCTTTTACTACTGCGGCCGTCCCGCTCGCGTGAAAAATCACGTCTGTTCGCCGACGGACCAAAACGAAAGGGAAGAGAAACCAGGCGATTCTTATCGCGCATTTTCACATGAATTCATGCGTGCGCCGGACTTAGCTTTACCGCAGCCCTGCCGAGGAATACAAGAAAGAATTATGAGCCTCGGACGCCGAGGGATGACGGCGGACAGTCGGATTCTGCGGGCCGCTTCGGGCCACGAGATACCCGCCAAGTAGACGCGAAGTTAGGCACTGGAGTATACTATATCGGGCTGCAAGTTGTGTATATCTTTAGTTTGTTTTCCAGTATTTTTGTCGCGTTATTTCTCAGCACCAATGCTCATAATTAGACAGCGGATCTTTGTGCATTTATGACAAATATGAGTGGGTGTAATTTAAAACAGTGAAAACATTAGAAGAATTGAAAAATTCTGTTGTATTATTTTCAACCTTTTATCCATATATTAGCAAAGAAAATAAATTTCTATTTCACTCGAGTTTGTTATAATTCAGGTAAAACATTTTTATTTTGCATAAAGATCCGCTGTCTAGTCATAATAATCAGATTAGAACCTTCTTATCCTTTCTAATTTCTCAGTAACATTAAAAATTGTCATTGTAACTTTCTTGTAGTCGAAATTACAGTTTAATTATGACGGAATTTGGATTTTATTTTGGTACGTGGAACGTCATATGTCACACTTAAATCAAATTTAATTTCATACGGTCGAATGCACTTTGCTCGAGAGTTGATTAATTTCGCCTGACCGAATGTAATATAAGAGGACCGCGTTCTAGCAATTTTGCTAGTACAAACGTTAATCTAATGGATTAGCGAGTTATCGTGAAATCATTAAGTATGATGGAACTGGTCACTGTTAACTTCGAGAGAAATTGAAATTTCGAAATGGCGAATTAATAACGGTTTGTCGAGGCTAGATTGATATGTAATAATCATAGTTGATGTCCCGTTAAAATTGATCAAATAAATGTCGGTTCGTCTTCTAAATTGTTCGAGAACGAGTTTATTATATTTATCCATACCTCCTGTCATGAATTTTTGATAAACCACCGGGGGAATCAAGTTATGCTATTTATGCAATTTATGCTTATTCGTGATAATGAAAGTCATCCAATATTTATAGAATATGCAATCCATCAGGTAAAATTTGCAAAAATATTCTTTGAATTGAACCTCAACGTCTTGTTTTCAGTTCGCCGTATTTATTTCTGCAAGCTAAAAATTTTTTTAATAAAGAGATTTACACGAGGTTGCATTCAATAAATTTTTCATTTTCTTTTTGTCAATGAGTTCGATGCAGTTCGAAATACTCCGAATCGGGCGATGTGCAATCGATCGGATGGAATTTGTTAATTTTAAACCTTTAAATATTAAACCTGAATTCTTTTGCTGTGGAACGTTACATTCATTTTTGCCTGTTATAAATCGGTTTAAAAAACAGATTAAAATGAAGTTGTATTGAGAACAAGTTCTTCCTTTTATTTTTGTGGTGGTGTATATGATCCAGTTCGAAATAGTGAGTCGACCAGTATGCAATCGGTCACATAGGATTTGTTAATTTCAAATAATCTCTGAATCGAAACTGTTTAATAAAGAGATTTAAATGAAGTTCTTTCCTTTTTATACCCGTGTATTCGATGCACTCAACAATACCGACACGACCAGTATGCAATCGATCGGATAGAGTTTACTCATCTAATGTTCCCGGAACCAAACTTCCACGTCTTGTTTTTGGTTCGCAATATTTATTTTTGCGTGCTACAAACCGTTTAACAAATAGGTTAAAATGAAGTCGTATTGAGAACACATTTTTCTTTCCAATTTTTATAGCGTGCTCGAGGCACTTCAAAATATTGATCGAAGAGAATTTATTTATAAATTTTCAATATTCTCTGCATACACAACGTCTTGTTCTCCGTTTGCAATTTTTATTCTTGTACGCTCCATATTTATTTAATAATGAGATTATGACGAAGCGATCCCGAAACGAATTTTTCTTTTTGACTTATACGCTAGTCTGCCATGATACATTGCAACGAAGGAGCTCCGAGGGGTCCAGCATGCACCCGGTCGGGCAGAATTTATTTGTCAGTGTTTTGAGACGTGGGGAAAATTTTGGTCTCGTGAATCTTGGCCAGCGTCTTCCAGAGGAATACCTGAACACGGTCTACGAGCCGTTGATTTAACGGTTCGAGAACGTCGAAGGTGTCACGTAGGCCAGATGCTGGCGTCGTAAAGGCGATACCATAAACTGTAACATGGTGGATGAACGAACGGCCAAGACGACAGCCAGACGAACCTACCTTCCTCGTAAAATCCACCCACCATTTCGGCCACGATTCAAATTAGACCCGTGTACGTGCTCGTGCCATACTGGCTGCAGACAGTGACGATAATAAAATTGTTGGAGAACGTACTTTCGCGCCAACCATGTCTCGATTAACCTTAAGTTTCGACAACCGAACCGAGAATCAGGTTTTAAAGCCGTATAAAACCATCTGGGAAAAAGATTACGATACGATTTCAGCTGGCAGCAAGCATGAATCACGGTAATATTCGGACACTTGAGAGGTCGATCATTCTTTTAATAATGGGCCATACGACTTGGATTTGTTTCTTTTTGACAGGTTACAGCAATTAGTTTACTACAAGACGTGAGTAAACATTTTTGCTACATTAAAATTGGTCGGAATTGCTTATATTGATAACTGAAATAAATCTAAAGATTCTTGCAACTTTCAACACCTGTGGTTTTATAGCGAAATTTATATATATATATATATATATATATATATATATATATAAATAATTGAAAGGTGTTACAATACTTTTTCCCTGATAAACACACTATCAGGGCAAAAATTGTTCGCAGCATCTGCTAGTCTTCCCAGAACAGATTTGCATAAAAATTGCTTAGAAATCGGTGAAGGAGAAATGGTGGATGGACGTAGATCTCGATCCTCATCCCTATGCAGATTTACACTGTTACTATCGCTTGTAGAAGGATTGAATTCATGATAAAACTTCATTAAGATTCAATCAAGTCTCCGCCGGACGCGGTTTTCATCGACGAAAAGAATGAAATCTGGTTTCAGAATTTACTTCTTCAGCAAGAATACCAAGAGAATTTATTTAACGCTAAATTTGCCGCAAATCGATAAGAATCTCGCAGCGAGCAGGTCAGTTGTGTTCGTTCTGCTGCATCCGTTGACACTCGTTATTTTTCACGAGCCACTAACGAAATCGATCGCACAATTCAAGCTGAACAGAACCGATTTTCCGATGTGGTAAAGTGCAACGGGTCACGTTTCTGAGGAGGGACGATTCGCAACAACGCTTTGACACGGACGAGTTAATTGGAATCCCGTTCGGTAATTACGAGTAGATTGTTCACAACTAGGTGGATTAGATCATCAGATAATTAATGTTAAAATCGGTAATTTCATAGCGTGTGCGGAGTTAATTTGCCGGGCGGGGTAACTTGACGCAACGCGTATTACGCACAGCCCCGCAACGGTGTGTATCGTATTTCTATGAATGCGTGATCGCCGATACGCTCTGTGTACAGGATAATTTACCACCGAGCGCGCGCGTCGTGCTGCGGGCTCTGCCAAAATCAATTCTTAGTGCACGCCGCTCTCGCGAAAAACAATGGCCGCGCTCAAGTTTATACGCTGCCGAAATTGAACAGGAATCTCTGACGCGTTAAAATTTTAAATCTGGGTCACAGAGAAGTAGAAATACCAAACGGCAACCATTTCCCAAGGAAACAAGAACACGGTTGTAAAACATTGGACCCTCGTAAGATTTTCTTTAAGCAGTAATTAGAACTTCTTTATTTTCTCTTTTGAAGAAGTTCAAATGGAATTTTCCTCTAGCAAGTAATTTTAGCGAGGAAATAAACTGGGGCGTTATTTTTATAAATAAATTTGGAAGGAGCAGTACTAAATTTTATTTCCACGGGAAATAACGACGGAAAATCGAAAATAACCCGAAAGTGTACTTAAATATTGAACGTTTTGTTTTATTGCTAAGCGAGATCTTTTACGAGCTCTGACAGGAATAAAACTGTTCAATTTAGCGATCTCGCAAGAGACAATGTTTAGTCCTTTGTGCCGTTAAATCCTCCTTAGTTATAATACGACTTTAGCAGTTGCCTATTATTCTGGCAAAACACACAGAGGTAAACGGCAGAATTCGAATGATAAAGAAAATGTCTCGATTCTGGGATGCGAGCGGAGAATTATTACTTGCAGACCTCAAAGGAGTAGCGAACAAAGCTGGAACGAGCTACTAAGCGTTACGCGATTGATCGTAAACAACGAAATGCGAAAATTATGGGGCGTGACAGTACGGGAGCCAGGCATATTATAGAAACGGTTACAATCTATTCCGCGTCTCCGTTTCCGCGAATCGATTAAAAAATCGTAATGCTAGCAGCGGGTTTAATGGGGCAGCAGTGGAACAGACCTAACGTCACGCAAGACACGGCTGTCTGGAATCATAAGCGAGCCGTCTAGCCAAGACGTAATATCGTCGCCGAGTGCGCATTATAGTTGGTATAAACTTCATGGGACTGGGCGTTGTTTCATCCCTCGTCTCCTGTTCTACAAAATTGAAAAGCTCTCTCTCAAATCTGACGTGTACGCGGAAAGCTCACGTGAACAACACGGAAACTTATGGAGAAAATATTGGGCTGGGTACAACGTTCCCTTTCTACTTAATTTTATGATACCTCATTGGGATGGAATCAAGTACCTCGAAAACAGGTTCGAACTTTGATAGATTGAATTCGAACTCTCTATAAGTACATACTTCGGAAAACAGAAATAGTACGTCTAAGTATACTCGAACCTATGCCAGAATGTTTCGAACCTTTTACATGTACTTTGGTAAACGGAAATAATACTTGCAAGTATATTCGAATCTTGGTCGAACAGATTCGAAACTTTTATGAATATCGTGCCGGAAAAATTCTCTGATTTTTCTAATTGTTATCTTTTTTACCTTTAAAATCAATTATGTTGTCCTGTAATGTATAATTTAATTCAACATGTGTATAACTATAATTTCATGATCTATCGGAAATGTTATTTTTAAATAGTTACGAATTTAATAAAGAAATTCGAGTTAATCAAGATTCGAGTACTACTTGTGAAAGATTCGATTCCTTTCAACATCGAAGTATATTTATAAGTATCTTTTCGAAACTTGCAAGTACTCATTCCGAGGTTCGATATCAGTTTCTATAAAATTAATACTTTGAAACCTATGAAATGAAACTTGGTTATTGAAATTGCTATTTTTCTTAATTTACTACACAGCATATTCACAAAAAATCTATTCCAGGAGATACTAAAACTATACTGTGAAGAAGTGACGAACAAAAGTGACGAATTAATTTAAAAGCAATGCCGAATCTGAGAATCCTTTCTTGCAATAACTGACTTTCCGAAGAATATTTCAGTCAACTTCATATTTCGATATTGAGCAACAGTCTTGTGCGCCGTCGGGATTGATTTTATGAGAGTTCGAAATTGATATGCAACCACTTCCGGCATAGATATATGAATCGCGATCCAATGGTGACAGAAATACATCTGCCAATGGGATTTCTTATTTTAGGAGAATTCATGCAGTGGATGGCAGCTACAATGAAAATACACGGAGCAGTAGAATTTTCATATTTCCGACGAAAAATGCACTGGAAGAAATGCATTCTCAGCCACGGAAATTGTCATTCTTTTTAAGCTCCCTAAGGGGTTTAACAATATCAATCGCAAACTACCTCGGAAATTGCAGCGATCTTCTAGGAATAATGAAAATAGTGTGTCTAAAATAGATTGCAAGGGTAATATGACAGAGATCTTAACCCGATTATATCACTCACATATTCTTCTTCCTCTCATTTAATTATGTCATCAAATTGCACTGACATGCGAATTACGTTCCAAACGTTTACAGCCTCGAGCAAATGAAATTTCCCTGCTAATTGCATTTTATTTGAGTGCATACCGTTCAAAATAGTTTAAAGATCAAAGCAAGCCCCTCTGACGTCAATGGTCCGCAAATACCCATTGAAAAATGTGTGCAATATTGTCTCGGTTGTAATCGCGTTTCGCCGCTCGTTATACACTAACCGCTATCAACTCTGTGACAGCATCCAACTATGGCTGCGAACGGAGCAGATTTCCGAACGTCAAAGTGGTGTCTATTACATAACTTTTGTAACCATGTTACCAATTCTGGCGATGTTAATAGCGCCTTGAGGTTCATGTCAGGACAGAAACGAGAGGAAACAGGCAAGACATTTATATCAAACTGATATGATGATATTCGAAGTTTGAGTTTAAATTGACATTTTCGAAATTTTTCATATTGTCATTACTTTTTTGGTCCTGATGTTGGATCAAAACTAAGTAGATCTCCGGATGTTGCAATCGTACCTATAAATTGTCGTAAGCCAATATCATGTTAATATTATTATATTGACAGTATGACGCGTCTGATCACGATCAACCATATCTACTTCTTCCGAACTCAAGTACAATTTTCCCAAAAACGAAGCGTGAAACGAGAAAATGTTATGAACTTTCTTTACTTGTTTCTCCAAATAGAACGCCTGCCTGTACCGCCCACCCCAGCTCACCCTGTATGCTTTTATATTTTCAGTAGAAAGAAGGATGTTCCGCAAAAAAGTATCGCGTGGCCGTTATTCCACGAGGGGGTGTACAGGTCTAATTACACAATTCATAGTAAATGGCCCGTAACGGAAGCCGAAGTGTGAGCGGCGGGGGTGGGGGGCCGAGACCATAAGCCGCGGCGCCTAGTCAAAACATAACACTAACCAGCCGAAGTTCACGACCCCCCGCCCCCCCCCGTGTGTTCTATGGCGGTGGTGGTTCGCGGGGGGTGGTTTCCGCGAATGGAAGCCGGCCAAGTCGTGCCGGCAGAGTTATAGGTCTGGTGCGCGACGGGTGGATCAGGGGATCACTTACCGCACGATTTCGAAAGGATTTCGCGAGGGGTAGCAGCCCCTGTCGAGGGATCGTATGGAAAACTCAATGGCCCGTGGTATTCGGCCGTGTAACCGAGAACGGCTGCAAACACGGTGCCGAGGATTGATTCGAAATTTACTGGAACTGGACCCGGTTACATTTTTATCCGATCGATCTGGATTAATTCGAAATAATTGAAGGCTGCCCCGACCAGGCGGTCCGCGGGGGTGGTACCGGCGCGTTTGTTACCGGTATCGCGATTAATCGGCCGCCGGGACGTTAACATATTTGCTGCGTCATCGTTGGTCGCTTATCTACCCTGGTTATTTTATTAACGAAAATACGAGGCGCCGGGGTGGCTCTCGCGATACCCCGCTCGCTGTAATCTGAAGAATAAATAAACGTAATGCGAACGACGAATAAATACCACTGGTTAAAACCTGCCCGCGTTTTATAAAGCCTTTGCCACGGCGTTTCACATCCATTTATACTAATCAGTCTTTTTTTTAGTTTTAATATTGCACTTAATCTGACAGGGAACATATAAAGGTGGTACAAGCCGATTTTGATGAAACTTGTGTGAGATATAGTTTTTCGAAAGGTATTTGACACACTTGTTTTTTTTATCGGCAACCATCCACTTTGAAGGGGTGAAAACAGCTCTCAAAGTTGGGAGTCAGGACCATATTTCTTGACATATCTCGAAAACCAAAGGTCGAAAGAATTGAATTTTTTAAAATTGTGTTTTTTAATGGGAAATGTAGTCGTGCAAGAAATTTTAACAAAAGATTTTTATTTAAACAATATAAATATTAACAATTTGACGTCGTTTTTCTTTTCGTTGTTTCAAATTTCACCCTCTCATTTTTTTCTATAAATGCATAAAATCCGCAGTCTAGTAATTAACGAGACTGTAGCTTGGCTAAACTCTCGAACAGTTCAAGTTTCAAAAAAGTTCAAGTTGTTGTGCTATAGCGCTGTACTGTAGCGCTATAATTTAAAATGTTCATCACGACAGTACTCGCTCTCATGGAACCAGTGTACATGGAACCAGAGAGCTTAGGATTGCTTGAGCCGAGATTAACGAATAATATCTATTTCAACGAGACGAATTCGCGAGTAGGCGTATGGAAGCCATCCACGGAACAAATAGGATTTATATTCCTCTGTGCCTATTGGTGGACGCGTTCACCATCCATTATATCGAGTGGGTATTTATCGCAGCGCGTCCTGTATCCTCTCGCCAAGATAAAACCCAAAGCGGGGATGAGTTGGACAGGCCCGGCCGGTTCGTCGGGCGCAGATATCAAACGTAACTTCCGGCCGCGTATCAGCCGCACCCCCGCCTCATTCCCCTTCGGAAAGCCGCGATAAGATTTGCATTTTGCTCGCGGCCCGAGAAGGGGCTGTTGTCGCCGGCACGTGACGGTCATTGCACGGACGCGATCATCGCTCAAGACCTGCGCGAACTTTCGTCAATATTTTATTATCCGGGAAACAAACCGAATCATCCCCAGCGACAAGGGAAGAAAACTTTCGAGGGGTAATTAGTCCATCGCGACGCTGCCCCATAAAAACAGCGAATTAATCGCCGAGGGAGACACGGTTATTAGTTAAATATGCATTTTGATTTGCAGTGTTAGATGTGCGTGAAAATTGCAACGCGGAAAAACGGCCGGCTCGATCGCGTAATTTTTTAGCGCTCTAGTAAATTTGCGAAACGAACGGTGGGTATTGTTTTCGAAAGCGTTGTATTTTATTATTAATTACATTCGCCGGTATATTTATAACTCGCGCAAAACTGGCAGGCCATTATTCGTGCTCCCCAATGATTCCAAATTGGTGTGATGTAGAGTAGAAAGGTCAATGAAAAACGGATTATATTACAGCTCGATTAAAATTTATCGTAAGCAGCGATATATCCAGTATCGGTCAGACGTGCTATACGTTCGAAAGCGTGCCCCATAAAGTACGTAACTGGATTATCGCGAAAACGACGCGTCGCCGTGGGAAAAAGTTATTTTACATTATCGATTGGTTTTTCAGTGTAGAGACATCTTCTTTATGATCCTGGCCAGTGATTGCACTTTGCGACGTGACTATACTCGGTTCGAGGAAGGGAAAAAATAGAACACGATGTAGGTTACCATTTACCACTGCGTTTGCATCACCGCTTTCCGGTGCACGATGTGTTACACCTCGGGATATTACGGAACAATGGCGAGATGTTATATGTAGGTCCTGTCTTTTTACAATTGACGCAGGAAAGTTTTATTTCGAAACTGCGTTCTTCAGGAGAACTGAAAAAAAGGATTTCCGAAAGGCATACGCTAGTGCAGCCGTTAAACGAAATAACATCGAGTATATAGAGGGTGCAGCATCAATTCGCATTTCGCCGGGCAGGAGTGCCAAGTTTATTCTCGATCAAGCGGCCGATCAAATATTTCCCGACGCGGTGTTGCGAATGCTAGCGAGGGCCTCCGATAAATTTCCTTCTCCCGTGATATTGTTTTTCGGGGTTTTTGCGGAGGAGAGGGGGCTCGATCCTCGGCGGAAACGATATGTTTTTGATATAGGGGCCGGAGTTATTTACCGAGGTCTCGAGGAGCCAGGAAATAAGTAAGTTTCGTGCGTTGTTACTTGGATCGTCGTCGTCGCGATCGAGCGATCCCCGGGCCACCGAGGGTAAAAAAGTTTTTCTATGACTCCGTCGCCGTGGTATCAGACATCGAGACTACCCGGGTGTTCAGGTGGGAGCAAGGCGACCGCAGGGAAGTATTGTCGTTCACCACTTCTACACTCCATCCACGTCTTCCGGTTCCCTTTTTATTGCCGGCATACGGACGTACGATGCCGCCGCAAAAAGACACACGACCACAGCCGCATACTCAATAACAGACGGTACACAGCCGGTTTCGGTGTGGGACGAGAGAGAAAGAAAGAGAGAGAGTGAGAAAGGGGGGAGCGGCTGCCGCGCCAACCAATCGAATACCCTTCGATCACGTAGAAAGATCGAAGAGCTACCAAAGAAATACCGATTCATTGATACTTTCCGCGCTCCTTTTGTTTTATCTCGCGTGAGATACTGCAGTTTCATGTTGCCCCGATGCAGGTTCAACGGCATCCCCACCACGCGGCGACGAGAAACGCGGCTCCAGACTCCGAGAGTTTCCTAGCCGTGCCAGCACGACGCAGCCACGGTCAGGAAAGTTCAAGAACTTCGAGTGCAGCCGAGTTCTTTGCCACTCGCTACACCGGCCACATCCATCCGTTCATAAGTATCCGGCCACTTATCGCAGGCGCAATTAAAAAGAGAACGTGGAATTCTTACGGATCTTTGGTGCAACGGGTAAGATCTGACAAAAAGAAATATTGAGAAACACCTTAGATTGGTTTCTAAAAAAATTCCGTTCGAATCTGAATGTTCATGTTAAAGTTAGGATGGGCGGAGCATGCAGGCGTGGCTTGGATACTAAGGGCGTGGTCTAAGACTAACTAGAACCTAACATGGGCGTGGTCAGTGTCTCGTACTTAAGTTCGAGTAAGTAAGTGTTTAGACCTAATTTGAGACACCACTCATTACCTATATTATACTGAATATGCGTCCAGGACAGACCTTGTAGTGAGTTGGGTCTAATTTGGGCATGGCCTAACCGGGCCCAGGCTGGGCGTGGTCAGTGTCCGTCCCACCGAATTCCAGCGACGAGAGCCGTGGCCCAGGAGCGTGTACTTGATCTCCTCAACAAATTGAACCCAGTCGTAATTCGTTTACCGCAAAAATAGCTGTTATTGTCAGACCAGAAGCCCCGTCGTTTATTTCAGTGAACACCGTGTACAGGAAGAAATCGGGGCAGCTTTGTTCGGGAAGGAAGATCGAGGAAGGATCCGCGGGAAATTCCGATTCATTGATACTTCCCTCCGTTTGCTCATCTCGGGCAATAAAGTACACTTTCTCGACGCCGGCTTCATGAAGACGTATACGGCAATTAAGCTGCGGGAAGTATCGCGAAATCCAAGATGAAGCGAGAGATCGGGAACAAGAGAGAGAGAGAAGGCGGATAGCAAGCATCGCGCGGTTCCTCGTAGATCTCCCGAAGAAATCCTTGCGGCGTATCCGATACGCGGGACTCAGGATCGTCCGCGCACATAAAACTCGGCATAACGCACGGGCAATGCTCAGATACGCAAGGTGGCCCGCTCTCCTGGATGCTGCTTACTCGATTGTATTTACGATAGCTCGTTTTACGGCAGTTCTTTTATGCCTTAACAGAGTATAAAGGAAGGGAGAAACGGTCGGCTCTGCCTTAATACCTAACGAGTTCCCGGGGAAATAAACGGGAAACGGGTGGATAGAAGTCGCCCGGAGAAAACGCGGGAGAGAGATGGCGGATTCTTTTTTTCTTGCGCCTCCTCGTCCCGCAATAATATTTAGACCTTATTGCCCCAGTGACGGGAACCGCGGTTCGGCCAGAGGGATTACTTCGTCAGAAAACGAAGTTCCCAGTTATTATACTGACCTTCGCGGGTTTTATGGCATCGTGTATTACGGCAGCGGTCACCCTATCATTAATCGATCGCCCGCTCGCGAGTAAACTTACTTACCGCCATTAGCGCTCGAGAGCCGATCGCTGTAAGCTGAAATGATAAACTCTCTCGGTCTTCTGTCCCACTCTGTGTCACCGCGCCGTCATTGATTACACTGCTGTCCAATCCCGAGCAAAATTACTTACTGCCATCAACATTCGGGAGACGATTACTGTAAGCTGAATGCTTGACTCTCGGTATTCTATGTCAGTATGTCACGGTCCCTCGTTACACTCTGCGCACAAGCTGCCGCCACTGTCTTTCTGCTGGCGAAATAAATGTTTCACTTACCCTGTCTTTTATGGAAGTATTTAGGAAAATGTGGGCTCGCAGGAGGATCCGCAATTTATTAACTTTAAAGAAGGGACTCTGGAACATCCTGGTCTCGAGTCACCCCATAACGCATCGGGCCACGCTCGCGACGGTGGCAACTAAACTCGCATTGTATTACCTTAACGAAATTGGCTTCATAACCGTCACACGGACGAGGATGCCCGGATAAATCATCCGATCCTGCAACGTCTACGCGTGTAAGCACAAAGAGCCCGCTTGGGTCCCGGTCGGTTGCGCGACGCCGCCTTATGGGTTCCCATATTCCGCACGCGTGTCGCGCGACATCGTCCTCGAGCGGTACGTGTGCGCGAAACGTGGGTGATTTCTATTCATCGATCCGCGTTAGGAGCCGGTCGTGCTTGGCTTATATGGAAGTAACGGCGATTTTATGGCGCGGCTCGATTCCACGTTGGCTCCCGTAATATTCTCTTTTTTTATTCCGTTGCCCATCCCCCGTGCCGACGGCCGCCCCCTTTTACCCGGCATTCCTCCAGCCAGACGGAAATCGGACCACGATCTATAGGGTAAGCGGAGTTCGAAGGCGAGACCTCGACAAACAAGGATAACACAGGATCAATCACTGCATTCATCGCTTTGCCATTAACTCTTTCCGGCTCAACGAACTTGGCATCACGGTGATTTCTTCCGCTCAGGGTCACGTGAAGGTCATATAGTACATATTTGAATGTATTTTTTCATGAGCTTCGCTTATTATATGTATATTTGCAACCGTACTTCAACTCTATAGTTAATACAGGGTGTCCCAGCTAACTTGACCACCTTGAATGTCACGCTTAGATTTAGTAATAGAAAAAAAAACGTTACAGGACGATATTAACCTAACCGAAGGGACAATAATAATGATTGGGAAAGAACTTTATTCAAGATCATTTTTTCTAGATAACAAGGTCATCCATTTTTTTTAATAGAACTATTTTTTTTTTTTTTGTCGCGATATAATAGTAGGGGTGAAGTCCTCTTCAATGACATATTATACAGTGTGACCTTGGTTATGAAAAATCCAAAAAGCATTGCAGGTAGTATCAGTGATTAATTTACTACACTAATTGGTTCGGTTGAACTACTTTATTTCAATAAATGTTGGAAATGATAACCATTGTTTTCAATACATTTTGGTATACGAAAAATAAATGATTCTCTGGCTCTTCTAATAGTTTTATTTATTTTGCGTTGTAGTATACGGACAAAAAACGAAACAATTAGAAGAGCCAGAGAACCATTTATTTTCCATATACAACAACGTATTGAAAACAATGGTCATCATTTCGAACATTTATTGAAATAAAATAGTTCAATGAATGTAGTAGCGAGATATTCAAGGTGGTCAAGTTAGCTGGGACATCCTGTACAGCTACGTTATTTGAAAAAAAGAAACATCGATGACCTTGAAAACTAGGAGTCAAACAACATTTCAAAAAAGAACCCCGCGGGATACTGACCGCATGGAAGCTGACCATTCAGATCGTTCAAATTACACAGAGCAAAAATTGTTTCCTCTGTCAAAATTAAAGAAGATATTCTGGGGCTCACGCTTAAGTGAGACAGCCTCTAGTACTATTAAGGGGTAGATAGTATTTAGACCCGTTACTGTAACTATACTCGTTAATACCAGGACAAGCAATAGGAGATTTACAGCCATCGTTACAGCGTCATGTATCTACTGTTAGATACACAGCCCGTCGGCTCGTTCAACAAACTCGGCGACGCAAACAGTCCGACAGGTCATTATTTCAATTTTGGCTGCTGCCGGTCATTAATGGTCTTTGCGCTCCGATCGAATCGTAGATCGCACCACGGAGAAAAATCGCAAATATTTGCCGAACAAACCCGGACGCAACCCGGCGAATCGCGAGGCGTCGAGGTAACTCCGATACACTGTCCGTGAATTATGACCGGCACATGGCGCACCAACTTTATCGGTTATTTAACGTTCTACCGGCGATTTGTCGCCGCTAGATCGACGCAAGTAGCTGCTCCGGACGCCCCCGCAGCATCAAGATTCCACGGAACTTCTCGGAATTCGGGATTAAGCTGCGAACCACCCCCCGCTGCCTCGCTGAGAGTACCATGTTTCACTTGTTTCGGGGGTGGAGAAGGTTCTAAAGAGACGCGCAGACCCGCTAAGCCCTCCACCGACACTTACGCGGCCAACTTTTATGACTCCCGGATTAAGTGACTTTATGGTTCCTTGTATTTTTTAGTGGCCAGTGATTTTTATATGCGGGGCCGACGAGCACACACAGCTGGATATTGTTAATCGGTTCCCCCGGTGACGCGTAGTAATATTTGGACACTCCTAAAAAGACAACAGCTTTTTTAAGGTTGGGCCGAACGACTTGTTTTTCCTTTTTTTGAGAAGTAGGAAGTAGACTGGAGATATTATGTATGATATTACATTTCTGATAAAAATGTGTAAGTTGTTTTTTATGAAAGGATTTGTGATAGCAAAAATTTATTTAGACTTGTTGAAATGTTGAAACTGATTTCATGTCTTTATAATTTCCGTAGCTATAAGATAAATAAAACTGTCTGGGGTTTGATGTTAATGTCGTAAAAATATATTCGCGAAGCTTTTGACAGCTGAATTGCAATGTTACGGTAAAGTCAACGCTTATGGTGGTGGCTGAGTATTTCATCAATGTGACACGTAGTACCCTTCTGTTATAGACACCTCTCTAGATATATTATATACACGTAGTATATATCACCTTCATGGTCCCGGAATAGCCAATTAATCGTAATTACTTGTTATACCCTCTAAAACAGTACATGAAACTATCATCCTGGCGAACGTAATATCTCAAAAACCAATCAACCAAACAATTTGAAACTTGACTGACATATTCAGTATACCTCCAATTATTCCATGAACTACAATAAACGCATTGTTCGCTAAATTTGCATTCTGCAACACGGGAAACTATCAGATTTTTCACATAGAAATGTATCATTCTTTTTTCGTTTCAGTTTACGAGACTCATTCACACAGGTCACGAAACATTTTACAGTTTCTCTAATAAAATGATTATTACTGCTTAAAAATATTTGAACACATTCTTCGAATGTTAGTTAACAAAAGTGCCAAATTTCACGTCATAATATTCGATAGCTTCCCTTTAACAAATCACCAAATTGCCTCGTGATCGTTAAGCTAGAAAGGTCCCTCAGATTTTCGAAAGGAATTTTTTTCGAAAAGCGCTTTACAGTCGCGTCGCCACTAAAAATCCGGCGAGCTATTAATAAAAAAAAACTTGAAACTCCGTTTGGCGACCAACAATCCGTCGCGCGGCTCGCTGTCAGCCCGAACCGATTAATACCGGCAGCGCAGAATTGTACAATTTTGCCGGTTCGCCTGATGGCAAAGGGAGCCTCGAGCGAATTGTTTCATCACCGAAGTACATTTTACAAAAATTTCTGCCTCCCTTTTTTCCACCTCGGCGGAGGCCGCCCGCTAAAAAACACCCGAACAAATTCCACCATGCGTCCCTCGGCGCCGTCATTCGCCATAGAATCGGCCAGCCCCGCGCTGCGCGCTGAAATTCGCACTTCATCGTTTCAGAACGCGCCGACAGGAAGCCGAGAGATTACCAGGCAGCGTTAAACAAAGTCCTGGCGTCTGGACGTCCACCACCGAAACTCGGAAGCCCCTTGTCCCCAGTCTCTCTGCGCTATCAAACGCTCTACGAAAGAGAGAGAGAGAGAGAGAGAGAGAGAGAGAGAGAGACAAAACTTTCTGCCAAATGACGAATAAAATCTGAGTACCATATTCGCGGAATTTTTATACCATAGAACTCCTCGTGATAGGAACCACAATGGCTCCAAAATGTACCGACTATATTCTTGCAAAATTGTCAATATTCGAACTATTACGATTCCCTAAAAAAAAGTCGTACGACAATATACCAGTATTCGTTTGGAAGCTTGAAGCTTCTACGTTCGTTACCCCTCATTTTTTATTTCTATGACTTTTGAGCTGGATGTTGCAGGTGGAAAACTAAAAACACGTTTTATCAGGAAAATGCTACGAATCAAGATGTCTCTAAAACCATTGGAAAATTTTATCGGGACTGAAACCACCATGGATTTAAGGACTGAAGTTTCCTCTTTCCAACGACATCCTGAAAATTGATGTACGATTTTTTTATGTCGTTTTATTGAACTTTGAATGAGGGCTGTCGCTAATGAAAATGGTCAGTAGAAAAGGACAACCATGGTCAGACCACTCTAATATAATACTATGCGAACACAGTCTGCTAATTTTGGTGTATACCTATAAAAATTAGTAAGTAAGCATCACAGATGTGCAAAGCATAGTGTCTGGCAGCTCCGCTGGTGAAACAAGCGAATTTTAATTGTCACGGACGCCGGTTATTCGCTCGCGGGTGCGCACTAGCTCTTTATTCGGAGATTAGCCGAAAAATTGATTCGCGACTGTGTTCAAACAAATTTTCATTCGAATAACAGCGAGCTCTGGCTGGCGAGCACCGTTGAATGCCCAAGCACAAAGGGTGGGTGGTTTCGGGGGTGGTCGTACCGGTCGGCAGGGTTCAAGGGGATGGTTGCACCTCAACCCTCGATGTGGACTAGCTCCGATGGTAGCGATGGGCATCGGTCTCCGTTACATCGCGTTACAAAGAGCGCAACCCACCGGCAGAATCCTGTCAACGGTAACGAGGATTTCGTGGTGCGTTAAAATTCTGCCGCGGAAAACAATATTGACCGAGCCGCATTTTTGTGTTTCGCGTCATCCGGCTGGGGGTATCGCGCTTTCCTCATCTACTGTTCGACAACCACCCCTTTCGGCATCCGTGATTCCCGGGGTAATTCGTTTTGTTTATTTTCATTATATTTTATTTACACTTGTTCGCACCAGCATCCCTGAAAAATGTTCTCACCCCCAAATTCGCCAGCCCAGGCCCTCGAGCGGGCTGGTTCCGGGGGTGAGATGGGTTTAATCGTCGGATTAAAGAGCAGGTATCGTTGCGCCGGCTACTGGATGTTTATTCATAAACAATTCATCATTTTCCCTGGAGAATCTCAGGTGCAGACTGTTCTGTTTGCAGAGTTCTGAATTGGTCGATTTGATTCATTGGCTTATCGAACGTGGTGTTGAAGCATTTCGGTTGAGGTGGAGCCTGGTGAACTTTTCCCTTCCTGAGATCCACAGCTTCCCCAAAGTCCCCCTTCTCTTCGTGAAAAATTTTCAAAATTAGACTTATCTATCAAGCTCTAGGGTGGCTTTACCCCCAAATCGAAATCGTATAAGTTCCCTTATAAAAATGTCGAGATTAATTTTATTTAGGCTTTGTGTGGTTCCCATTCTCTAATACATACTCTACTAAAGATATCTATCGAATAATTTCTTATAAAATAATTGTTATGAATTCAATAATTGTAAAATAAAAAATTTGTAAAATATAATACAGTCAATTTTGTCAGAAAATAAGTAAATTTTCTTACTTCTGAGGGCTCTCATTAAAGGTCGCAGACGGAATAAATATTTAGTTAAAAAGCTTCGAACGAAGCACGGTGAAACAGGTAGCACCTAAGACGTCCAGACCAATTTCGCCGAACCGACTTCGACGGATTAAACGCCTAACGATGTTGGGGATCGCGGTGAGCTGGTCCAGGGGCGAGACAACCGGCGATCCCGAGAAACGCTATCCCCGTCGAGTGAAAAATAACCCACATATCCGATCGAATAATCGAAATGTTTCGGCGATCAGGTGGAATGCCGTGTCCGTGGGCGACGAGATAGGGAACGGCGGGTTGATCAAATTGAAATGCGATTACAGTTCATTAGCCGAAATGTTCGGTCTATCGAGAGATCCAATTACCAGGCAACGGACCAGAGAGGCCTGGAGGAAGGAGAAGGAGCCGAATACGGTGGAGGATAGAGAGAGAATCGGCTGGTCTCCTTCGGGATGCCAGGGAGGAGAAGAAACGGAGAAAAAACTGGGACGAGACTCGGTTGGAGATTGGCTTGGCAGGAGACAGGAAGCGCATACGTCGCCCGGTGACCCAAGTAATTCAACGATGCGGTGTACATTCGACGAAAACGGTAGGGCACGCTCGTAAAATAGACTCTGACAAGCCGGCCCTGTTGATGTCACAGGACGCATAATGTGTCATAGCCGCAGCACGCCTAGGGAACCTATCCCCTTCATTCCGCACGGCCATGGACCGGTTACATTGGAATTACCGACGCACGCCCCTCGCTCGACACCATTTTGACAAGAATTCACCGAAACCAGATTTTATTGACAGCAGAATTAATCGATAACAATATTGATCGACACTGTTTTTGGGAAGCTCACGGTTCGTCGTTCAACACGCGTTTTACAAAATATGACACGTTCAAGCGATTACTAAATATGTGCATTTAAATCGTTCTTTGGCAAATGTACGCGCGATAAAATGCAACGCAAACAACATATTTTTCTGCACTTGAAAATCGACTTGACATACGTTTTATTTACAAAAAGGAAATTAATGTACGCAGACTCGTGATCACAGGAATTATTAACTTCTCTTTGCCACGTCAATTTTGCATTTAAATCGTTCTTTAGCAAATGTACGCGCGATAAAATGCAACGCAAACAACATATTTTTGTGCACTTGAAAATCGGCTTGACATATGTTTTATTTAAAAGAAAAAAGGAAATTAATGTACACACACTCGCGATCACAGGAATTATTAACTACTTTTTACCATATCAATTTTGCAGATTTGGTTTTTACGACTGAAAGGGTTTCCATAAATTTTCACAGGATTTTTAAATAAATCCCAGTGCATAAAATATTGTGTAGCCCAAAAATCTGCACTATTTGCAGAATTAAATACCATCTACCGCAAATTTCGTTGTTTTTAATAAAATTGTATGCACGCTGAATTTCATTCACAAATTTAATTGATAACAAACAATTAGCTGATAGGTTTTAAAATAATACGTTTTCCATTCTGTTATTTGATGGTGAGTCGAGCGTTCATCGACAGTATCATTTACATTCCTAAATGGTGCGCTCATCAAGGTTTTAGAGTGATTGAAATAAATCGCGGATTGAAATACACGTAATATGTAGATTAAGCCGGATTACGCAACGAGAGACTATGGTCTAGATAATTAAATGGATTCCGATTTTGACAACGTTTACCTACACGAGTTAGAGGCGATGAATTTCGATAATTAGAGGGTACCATAAACTGTTGGGAGTGCAAATTTTTCTTGCGATAAACGCGGAAACCAAACAATACTTCTTACAGAAATCTAATATTTTCTGATAGAAAAATGTCGTCTTCAAATTTTAAATACCTCAGGTATTGGGTTGGCAGGAAAGTAATTTCGGTATTTTAAGGTGAGATAGAGCCCAATTTTTTTACTCAAACAATGAACTTTAACGAATAAGATATTTTCCATTTTGTTCGATGATCTTTTGCCAAAAAGAATGAATAAGAAAATATTATATTGATTAGTTCATCGCTCGAATAAAAAAACAAAAATTTGGTTTTTTACTTCACCTTAAAATACCGAAATTACTTTCTTGCCAACCCAATAGATTCCGTTCTATGGCAGCCAATATTTAATTCTTCTAGGAAATTATTCAAATCAAATTAACCCCTGTAGAATTCCTACATCACGAACAGTGAAAATACAAAATCGCAATATTCTTAGAAAATTTATAAATGACGTTTGAGGAAGGAAAGCAATATTCGTTCCAAAGTTCGATCGTCACTGAAAAGATAGCCTGTCAGGTATAAAAATAATGGGACCAGCATCGCGTTCCAAGATAATATCCGCGAGAGCATGTTCCTAGACAGGGTCTACCATACTTTAGATTCTGCGAGGATACTGCGCGTACATTTTCCACGAAGAATAACCGATGATGAATAACCAAGAATCCTCGGGGATGGATGATCTCTAATTCCGGTGCAGTTTCGAGTACGGCACTCGACGCAGGGAATTTGTGTACCCGCAGCATTATCTGGTAGGCTAACGCTGCCGAAGAGTTCATCTATGGGCTTGTTTCCCATTGGATCGGCGCGGCATCTCTCTCGCTAACGATATCAATTTTCCGGGCCGATTGATGCGCGCCACGCCTCGCAAATATACTGTCATTTTGTTTGAATTATCGATGCTTAAATAATGCACCGGGCACACCATTAACCGAGGCGAGTTACAGAGGAACGGCTGCTCGTTTGACCACAATTTCGAAATCAAACACGCGTTAAATCCGCCGCGCCGCGCGCCGGGAACCTTGTTTTCAGGCCGCTGCCGCGTTTCACGCGGAAAAGCGACGATGCGGACGGTATTTTTGAACATGGCCGGAGACGATGTTTAGTAATAGCGCGATAGGCGATATTAAATTTCGCGGCGAGGCAACGAGCGCCCGCTTTTTACCCTTTTGCTCGCGATCGCTGTTTAACTTTAGCCAACCACACTCACTCGGTCCGCGTTTGACCGGCGATGGACATTTTCGAACGTAACTAACGCGAAAACGGTTATTACATTGTGGACCTTTGCGCACGTAAAGCTAACGTTACTGTGCTACATTTAACAAAGGACTATACCTCGTTTAAAATAAATTTACACGAGATCCAGATGACTTTTCTGCTAAGATGAAGTGTACACATAGTAACCAGACTTAAATCAAATTAAATTTGCAGTTCACAGTCTTTCAAGAAATTGAAAAAACTAATATTTGTATATTCTTTTGTTCAGTTTTTTTATTTGACACGCACAATTTCACTCCGAAGCTACGGCGCCGTTTAAAACAATCGTCGGGCAGATTTCGCGGATTGGATACGCGATTGATCCAGTGAATCGGACTGGTTCCGGATTGGGACTATTTTTCTGCGGGTCTGGGATTGGAGGTGCGGGATTCAGGGGCGCATTAATCAAGATTCGAAATCCCCGCTCTCGCGTGGCACGGGCTGCAGGTGCACGCGGCCATAACGCCGGTCGAAACTTCACCGGGAACTATTCGTTCGACGAGGAGCCGTCGCGACAGAAGCGTTTAAACTTACGTCGGAATCCTTCGTGTTGCCTCGTGGGCCAACTCTGTCGCGCATAAATCAGCCAACTTTACATAACGTTGAACGCAGACGACGCTGTCGTCGCCGTCTCGTAAAGTCATTCCGCGTAAGCTGCGCCGCGACGTGCTCTAGCTACTTCGCGATTTTCAAGTTTCGTCCTAATAAGTCAGCCCCGCGGCTCCGCTTCCGGCGTGCCGCGTTGTTTCGCGCCCTAACTGGCGCGGCTGATCAGTGCTGGGGTATACCACTGCCACGCGAGACTTCTTGATTTCGCGATAGAACTCTTTGTCTATGTCTCCTTTGACTGCAGAATCTCGAAACTTCCAGTCAGTTTGCGACACTGAATGAACAAGTAAACATGTAATTCAGTTTCTAATTAACGACTTTTAATTTAATGATCTCGCAATGTTGTTGGCAAGCCGGAATAATTGGTGAAAGATGCACCAACTTCTTTAGAACACAGTAGTTCGTTAAGAATTTATATGATACGTTGATATCAAAATGTCTCAACTTTTAATTACCCCAGTCTCTCGTCCTGGCAGAGTAAACATTCTCTTTGGAAACAAACATTCAAGACAATGTAGATTATCTGGTAAAGTAAGCAAACGCCGTCAAAGTTTTATTTCTAACGAACCTGATTAAATTATCATTTGTTTTCGAAGTTCCCATGGAATCTCCGAGACTTCGCTTCTTCAGTAGCAAATTCACAAAGCGTCTTCACTAATGTGCTGCGGCAACACAATATAGGTAGTCGCGACGCGAGGCATTCATTAAAATTCCCGCTCAAAAGTAGCTGAAATATCCAACGGAGAAAAATAACATATGAAATCGCATCTGAATTTTTGCGCATTTTTTAACAGAAAATAGCCGAGGAGAAGCTCAATTCAAGGGGATTAAACAAAGTGTTAATTAAGTAGACGCGGTCGTCATTGGGATCGGGAAAGATCAGTTTATTTCGCCGATTTTTCCTAATCAAATCCTGGTTCTTTTTGAGGGGTCGGGAGTGTCGGGAATTCGGCGCGGGCGAACATTTTCGCATAAATTTGGGGCTATTTGCACACGTCGAAGAACATTTATTTGCCGCGCGGCAAACATCAATGAAACACACGTCCCCGAAGAATCCGCGCAGCTGCACACCGGCCCGAAAATTGATCCGCGCATTAAACTACGGATTAATGTCAATTCGCCGCTGGTAATTGGTTGACACTGAATCGAGGCTCGGCTTAAAATTTGAAACGGCGCTACGATGATGCCCCGGCCCGCCGTGTATCATGCGAGGAACACGCGCACGCGGATTACAGTTCGGTTCGCAGCGGCACCGGCAGCAACACAGCAACGTTGTATCAAATATTTCTTTTTATTTGCCGACAGTCACCGGTATATTCTCTTATTTATTACCGTAACGACGTCAGATATTTCGTTATTTACAACCGTCCTAATTTCGCCGTTAACACCCGCCCGGCTCCCGGGCACACGACGGCCGATCGCAGCCATTAAATCTCAATCACGCAGCGCAAAATTAACGACCCTTATTTCACGGATGCGCGAAGATTACCGTTGCACATCCTGTCAAACAATTACCCCTGGCGGCCTTCACGGACCCACGATTGTTTGAGAAACCCGCCAACAAATTAATCCTCCTCCGGGAAATTGGAAATTCGGATTTATTCCCCGAGTGAAATCCCGGAAGAACGAAGTTCTGGGATTCATTCCGAGGAATCAAGAAGTAAAGAAGCGAAATAATTACGCTGTGGTGGTGAAATACAAAAATTACTTTTCCCTAATTTTCTAGAAACTATAGAATAGATTCAGAGGGTGGCCAGGGGTTGATTCTAGAGGGGCTGATTTCAGAGGTGCTTTCAGGAAATGTTTGTCAAGGAATTAGAGAGAGGCTGAGTGAAATATCCAACGATAAGGGTATTCGAAAATCATTTCAACGGTGAATATACGCAATATCGTGATCTACGATCTACCATCTACGAGCAATTTCTGTTACCGGCGAAAAAGGGCTGGCGAATAGAATGACTAATGTTGCGCATCATGTTTTGTGACACGCTGATAATAGAGACGCGTGAAAATTATTAGCGACGAGGACACGAAATCCGAGCATTTTTCAAAGTGACGTGACGCGTCGCGTATACTTTGCGTGTATTAGTTTAATGATCATGCTCCCACGTGTCGGGCCAGCCACGATTTTATTCGAAATAATAAACGACGTACAGAAAGAGTGCGAACGTGCGATAGCAATTATTTGGACGAGTGTTTATTCATTGAGAGCGGAACAATGTTTGATTTTATCCGAACGAATATGCAGCATAGATCTTTCATTTTCTATCCGGTGTTCAGATTGTTTCAGCTAGGTGGTGGATGTGCCTTCGTTGTACCGGCGAAGCAGAAATTAATTGAAAATATTCGAGGGACGGCAGTGCAAATTTAAACTCAATCTCGAAATTTTCGATATTACATTTTTGTTTAACATCTATGCACTCTACTCCGCGGAGGTGAAAACATTTTGAAACCTCCCGTAACAAGCTGCACGGTGCATTAACGTGTTTTAACAATATTTCCAAGTTCGTCCTGTGAAATTTCAACTTTCACTGCCGGCGAAATGGACGGCCATTAACACACGCGTGTGACAAACGCTCGGGCATTTCGATCAAACTTTTTATCGTATCTAATCATCTTCATTTCCATAATGTCTACATGTAACCCAATTATCGATACTATCGAGTACCAAAGGAGCCTTGGACACTTTAAAAGAAAGGTACAGGGTGTATAAAATGTAATGGTCATCCATCCGCTCTAGGAGAGAATCCACACTTCTGGATTGGGGGACATTTGTAAGAGAAGCTTGCCGCAAAATAGTTTATAACAATTATAAATAAAATATATTGTTGTATATGAAATATACAACTTCAAGCGACCAAAGCTGCTCAACTATTGATCCTAGATCTACTGGATTACATACCAAACACATGATAATTCGTAGGAGGAAGGTACTAATTTTGAGTCCGGTAAAGTAAAGTTTACCCTTCTTATGTGTAACAATGGATATAAGGTATTCTTTCACATTTTTTATTTCAAAATGATTTGAACGGACAGGGAGACGATCACTTTTTTGGTACGGGCCTATCGATAGACATTTCGTTTATCTCGAGGCACGTACACGATTATGTTCTGTCTCATCGACACGGTCGAGTGAACTGTAGTAGTAGGATTTTGTCTATACGTATAACTCCACCCAATCAAATTTTGTAAAAACTTTAACAGCTTATATCTCAATAACTATTTGTTTGCGACATGTGGCTACTTTCAAACTTTTTCTTTTCTGGATGAGTGGAAGGTGTTAATGTAGAAAACAATTCTAACAACAATGTTCTTTGTTATAAACAATTTCGCGGCAAGATTGTCTTACACATGTCCACCGATCCAGAGGTGTAGATTCACCCCTAGAACGGATGACCATTACTTTTTATACACCCCGTACATCTACATTTTCATATTCCTCAGAATGGAAGAAACCTCTTGCAGAATGAAGAAATTTTTGTTCCTCTCGAGTGTCCATAAATTGAAGCATGAAAATCTATGGCTACATGAAGGACTGTAATCCAATTCTTAATACTATTCTGCTTGATTCTGTCCTGAATATGTTCAGCGCTCTCCCACCAGAGAGAATTATTTTAGGTACCAAAGGCGACGTGAACACTTTTTATAAAAGTCCAATTACATTTTTATATTCATCAGAATGTGTGTGAGCCTCTGGCTACAAATTGAAGCATAAAACCTATGCTTGCATAAACGACTGCGACCTAATAATTAACATCGTTTCCACCCTACTTGATATGCACAATTCCCTCTCACCCTTTTTCCGAACGATCTCCGTGTTCATCAGCAAAGTGTCGTAGATCCCTGGGGATCTAGCAGAAATTTTTTCCCCTCATTTCGCAAAGATCGCCGTTGGAATTACCGGGGCACGGGGTCACGTTATAATAGCATGCGATGGGTAATCGACCCATCAAAATTCAAGGAAGCACATGGTCGGTACGCGCGCGCACGTTTCACTTCCGGCCCGGGATTTTCGCGGAGGAAGTCCTCCGGTCACGAGAACAAGCGGCCGGGAATGGATTCTGCGTTGGAGGAACCCGCCGAACCCGGGAAATTATGCTAGGCCGGAAATGAATATTTTACCATTAACTTTGCGCGATTCCATTGTAGTAATTGCGAACGCTTCCGACCAGCGGGTGCCAAACCGCAGGGCGCTACAATCAATTACGACGGCGTCATGCCGCAGTCCATATATTATGCAGCACATCGAATGCCCTCTCAAATGATACCTACGTGTTTGCACGGGGGGCCGTGCTCCGCGCTCGCGAGCGTATCTGAGGTTTCCGCGTTTCCGTGTGAGCGTCGCCGTTGCGTCAGTGTGCTCCCGGCGCCACGATGCATGCGGAAATGCGCCACGTGCGCGCACACGCCGGGGTTCGACGGTGCGTGCGCGCCCCGACAAATTGGCAGCGTTAAATTTAATGTCATTCATTCCGAGCGACGATCACACGCCGCTACGTACACTCGCGAAATGTTTTGCTACCCCGAGGGCCTGGCTACACCCACCAACATGCGACCCCGTGCCTCCGAAATCACCTAACTGCGATCGCTGTCATCTGGCTACCTGGCGACACCTTGTACCACGTCCGTCAATTTGGGAATCGCTGATGGATTCAGCTACATCCTAGTTCAATCAACCTAGAAGATTATTTTCAGGCTGCATTTTATGTTAAAATTGGGAAGACGACGTTTGTGTATTTTATGCATGATTACAAGAATTTGGGAATAGCAATATACCATCTTGAACATATCGAAAATTATTTAAAAAAGAAAGACGCTTGTATATATGTTTCTAGTTTACGTTTTGTTTAACAGTTTTCAGTATCGGAATACGATTGACTGCACTCGAAATTCTTCTCGTTCATTCCAAAATTATTCTAAACACCCCGAAGCCATCCCAGGATTGAATGATGCAGTTTCAGTGGCTCATAAAAGTCTTTCTCGCGCGATAACTCCTGTTATCTGCTTGCAGTGTAATGGTTAGTGGTGGGTTTATGATGTGTTTCCTATAATTTATAGTGCCCTCAGGTCCATTCTCATCAGACTCCACCGGTAAATTACCCAGACGGTAATAATCTTCACTACCCCACAAAATCCACAGATTTATGTATTCACGGTACAGCCGAGTAAAACCTTAACATTCCAAGTCACCTCTATCCCTCATAAATTAATATTGTAGAGAGATTTGAAGGTAACATCAATTTTTTAAGGAACGGAACGAGATCCACGGGGTTCCGAATATCTCGGTCAAGTTATGGATAAAAATAAAAGCAGAAATCATACAACCGATCAAAACCTTGAAGATAGCAGACAAGTTCCAAATGACCCTTCTGCCTCATAAATTAATATTGTAGAAAAATGTGGAGGCAATATTTTTTGAATAAATGGGTCGAGGCGCGAGCCACGGAGCTCCAAATATCTCGATCAGGTTTTTCAAGGAAACCCCAATCTCTTTCGACCTCAAAAACGTGACTTCCTCCTTCAGCCATTAAACAAACCTTTTGTCTCGATTTTCACGGTGAAACGCTATTCCGGTTTTTAGAGAAACGCGCTCACCTAGCGCCGCGGCCACCGTCGCTGAGTAAGCAGGGCCTTTCTCGCCCCTTCCGGTCGGATACTCGTCTTCCGCCGCCGGTAGAGGGGAAAAAAAATCATATCTTTGTGATTTACTGCTCGACCGACTTTCGTCGCGCGTAGATGTTGAAATTGCCCGGGTAAAAACCTGACTCGCGCTCCTTCTGCCAAGACTTAATACCTTTTTCATTCGGCGACGATGTCGAGATTCCACCGCTCATACTCCGTCGCATAAATACCCCGCGCGGCTCGTGAACTGTCATCGGACACTTAGTCAATTAGTTCGACCATTCGAAAAATTGTAGATCCCTCAGTGTCGGTAACGTCTCTATTTTCACATTATTATAATTCCGTGAAAAAGAATCCTACGAGAATAAAACTGGACTCGTTTTAAAGCCTGCGGTCTCTATTTTTGCAACACATCATTCATTTTCTTCGGAAATATTTTCGTACGATGTCCCGGAAGGGAATCTGAAGTCTCGTTTTATTCTCGAAAATGTTCTCGATTGAAACGCGTCTAAAAGCATTGGACAAATGACTGACGGGTTACAGAAGTAGACGCTTCAAGCTTTGGAACGAGTTCAGATTTATTGTTGTAGGATTCTTTTTCACGGGATTATAACAGTGTGAATGAGAAGCACTTTTGAAAAAATTTTCACATTCGTACCGGATTTGTCCTAGCTCGAGTAGAATGGTTTTTCCGTTTTCAGAAAACGATAATCGCAGAGGCTTCCATTTCAGCTTCCGAACCCTCAGGATCAGAAGCCGGGGGTAGGTCGCGTCACTGAGCGAGATAACTCCCGTATAATTTTCCCATTAATACGTATTTGCGAAGGGTCCACTTAAAGCTAAAATAACCAAGAAAAAGTGAAGGTTACTAATCCTGCCGTCGGTGGACAGTTATAAAGATAAATTCCCGTCCTCAGAAACGACATTAATAACGCTTTAAACGCGGCAGAAATCGAGTGTCCCGCGCAAGTGTCGTAAACTGCGCGTCTGACCACGCACCGGCTTTTTCCACTGGACTCCGGGCTTCGTGACCTCGGATCCCGTAATAACCCGCTGTAATTTGCGATGCGAGATAAATGCCCACATCCGTGGCAAAGAATATTTACACTAAACCCCGTAGTCCGCTGTTTCATTGAAAATTCAAGAGGATATTGAATTTTAAGCACCGAATTTCCGTTCTCGCACTGACCCGCTCCAGTATTTTCAATTTGCAATCTGCAATCGCTTTTTCAAACATTCACGAATTCTTCAGTTTGCAATTATTCAAATTACTTTACTATTTACACGGCTAATATTTCTGCTTCATCGGATAATAAATTAAAGGTGCAGCAAGTGCATTTATGGCTGAATAAGTGAATTCTAATTAAATCAATTTCTGCTCCTTCTCTTGTTCACTGCTTCACCGCGGCTTGACGCCAACACTACGCTCAGTGTTTTTCTTTCATAAGTATATTTCAACATGATTGCCATTGATACAGAGCACAACAACATTATGCATTTCATAAGCACGTGAATGGATCAATTGTTATCAGTTGTTTAGAAATGGAAGAATAAAGATGAATACTTGGTAATGAACTTTTCACATAACTTTGACCCGAACGGAACATTGGAAAGACCATTTCCACATCTAATTACGCAGGGAGTGAACTATTCCGTGCGCCGGAGAATAGGAAGGTAAATGCGCCGGGGGTGTTCTTTGTAGCAGTTAACAGCGACATGAAATATAAAGAGAGCACAGATTTTTCGCGGTGTTCATTTTGCGCTTTTAATATGCAGCTGAAGGGCCGAAAGTGTGATATTAAATTTCATTTGTAATAGTGAATCGCAGGACGGGGGACGCGGCCGCGAGCGAGAGAGGATAAAAATAAAATGACATTCGACCGGATTTCCGGTTCTTTCGCTTAAACAGGAGCCCCAGTTTCAGACTCTCCGCCGGCAGTCTGGTTTCCAATTCGCAGCCTCCTCGCCTTTAATTCCATTCCCGACGTTCCGTGACCGGTTTGCACGCACGAGCGGACAAACGATCGAGGACGTCGGCCATATGCTCGCGCCGCCGGATGAAAAGCATTATTTTCCTCGGTGTTCTAACGAGGCGGAAGCGGCTTTTTTCCTATCCGGAGCGAACGCTTTTTAGAAGTTCGTCGCATGCAGCGAGGATAATTCAATGTTTTTAGAACCTGTCTTTCCGAGCTTTTTTTCCGAACGCCCGGAAATCGAGACGGAAACGCGCACTACTGCCGTGCATACAGTGCATACTCTCGCGAATTACCTATTTAGTTGGACGAAAGTCATTTTCGGGATCACCGTGAAAATCTCCTAATTTTTGTTACAACTTTTGCCGAAGGGAACCACTCAAAACCAGACTCGTTGTTAATCTTGCAAAGCCTAAAGAGCTTTATGCAAATTAAAAAGCTTGTGCATCAATTCGAACATACACGAGGTAGATATAAAACTATTTCTTCTATTAATAATTTTTATATGTTCAAAAGTCATACTCTCACCTGGTTTTTATGATAATGAAGCCATGGAAGGTGCGACGGAAAACCGCCCCTAATGAGTACGACTTTTTACGATCAGGAATCGGTGTTTGGTGGATTGTGGGGGCCGCGTAAAGCCGGGAACGAGGAGGGAAATCCCGATCGGAGATTAATCTCTTTTTCGAGGTGGTTTCATAATGTAATCGCGAGACGGACACAGGTGTCACGGAGGGAAAGGTGATCGTCGAGGGTGGATCGTCGGTTTGGTAAAAAATTACACGCCGTCCTCCGCAGGCCGACGACGGGAAATTGATTACACTTAAGACATCGAGGCATCGAGCGAATGGGGGTCGTAGCTACCGTCGCAGCGTCAAATTTCCGTGGGGTTATTAATCAAAGGTGCACCGGAGGGGTTGTAGAGCGAGAGGGGTGCGGTAAAAAGTGTTGTGCCGCGTTCTCCTTTGATGCGTAACAAATTGTAGAGACGGTCGAGCGCGCCGATTGTTTCGAGAGTACCATTGTGGCGATCCGCATGATTCCGATCGAAAATACAGCAATCAAAAATACGAACGGCTCCAATGAATCGGCCGGTGACCATTAATGGAAGGATTAAACGATCTGTCAATTGGCTCGATCGGCCGTGACGATGAATTGTTTATACGCGTTTAGCTGCTGGCACTCCGGTCAATTGATATGCCCGAATTCTGCTCGGTAATTGTGATACGATTGGGGCATCAGTTTCGGAGTTGTCCATGCGACGCGGCCAACGCCACGAAGAAACGTAATCGATGGTTATGGTACGTGATGCAGAAATTTGTCATTAACGCGACGCAAATAAGATCAATTCGTTCCTTCGCTGTGGCGCTTTCGGCATTGCGTTAATTCTGTCCAGGACAACAGTTTTGGAACAGCCTGAATATTTATAATTTACTTATGAACAGCGTAAAGATATTTATGTTCGGGAATTTGAAGAATCAACACTAGGGATCGGATCAAGTTCAAAATGTACTCACGAATCCGAGTCAAGTTCAATAACCAAGTTTCATTTCATGGGTTTCGATTACTACTTAAAAGCAATAAAAGTTTCAATGATTATACTTGAAAAGTATTCATTGTATACAAGTAGTTGTCGAACCTCGGAATGAGAACTTACAAGTTTCGAAAATATACTTATAAGTACTTCGATGTTGAAAGTAATCGAAACTTTCACAAGTAGTACTCGAATCTTGGAAATCAGAACTGCATAGTAGGTTTTAAGCACACTTTCTTGATTAAATTCGTAACTATTTAAGAATAATATTTCATTTACAATACTTGGTTTTATACTATTTCTTTTTTACCCATGATATTTCCTGCTTTTCAAAAAACCCTTTCCGAAAGTAAAGAAGTATCCATTACACAAAGATAGTCACGTGCAATTTTTGATAAAATGGGGTACTTGATTGAATTTTCACGCCAAAATAATAACGGGTCTTCTTTGCGTTCTAAATATTGTGATTTTCGATAATTTCATATACCATAAATTTATATTCTTTATTAAATTCGTAACTATTTAAAAATAATATTTCCGATATAGATTATCATTAAAAATAATGATTAGAAAAATCAGAGAATTTTTCCGGTACGATATTCATAAAAGTTTCGAATCTGTTCGACCAAGATTCGAGTATACTTGCAAGTATTATTTCCGTTTACCAAAGTACATGTAAAAGTTTCGAAACAGTCTGGCGTAGGTTCGAGTACTATTAGAGTTCGAGTAGGTTAGGAGTACTATTTCTGTTTTCCGAAGTACTTATAGAGAGTTCGAATTCCATCAATCAAGGTTCGAACTTGGTCTCGAACAAGGTACTTGATCCCATCCCTAATCAACACCATGTCCAGCAGCTAAACAAAATTTCTGAATACACGAAGGGGCACCTCTATGAGGGCGCCACCAGTCCCAACGTCGTCGCGCCTAAACTCAGGCAACGTGCTATAGTAACTTGTAACTTCCGAACAACCCCACACCACTTCATTCGTTATTTATCCTAACGCACAAAACTTGCTCGAGCTCAAACACCAGCTACCTCAAAGCTCGTGAAGATGACGCGCATCGATGACTCCTTCGGACCGCGTCAGCCCTGTTCGCAGAGATTACATACACGAGTCGAGTCTTTCATTGGGTTCACGGAAGAGGTCGAACGTTTAACGATAGGAAAGGTTGCCGGGAATGTACGAGGAACGGCGTCGGTCAGCCGTGCATTTTCGGTGACGCGACGCCGTAGACGTGCGTCGTCGTCCCAGCTTCCTCGCTCTCCCTCTGTGGTGGATGCGTCAGTTGCGCGGCGGGTTATGATCTTCCGCGAGGTCGACCGGAAAAATGAAAATTCCTGTATGTGCCAGGCTCTATTATGTTTGCCCCCGATGCCGTCTGGGTTCCGCAGGATACCGTCGACGTCCCTCCCAGCTCTCCGGAGGCAAAGCTTTAAGGTGCTGGCTCCCCGTAGAAGGCGTATTCTTCGCCGCGGCGCGGCGGTTTTATGTGCTTTTTACGGCGTCGTTCCTTCTGGACGGATCATGCAACGCGATATCTATCCCTCGACATCTGCCTATCGCGGAACACGCAGGCCGATACCTTTACACAACGACGGAGAAACATTGAACGGCTCGGGCTCAACAGGGGGCCGCGACTGTAAGCCGCATCAGCCGACCGAAATGTTTTCCTTTCCATTCGGGAACCATTATCGAGATTCCTCGATACGCTTCAAGATTGGACGGGGGATGCGCCAGAAGGGAGAGCATTGTTGATTTCTACTGGGGATTGGGGAACTTATGTATGCAGAAAATCTTGTTCATAATCCCGGGAATGGAATCCCCGTGTCCTTCCCGACTTCGGGATTTTGCGCTCCGATAGTGCGCCGCGAGTTTCTTTCAGACCGGCTTTGCGATTGCAATGCTCTCCGGCCCTGGCCATCGGAACTAATGCGGAATCTAATTTCATTCATTCGACGGAATCAACATTTTTGTGGAGTTCAAATTTATACATTCGTTCTCCCAGAATTATTATTTTGCCCTCTTAGAACGACACCAAGCCAACGTCAACGTATTCGTTCCGATTATAAGATTTCCAATGGGACATTCCGAGGAAAATTGGAAACATTGAACAAAAATTTATTGAGATTGAACCAGTGGACTCAAAACGTGGACCTCCATAACGGTTTCAACACCGACAGCAACGTCAGGCGTCGCACAAGAGTTAAAGCGGCGCCGACACACGCGCATCGTTCGTAGTTGAGCGGGCGGAACCAATAACAGCAATTAACCCATAAATACGAGAGCTCGGAGACTATTTGGCTGTGCATTTAATCGCGACCCGGCTAACCCGTAATTTGGAGAGCCTTTGATGCCGCCGCTCATTACGGCATCGGGAGGTCACCGCGATTTTTCTGTAATTCCCTGGCATTCGGGTGTAAAGACCGATATCGGGTCGATGCAGCGATATTAAATTATTAATAATTATTAAAACAGGAACGTGTGTATATGATGTTGATCGAAGGTAGTTCGGTGCATTCGGCTGGCGGAAGTGGCGTGCGCGGGGGCGGATACGCCGTGAAATGGTGCGGCTCGAGCGCGTGAAACCGTTCGAAAAGTTCAAGTAGCAAATCAACGCGAGACGCCGGCATTATAAGCATCCGTACGTAAATCTGGCCGCGATATGGCTGCTGGTAGCAATAACCGATATCCAACCGAAGATTGCGGAGGCATAATAGTGAATGGAATTTTTATGGAACAGCATTTTTCGAACTGAATGTTTTATCGAGACTGCAGCCAGCAGTTGGTGAACCACTACCCCCGGCACCAATGCAACCTTTCTCTCTCTCTCTCTCTCTTTGTGCAAAGGGGTTGATGTCTGTGTGTAACAATCCGTGGCCGGTATCTCTCGATGTTTGTGGCCGTACGTGGCTGCTCCTCTTCCTTGTGTTACCATTCCACCCATTCGAGGAACCTACACCCCCGCTCCGTAGGCCACTATCTCGGCTTGGCTCTATTCTATCTATCGCCTCCATTCTTCGTGAACCCGTTAAAAGCAATCCATACTTTATTCTCGCTCCGGCTGTCTCCGCGACCCTCTCTTTCATTATCCCAGGGAATTTCGACGGGTGGCGTGTGTACCCACTCTAAAGACGACCCCCGACCACCCACCCACCGACCAACTGGGCTTTTCGTCGCATACCTAATGCTCTGAGTCGACTTCAGCCTCGAGCTTTTTTCCACACGATCTTCGGAATAGAATTCTGATGAAGTGCCGACACCCGTTTCGCACACCTCTATAATACCAATTTCGAGTTTAGATAACCAGCAGACGATTCTCAAAGGTTTTTCGATGCGGTGGGCACGAACGTGATCAAGTGTGACTAGACTGGTCTGACCATGGTTGTCCTTTTCTACTGGCGATTTTCATCAGCACCATCACTCATTCAAAGCTCGGTAAAACGACTAAAAAAAATCGTATATCCATTTTTAAGGTGTGTTTGTAAAGAGGAAGATTCAGTCTTTAAATCTATGGTAGTCGTAATCCTAGAAAAAATTTTTCGAAGTTTTCACAGACGTTCGAATATAAATCATTTTCGAGAAAAACTTCGTCTTCGGTAAAAAATCACGAAATAAAATGAACGATGGATTATGAAACTACAGGCTTCTAATTTTAGAACGACTGTAAGTTGATTGTCGTACGATCATTATTTACGAAATTATCACAGTTCCAATGGGACAATTTTCGAGAATAGGGTATTTTCGTGATGAACATTTTCCTAGCGGAGCAGTTCGAAAACGAAAGCCCGAATTAGCCGCGCAGAGTACAATTCCGGCGAAAGCATTTCTTCATCATCAATCATTGAACGCGGTGCTGGAATTCCCGCGATGAACCCTAATTGTCAAACACTTCCGGCGAGCGACAACAACAAAAGCGAAAAAGAAATAAACCGTGGAACGAGGCGCGCTGAGAGAGGCGAAGCCTAATGCAGTCTAGCACGCAGACAAGCTCGCCGTGCTGTGCGTACAGGACCAGACATCGCGGCGTAATTTCGGGATCCAGCAGGGAGAGACCGGATGACTGGTACGAGCGATTTCCACCTTTTGAACCGAACGAGATCCTTTTGAACCCGCGCGCCGCGGCGAAAAAGATTTCATGAAATAAATCTGCCTCGACCCGTTCGAGCCCCGGGCGGTTCCCCGTCGATTCACCGATTCCGAGGGAATGATTCCCGCGATCCTGGAAAGAAGGAAAATCTCCGGGATGGAGGATCGTTTCGGTATCGTGTTACCAGCGTGCAGGCAAGTTTTACCCACGATTTTGAGGACGAGACGCGACGGGAAACGCGTAACCGAGATCTCCGCGTCGCACGCACAAACTTCCACAATTCCCACATCCACGAAGAACGTTCACGCGAGGGGAATATGACCCCCGAAGTCGTTCTATTACCGGCGCGCGTCAAATCGTATCGATCCCTCGATCTCTCGGCAAGCTTCCGCGCATCACTCTCGAAAATGGAAACGATTTCACGGAGGGAACTAGAAGCACTCTTATTTATTCATTTTATCCCGCGGAAGAAATTGCGTTCAATGGCAGTATTCCGATCTGAACCTCAGAAAAATTTTAATTTCTATTTGCACGCTCTTAAAGAACATCGGTCTGATCACTGGAGTCTACAACCCCTAATTTTAGAAGAAGAAGAGCACGAATGGAATATTTTTCGTTAATTCCAGGATCATCGGAGTTCCTCCGAAAAATTAGGAACCGCCGGCGACGAAAAATAAATTCGCCAGAACTGGAGGACTGCGCCGAATACGCAGACCAGCAGCGACTCATGCACCCACGACGACCCAGCAAACAATACAGAATAATTCAGGCGACATATGCAACGAAACGGCGGAAAGAATTCGCCGGAGCCGAGTTAAATAAGACAGTAAGCGGCTCATGAAGAACGCTCAGATATTTAGACCGAGCTTATGAAACTGGAAAGTAAAGAAAGACAGGGAGGAGGAACCGGGACAAACAAAGGGGACAACGGGATAGACGAGAGGAGGGCGGGGAAAAATGTGGGATTATGAGTTTATGCTGGGTTCCCGCAGCCGGTACAAGGGTTTGTTCGAGTATTCGATTTTCAAGCGTTCCAACCCTCCCGCATAACCAACGTACTATCCGCATTGCTTCCCCCCTCCCGGCTGATCATAGGTGGGCACTCATGAAAGTATATTGCACTTTCCACCACGGTTTACACGTTGCATTCTCTGATGATTGGATTGAAAATCGATCCCCGCCGATTGCGTTATTGGAAGGTGGCCGAACGGCCGCCGCTCTAGGTGGACAAAAAGGCGCGTTTCTATCCCGCCCCCGCATCTTCTTCTCTTTCCAGATTCTCCGTCTCTTCTTCCCCCTACCCCTCGGACCATTTTCTGCTCCTGGCAGCAATCCTTTCCCTTTCTGTCTTTCGTTCCCGGAGCTTTTTTCACCGGCTGCCTCGGCCGACCTCAATCTCGAAGCCAAACACTCGTAAGTCCATCTATCTCGTTCGATCCGCCATGCCATCCAGAGAGGGAATAAACAAATGGGAACGCTTCACGAATCGGATTATGCAAGGATCCGTCCCGAGACGGTCTCACCAGCCGGTCGATACGCGGCGGATCAGTTTCGAGATGATGAAGAGGAACGAACGCTTTCTATTTGTCTTTCTGGAGAACCGCGAGCTTCCGCAACGGCTGCTCGACGCTGATTTTTCGGGCGAAGCGATCGCTCGAGCGATCTGCTCTGGCTGCAGCTATTGTACATACCTTCGGATAATCTACCTTCATTTATACAATTAATTACAGGTTATCGTTTTCGAGATATTCACAAAATAACTGCAGACACTCTCTACAGCGGATTCTACCCTTTTAAATTGACGGAAGACGTGTTTTGGGTCGGGGGAGGGATTAGGGGAGGAGACCCTTGACAAGATATTCCAAGGTCACCAACATCCGTGAGGAGGATCCTTTCCTAAATTATTACCCCAAAAAAATTGTTTAAAGAAACTGCTTCAATCTTTCAATCTATGGTAGTTGCAATCCCAAAAAAAATTTTTCGGAGTTTTCACAGACGTTCGAATATGAACCATTTTCGAGAAAAACTGCGTCTACGGTAAAAAATCATAAAACAAAATGAACGGTGGAGGGACCGAGAACCTTCCTAACTAAAATGTATTTAAAATGGCGGGATTCGCTGTCCAACCTTAACAACATATTTCAAGGTCACCAAAATCGGTGAGGAGGATACTTTTCTAAATAATTACCCCCAAAAAAATTGTTCAAAGGGACTGGGTCACGAATAAAATTCTGTAATAGCTCAGGCCCTGCTCCGAGGCGAAAAGGATGGCGATAATGGAAACCAGCGAGCACTATGGGAATAATAGCTGAGGCACAAGGATAATATCAACTGCGTGTAGATCGGGCAGCGAGCGCGACCACACGCAAGTTGACGAGGCCAGCGTAAATCCGCGTGTATCCGCGGGCATCCTGCACGCGAAACCGATCGTTTTGCATGCGAGATGCCACGTCGGATCGCGAATGATTATTAGAAGCGGTCAGGCTGTACGTGCATGCTGTCCCTTCCAGCGCCTCGACATGAAATAATTGTATCGAGTTGCGGTGATCGAACTGAATTAATCAACTGAGTGGACGTGGCGGATTCAATTAAGCTCTTGCGTCGTTTGTTCTTCTCCCTGGAGAAGGAGGGAGGGAGAGAGAGAGAGAGATGAGGGCAGAAAGAGACGTTCAACTCTTTTTCTGCGGTTCCATTACAATTGCTCGTTTCCCCGGTATCTGTATATTTATCTCTTTATCGGTTTTTGCGACCGGTAATTGCGACTTGTCCGCTTTCTGCATCCCCGTAAACCTTCGTTGCGTTTCCTTGCATCCGACTAACTCCTTCTACAACGACGCCGGGCTTCTTTTACTCCACACTGTGTCCCACCAGACGACAGCAGGATAATCCGAAACCAGAAACATTAACGTTCGAACAAAGTTGCGGAGGGAATTGTGTTTAACAATTGATCGTACGGCTGTTCGAATTTGCAAAAAGTTGGAAGAGTAAACGATGCACGGCGCTCAATCCCATTCAATAATAATGTAATCACTCGCGGGGTTTGCCATTGGCTCGACAAAGAGTTGCCTCTACCATTTCGCTTCGATCAGATTTATTAATTCTACCAATATGGAAACTCAAATAACCGTTCCCTATTTTTCGCGGAAAAAAGCGAACAACGGTCAAACAAGTAATCGAATATTTTTTAACGGCCGTGTGTGCACACACGCACGTACACGCACACGTTCGTTGACGGCCAAATTAAAAGGAAGGAAAATAATTATTTAAATACTGTGCAAAGAGAGCGAATATTGATTTATCGTCACATTATTTATACTTCGATCATGCGGCGATACTCGAACACGTTTTTCATCTCTTCAGTTTACTCACTATAGTACTTGAAACGTTTGCCGAGGAATTAACAATAATGTCGAAGAGACGCTGGTTTGAGTGGTTATTTTATTAATCGCTTACTTGGAACTGGACAATGGTGATTGACTAGGTATCTATTAATTCGACTGAAATAAGTGTTTCAGATTGATTGGATTTTAGTGACGTCAGCTAGGAACAAAATTGGCTGTCGTTCTGGTCCTTTCGAATTTCCCATTTTTTATTTCTCCTGATCCCCCGCAGATCGCATCGATTACTCTAATACCTCGGCCGACAACGCGGATGTACCACATTTGACAATATTCCGGTTAATGACGGGGCGCCGTTATTTCGGCAACGTTTTAACCATCGCCGCGAGACCGCGTAATTTACAAGCTCCCTGGCTCGCCAATCCCCGACAACGTTAAGCTTTCCGGTCAAGAGTTTAATCGATGTATCCCGGCAAATTTAGATATCCACGAAATATCCCATCGCGGTAATGATACGGATCCCGGATCCCCTGTAACAGACAACCGTGACCGTCGTCTGTGGCCCATCGATTGTATTAAATATAGAAATCAATTCGTCGCAATGAATCATTCGTAAATTTTCGAAACACGTCTTTCACGAGACGACATTGTCCTACTTGTATAATACTCGCACTGCAGGATTTCCTTTAATAAAAAGCATTTTACTCTTGCCTCGTTGCACATGAAACACTGTTTGAAAAATTAGAATCCTACGTAATATTAATTCACCAGTAATAACTGTGCAAAGCGTTTGATACACACAGTCTGCACTTACCCCACTTCACCTTATATTAGAAAAGAAAATAACAATACAGGTAAAAAATTTGTTCTTCTCATCCACTTTATCTCAAACTGTCCACTCATTACATTCCCGCGAAAAAGTTTAAAAATTAGCGAAACAAAAGTCGATTTTTGGGAAGTTCATAATCGGGAAAAAGCCCCCCTAATGTGTACAGCTGATAAATAGCTGATAGGTTAATATAATAGTCGAACGAGTTTATCCTATCTCGCGGGCGGGCGATCCGTTCGCAATAATTTATCGGCGGCTTTCGGATTTTGTTCCTATTAATATTGGAGGATACTTCGATTACGGGAACGGCAATTTATTCCCGTCGTTATACCGTGTCGTTTGCGACGGGACAGAAGGGAGACACGCCGTTCGTATTTCACCCGGGATACTTTAATGCCAGCCGAGATATCCGTCAGGACGCCTCGCGTCGTTCCAGCCACCTCGAGGCGCCGCGGCGCGTAACAACGCGAATTTTTCTCGGAACCGTTCCACCGCGACCGATACACCGTTGCCATAAGCTTCTACGATAACTTACTGTCTGCGTAAAGACAACGACGCTATATAACCGATCCGCCGAAGAAGTATGACGTACTTCGCCGGCTGTCTTGCGATACCGCACCGCGACGCTGTGAGGGGGGACGAAGACTTAGCTCGAGGCTCAAGGTCGCCACTATGGGGACCCATCAGTCTACGCATGAAAACGGGGAAAAATTTCTGGGTATCGCTTAGGACAGATCCCTTCATTCTTAGGTGTCGCTTCGTGTGAGCCACTGCTCGAGTCGCTTGACACTTTCCAGGCTTCCGTCAATATTTTAGCGATATTGCGAACATTAATCTGTATATGCGACGTGACAGATCAACGGTGGGTTTTGTTGGAATTTTCCGAACCTTCGGAGCAGTCCGGATCTGATTTTGCAGAGTTGCCCTCGAGGATTTTGGGGAAAATCCTCCCTAACTCCGGGACTCTTACACTTGACACTTTCAGATAAGCTTGCGTTATGGCAGATAACGGAGATTAGGGAGTGGGGTGACTCCGCAAACCGACTAAAATATTTGGAATGTATTACTTGCTTCTTCTAAACTATTTTTAAAAGTGTTTCATACCACTAGAAAAATTATTAAATGTACATCTCTTTTGGGATAGTTCTAGAAAGTAGTGTCTCTATCAAAATTTGCTTTTACAAGCTGCTCAAATTTGAAGTGATACAAGTAAATGATCATGCACATAATTTGCTTATTCTCTTTATCAATACTATTGTCTTACCATGGTCTTTCCAAATTTATATCGAGCTCAGACATTCCGAATTTCATGCATTAGAGGATTTAAAGTACACGTTGGGGCTGCAGGTAGAGATACTAAGCAATCCGAAACCATAACACGATAGAAGCTGATTCACTTCTCCGGGAACAGAAAACGCTGAGTGTCTAGAGGTCGATCGGAAACCAACAATCCCATGAGAGATTAAACCATTGGTTAGGCTTGTTCTGGTTTTGGTCGGATCTTTGTTGGACTTGGGTTAGGTATCGGTTAGATACTGGTTAAGTCTTAGGTAGCTTTGGGTTAGGTGTTGGTTACGTCCGGGTCTATAGGCAGACATACAAACACCCTCGGAATTGGAGCTTACACGTGTATCAACAGCTGTACGGTTCTACTACCGTAGATAAAAATATTCAGACCTATGAATACATCCAACTTTGTTTGTCCACGCTTATATTAACTTGCCGTGTTGTTGTTGTATGCGTCAAATCTTGTAATCGAATTTTCAATCTCTTCCCATAGTCCAAAGTAAAAAAACTTTTTATAAACAACGCTTATATTAAAATGCACTAACAAGGAGAAAATAATTTTTTTTCCTCGTTCTCCATAAAATACCGAATCCAGTTAAATGATTAATAATCTTTTCCTCCTGTTATAAAATTAGTGTCGGAATAGATAGAAAAATTTAATATAAAGTTAAATAAAATCACGACATTAGTGAGAGACTATATGTAAAAATAAAAGCGTGGAGCGCTAAACTATATTGACGTAATCTTCGTGGGCGCTCCACGCTTTTATTTTTATAGTCTCTCTCTCTCTCACTAATGTAATGACTTTATTTAAATTTATATAAAATTTTTCTATCTATACGAAATTTTTAACTAATTGCTTAAAATTTTGGGGAAAAATATTATTAATCATTTAACTGGAACCGGTATGTTATGAAGAACCAGGAAAAAATTATTTTCTCATTTTTAGTGCATTTTAATATAAACGTCGTTTTTAAAAAGTTTTTTTTATATATTTTTTTATACAAGCGTTTTTAATGACAGCTTATCATATAAAATACTACTCCCTCTGTCCCAAATAATAATAGTAGCAAGTAAATTTTTTGAGTAATAAGTGAAAACGGGAATTATTGGAGAATGCAATCAAAATCAATGTTTCATGACATCTGTCATTTGTTTTGACACATCTTTCAATTTGTAGGTTAACCTAATTATTACGAATTATAACTAATTTTCTAATTTCATCCGCTGATCGAAATCAATTGTTTTATTTCAGTTGAATATCGACCCATTGTAAAAGTAAGATGAAAAAAGACAAGTTATGCTGGAAGCAATGAAGAATGATGGCTCCTACTTACAAGTTTAAAATGCAGTAACGAGATTATTGAAAAATCCAAAAACTATCTGAGCACTCAAACTAAAAATTAGGAGTAATATTTTGAATTTATTGTTTAACGTAATCTAGCTTTTTGTTCTTTTGCTACTATTATTATGGGCAGAGGGAGTAATATATGCTAATCATTTTCACAGTGCACAAAGTTTCCAAGGGTTGAAGGACAGGACAAAGTGAAGTAATCAATGCAGTGTGAAGTTTAACGACCCATTGGACCCACAAATTTATGCTAATAATTATTTAATGTATTCATAATGTAACCGTTTGTGGAGGTAGATGAAATTGCACTATCTCACTACGTTACCGGGACAAAGCGAACGGAAAATTCGCTGGCTCAGTGTAGGATCAGTGTACGCCGTGACAATTAATTTCCCATGGTGTTCGACTAAAATCAGGTGCGTCCGTGGTAGACCGATAATATATATGGTGGGGCGTAAGAACGTGGACCGCAGTACGCCGTTAGCCCAGAGGTCTGAAGAACCGGGAAACGAAGAAAAGCGCAGCCGGGGATCGACTAAGCGGGCGCCATACTTGCGTAATACCCGGATTGCGGATACACGGACCATAAAATGTTTCTCGGCGAGCCGGAGGGACCGTGCAAACAAACGTTCAACGAAACATAAAATCCGACGTATAAAAATTCGCGCCCGCGGACCCGCGCGCCGTCCGCATTCATGCTCTTTTCCGGGTTTCTCTCCCGGTTTTCCAGCGGCGCGACAGGGTTTTCCCCAAGGCGCGGGCGTGTTATTTAACACCGGTCGCATGTGCGTTTGCTCGCGTTTAACTATGCGTATTAGTGTCCCCAGGCTCGTGGCTAGCGCGCGTCTAATGCGATTGCCGGCCTTTCTTTCGTCGGGGATGCTTCGGCGCAGCTGAAACGTGACGGCCGTATATCCGTGGATAATAAATTTCATAATTTTCTGCCAGCTCTTCCGCTCGGAACGAACAAACCGGATTGTGGACATTTTATTGGCTTGTTGGTCGAATAATTTATCGTCCGCCAGACACGGTGTAACAGACAATGGAATCTTTGAATAAATACGAAGAGACGTCTTGCAGAGTTAATTAATTATGCGAGGTTTAGGAATATTCTAGAATGTACAAGAATAATGTTTGAGGAACGGAATTGTCTTTAGGACTCCTTCAGTAATCCATAAAAATGAATTTTATTTTAAAAAAAAAAGTGGAAAATAATAAAAAATATATGAATGCCATTTATCACATTTTCGATCTGTTCTGCCAGGCTCACAGGGCACACAGCAGAAAATGCTAGCACGCATGGCAACCACGACCTGCTAAAGTTCCGATTGTTTGTGCGTTCTATATGCAGTTCTCTTGTCATCGAATTTATTATCGTCCGATTGAAAGCACGTCCGAAGATAAAACCGGAAATGAACGTGGTGGCGACGGGGAGGGACGGCTCGAAAATGATCAAGAATTGTTCGAATTGTTAACTTTCGGGCAAAACGGCGCGTCGGAGTGCGCGTTCATTTAACATTTACGCTAATTAATGGATGATAAATGAATCCCGCGTTTTATTAATAAACGCTCGGCCGAGCGATCGCGAAAAACGACTGGGCTCGATACTAAATTCGTTTCATTACAAATTCACGAGGCTGGCGCGGCGGCGAGGAGACGGCAGGAGAGGGGAGGAAGGGGCTGGATTTTAACAAGCATCCAGGGCAACAATTAATTCGAGGACAGACGAATATTCGCGAATCGAACAGACGCGGAATGCCGGGCGTGCCGGCGTAAATAGGGTGTGGCGCGCTTTTCGGTCCCGATTATTATCCGTGACGTGTCGAGTATCGTTATCGGGCCGTGGAGAACGATGGAATAATAGACGGACGGTTTCGTCAATAAATAGAACAAACAGCAACGATAAGCGCGATTACGTTTGCCCTCAGCCCGGCCTCCGTTCTCGGTGTTAAACCCGCCGCGCACACCATCCTCCTCGCGGTATCTCCCGACGATTATCAGTATAGTTTTGCTATTGTTCCTGATAAATGACCATCCACCCTTCTGTCGGGCCGACCGCGCCACGTTTCAGTTAATGCGTCCTGAAGATCGGACCCCCAGCCGATCCCCGGTGCGGAACGCAAAGCGCATTAAAGCGTGTTTTGAAATTGAAGAGGAAGATTTACTGGATATCAATTTCATGCCCGATCGGACCGTCCGATTCGATGGGGAAGGGATCCGAAACGGGCACCGAATTAGCAGGAAACTGATTCGATGCCTCGCGAGCCCGAAATTTACTGCGCTCCCGTCTGGACTTGCGAAATTTCTCGAATTACTGTGAATTATTCGTATCGCCGGCGAATTTGTTTCGCTCCCCCTGCTGTCCGCCGGCGAACAACAATTCCACCAGCAAAAAGGAAAACCGTGTGCAAATACTTTTTCGTCCCAGCAGTTTCTTTCGCAATGTGTATGTTTAATGTTGCTAAATAACGCGATCATCTGGTCGTTAACGTTTTATACCTTTTACATTGCCACGCGATCTGTTTTCTTTAAAAGCTTGCTTGAATTTGCATCGTGTGTACCATTAATCAAAAACGAAACGAACTTTCGGGACAGCCTAATAATTCTGCTTACAATGAGTACTTTTCCTGCCTTCCTGAAGAATGTACGACGCTCGTGAAATAGGATTCTCTGTGTGTTCTAATTCGTCATCGAGAATGAATATTCTAGCTGTAAGTTCCCCGTAACTGCGGGAATAGAGTTAGAGTGGCCTTGACTTTTCACTCGAACACTCGCGGACTTCATTAAGCGTGCACGTGTGCTTATGAAACTCGACTAGTCAAGGCTTTCGACCATAATTCTACCGATTCTCCTAGAAGCGAAATTGAAGCTGACCCGAATAAGCTTTCGGCTCGGTGTACTGCGCATGGTTTACGGTTAAACCCTCCTAAGTCTCCTTGTTAGTTGTGGGCTCTCTTGTAGTCCGCCGAAAGCTGTCCACCTCCTTTGATACAGCATGTATTTGTCAAAGAAAAACGACAAATCTCTTCCCTTTGCCAGAAAAGATTAAAACATTTTGAAAGAAACTTAATGCACATAAAGAGACTCCATCCAATTTGAAAAAACCAAACTAATCCACAGTGCATGCGGACCATAAAGTAGCTTATCAAAATCTTTACGAAAGTATAAAATAAATAATATGAACAGTGTATATTTTCGTAAAGGTGCAATTACAAAGTGGAGCCCCGAAGCATCGCGATTCCATCCACGCTCGAGCGAAACCGAGAAGCAGAAAACAAGCTCGCGCAAAAACCAGCCTGGACCTTTGAGGTCCGGTTAAATAAGCTCGACTAGGTAAAACGTTAAGATTCAATCGACGCCTCTAACCAGCATTACGCCTAACAGCAGGGTTTCCCTTGGGAGTATAGTTGAAAAGCAGCGGAAAGGGAAGCCGTGTAACCAGCACGATCTGTTCATCTCTGTGGTGGAGCAGAAGGAGCGGCCGCGATACGTGAGGGAAAGTACACCGCAGACGGACTAGGGCTCGCTTGCTGGGCCTCGAACCCTTTGGCTATCTCCTTAGTTACACCGTTGTTCCGTACGTGAGCAAGATAGTTAGATTGTCTTCCCCGAAGTTATCCGTTGCACGCGAGATTATTCGCCGGCTTAGTACCCGTGTCCATACGTACGGCAACCTGCGAGCCCGCTCCTGCAATATCCGCTGCTAAGTACACGTGGTCTCTCCGCAAAGGAGCTTACTATTTACATACCAAAAAATAATTCCGCTGCCTTCAAAGTAACTTACCATTTACTATCATCAGAAATAATTGTTTGAATAAAAATAAATTAAAAAAAAAATACCACGTTTTTAAAACGGACTAAAAATTATAAAATATATAATTTTTCCTAGCCCCATACAGGTTCCCAACCCCATACAGATTGTGAATTTTTAATAGCTATGCAAATACTTGTAAGATTTAAAACGAAGAAAACGTGGGTCGTAATATAATACATAGTAGTAAGGAGTGTAGATGTAGATGGTAGCTGCCGTTGAGAAAACTCGCATAACAGTTCGTATCACTTGCAGTGCAATAAACTTGTTAGTGATTTAGGTGAACTATTCATGCATTGACAGACAAGAAAGCGAGCTAATAAAAACGTGGTAAAATAACATCCCTTCGTTCTCTTTAAAATACCTCCCTGTTTAACATTGTCAGAAAAACTGACTCTTCCAGAATTTGATGTACTGCCCTCTCTTTTTAAGAAAACCAGAAAGCAGAACAATGTCGAATGGACTTTAGTTTAATAATAAGATGGATTATCAAATAGAACAATTTACTATTCGTAGTTGAGCTCGAACACTCAATTACACGGAGCAGACGGACGCTTAAACTTTATCGCTGCAGCACGTTTAAAGATATTAACTCCAAGAATCAGAGTTTCCGTAGGTGTGCTCGAGTATTAGTTTGCTATAAAAGCAACACGTGTGAGTTATGCTACCTATTGCTCTCTGGTATCGGTATCTTCGAGAAGTTCAAGAGGACTGTGTCTGATGGATGAAACGCACACAGCAATTTGCAACGAATAGACTGCAGATGTTAATTCAGTATCCAGTTTCAATACCAAGAACAAATTCCCTCGGCTGGATATTAAATAAAGATATTTTAATATAAAGATTCGATGAAATATTCATTTATCATTTTAAATACATAAAAGATTACAGTCCAATGAAACCGAATATTTCATGGATTTAATGGGTTGTATTTTATTATTAATCTCCCCGATGCTGACATGCAACCAATTTACATTAATTTTTCAAAAACTGCCCTTGTTCCTGCATTTATAATATTGCAGAACAAAAATATTCGAAATTAAATTTGAAGCTGACGACCCGATTTCCTTTTTCCATATTTTATATCATTGGATCGCATTAAAAACCATTTTCATTTTAGTAACTTATTACTATATTATTTAAACGCATTTTAATTTCAAATTAAGAACCATCCTCGGAGTTGCGCTCAGGTAATCCCAAACGCAATAGAGTCGGTAATTTATTAAAGGCTACTAGAAACTCGCGAAAGATGCTCTCCGATGAAAGTTTCACGAGAGCCGGATCTCGCGCAAATCCAGATATTACACCGTTTTTAACATTAAAATAAATCTGCTGAATGAATGAGGTTGGTTTCAACGAGGTCCATTAAATTTTCTCAATAACATAATATTAAACAGACTTCGGTAAAAGTTTCCCGTGCGTCAACCGGGATCGGGAGCAACCGGTCCGGTTAAATCCGCTTCGGTTTCGCGATGACCGCCGCGCGACCGGATGTGACAACGGCGAACGACGCGACGGCAGAAATCGAATTCCCCGTCGAACAAACGAACGAGAGGGCCCCGCTTCATAATTTATTTCGTCGCTGCGAAACGAATTTACCGGGGAATGTAATTTGGCACGCGCGTATCACCGATTATTTCGCGAATCCGGCGAGCCTCGCCCTGGCTTCGGCCATTTTGAATGGCCCATGAATGGATCGCGTCATCTTCGTACAACTCATCCATTCTTTTAAACAAACTCCTCTCTTCGCTAGAAACTTATCTAATTCCATTTTTGGGTTACGTTCCTCAAGAAATTCTTCGAGAAAAAAATAAAAAGCAAAATAGAAATATTGGTCATCGATGGTAAAACATATAATCCGAATATATGAAATTCTTTGTTCACATTCTCAAATTCTCGTAATTTTTTACATAAATATACGATGTTTGTATAAACAGGGATATTATTGGGGTAGCCCAAAAGGGTTGTCCCAAATATTAACCGGAAATCAGCTGAGCCGGAGTCAAAGCGAAGCAAGTAAACGAAGTCGAAGCGAAGCAATTAAACCCATCTAATAACCATTAACGCAAACACACTTACAAACAGCCCTAGTAGCCTAGGGGGTTTGGTGATCCGTCGGCTCGCGGCTTCAATTTTAATTTAAGACGGTCGCGAGGGGGTCGAGGCGGGTTTAAATGAAGCGACGTCGTCGTCCCGTCGCGATCGACATCCCGCTTTACATACCGGAAAACTTTTTGCCGCGGCCTGGGCAAAAATTGTCCCGAATCCCGATTAATTTATATCTCTGTCCGTGGGCGGCGCGGCGGGCCTGCACGTAGCTGAATAAAACATCGGGCCGGATCCAACGGAGTAACTAAATTTTAAGCAATGGCACGGCGCCGCACCAGCACCGGCAGAACCAGTAGCAGCAATAGCAGTAGCAGCAGCAACCCCCCCGACCTTTCCGCGAAAGTTCAACGACACTCGGACCCGTTGGCTGTGCAACGGGGTTGCTGCGACTTGTAGCGCTCCGTTGGGAGTCCGGCATAAAAATTGTAAATCGCGGATGTGCCGGTGGCCCGGCACCGGAGGGAATAATCGTGCATTACGATCGGCCTCGAAACTTCTCTCCCGACTGAGTTACACGCGAAAGAAGAGATTCTGCGGCGCGTAAAGAGCCCTCGGAATTCGTGCTATTGGAAACGGGCAGGGGAGACCATCAACCGAAGTACGCGATGAAAACCATGCGGTGAAAGGAGATAGGGAGAAGAAGCCTGGGGGAAAGCGACGGCCGCAACGTTGACTTCTTCATTAATGGTAATGATCGCGTCCTAAAAGTCTTCGGAAACTCGCGAAAGGAAACATCCCGATTTGTATTCAGGACGCGATATGGCGCTCGAGCCAAGGCAGGGCGGTGGGTGGATTCGCGAAATAAACTCCAGAGCGAGGGGGTGGCCAACCGAAGAGAAAGAGAGGGTCAGAGAACAGGCCACGCCGTAGACTCTTGCGCTCCAGTTCGGCTTCCGACAATAAAAGTGAGCTAAGACCACGCAGACCCAGCTTCGCGGCGTCGTTCGGACGTGAACGTACACCCTCGGCACCGCTCTGTAGACTAACACTCGGAGATGCACTTATAGAGAGTTTATTTGGCGACGGAGATACCTCCTGGCCGTCTCGTTGCTCGGTATAATCGAACGAAATCGAGAACAGATGATCGTTTTTATGGTCCCGTTAGGGGAGCGTGAGAGAGAATTAATTGTAATTACATATAATATGTTAAACTCCATTTTCTAATATTTGCTTTCGTCTTCTTGTGGCGTTAGCAGAAAATCACAACTGTCACCAAGAGGTCTTACGAGACCACAACTTTAACTTATGATTCTGAGAATTATTGTTGTACTTTTACTGTATGCACTTCTCTCCATTCGTCTTTATCATCACTTGGATCATGCGAATTTGTGGATAATTACAATGACGATAGGAAAACTATGTAGAACGTGGAAGATCAGTCGCGATCTAATTCGAAAGCGCCGCGGAGATGTGAACAACTATACGCGAGAATAGAACTGGTTTCCGCGTCGACGGGGCTCCTTGCGTTACGGAATTTCAAGAAACATTTCTTAGAACGATTCCAATATTTTTCAGTAAAGAGTTTGTTTCCGCATGGCTGGTTGCAAAGAATCATTCTACTTTCTTTCTTTATTGATCTGTGCTCTGTGAATGCTTTGTATATACTATTCCCAGTGAATGAAACTGCAAACCTAAGATTATTTCTTATTATTCGAATAGCCATCTATTTATTGTATCTGTGAAAATTAATTACCAAAACCATTGGCATATTCGATAGATACGTGGCATAAATATACGTGAATACATTACCTCAGTATAATTTGATTTAATTTATTAAGAGATAATGAATTATAAATACGATTTGTAAATATATTTGAACGCATTATCGGCTCGATACAAAATCGACAATTCCCACAACATTTTCCAACAGTTCAATCTCAGAACGATCCATACAAAATCATTTCATTTTTCTGCATTACGCAAACCATTAAAAAAGTAGTCCAGTGTTGGAAATAACTGAGGTACAACGACTATGAAACACGTGAACACACAGCGTTCACAGCCAATAAAACAATGCGAGGCATCTACAACGTACTCAGAATAAATTAAGAAACGTGTCAAATTGACACGAGGAACGTCGGAGGATTCAATATCGTGCTCTACCTCGTGTATTATTCAGCCCTCCGAAATAAAGCCGTATAAAAGGGCGAAAAAGCGTTATGAAGGGTCGCGGGGACGGACGGCGGGTGCACGCGGCTATAATGCAGGGTGCAATTCGTAGCGCGATGAAAAAAAAAAACGCGTGCAGAACGTCGGGGTCTGAAGACTCGACGAGCGGGTGCAGCACACCGTTGCAGCGCTGAATGATGCCCCTTAATTAAATGAAACACGGAGATACACGGAACTCTGTGCTTCTTCTTCAAACTCTCGCCGCCTCGCGCAGAGAGATCCCTTTAGGAGTGATTTAGACGGCATTGTGGATGATCGGGGCTCGTAAACGCGCGTGTTCCTTGTTGCGTTCACAGAAGCCGCGCTTCAGCTTTCGTAGGCACTCTTGGACCGAGGCCTCGTACTTAGTGGTGTAGTTGAAGTCTGCAGGAGTTGGCTCCCTCTCGCCGGCTTTCTTCCGCCGGCTAAATGTAATTAAAAATACTCGCTCGGTTAATCTCCAAACAGCCGCGGACCACGCCTAAAACCCTCGCGTTATCACCAAAAAATTTCTGTTAATGGCGAGTACACGACGGGGGAGTCTCGAGGCGAGGAGGGATTGCTAAGGGTTACGAGCTGCGCTAGTTTGGGAGACCCTTGTGTCTTGAAAACCGTATTCCCAAAGCTTTACGGCCGAATTTGAATATTTGATAGAGCTCGAAGGTTTCCGAAGTTGTTAGGACGAGAGTGCTTCGCCACTGATGGTAATGGCTGACCATTACTTCGAATTACGTTACTGCGAAATAACACATGGTGCCCATCTGTTATATGTACGGACGTCCATGGAAATATTATATACTATCTATTGACCTACGGGTTGTGATCCGATTAATCCGTAACTGTTTGTAACAAGCTCTAACTGTAACTCTCGGACGACCGACATTTTCCACAATCATACGATTGACGATTAGAACTACTTAGAACTACTCTTTATTTTTATTCTCTCGATATTTTTGAATGTATACTTCTCGTATTATTCTTATACAGTCTAATAAATTTGAAGACACGAACTGGAGGCGCGAAAGGTTAATTTTATTATTTCATATCTTTCTGAAAGAGTATTTTTTAAAAGATTGTAAAATATCGAGATTTTCAGAGGTGTACAAAACACCTCTTTAATGGTCTACGGGATGGCGAATCGTGGGTAAAAAAAAGGAAACGGCGGATTACGGCGGTCCGGGTGCAATTGCAGGTGCAGTTCCGGGGGGTCAGTTGAAGTGCAAAGGTCGGGCGAACGTGTCGAATGTTTTATTTAAAGCGACGGAACCGCTCGGAGCCGCGAGCGTCGCGTCCGATGTTTCGTTTATTTTTAGTGATTGTGATGGAAAATATCGCTGGATGGTGCAGAGTGCGCGTTATTTTCAGAAAATGTCGACACGCCTAGCCCCGACCGATTGAAAGTGAAATCGGTTCGCTTAGGGGAGCGAGAGAGCACTGGTGCGGTGGTGTACCCCGGCAGTATGGCGTCCGAATACCGAGTGACAGCCGATCACGATATTTTTCGAAACGAGATCGAGCTGTTCGTAAATAAGTGTCGACAGTGCAGTGGCGCGTCGCCTAGCCCCCGAAACGAGACTCTGGTCATCACTTCGCTGGTCCATGCCCTCTCACGGGATTAGTCAAATCCCAAAATAATACCGTGGGCGGGCAACGTTTGCACATACTGTAGTACAAATCTCCGCAACGATGTAAATCGGACGGTTTAAGCTATTCGGACCCGTAAATCCGCGGGCCAGTCTATTAAATATTCGCGTTAGACATTACTTGCGGTACGGTATCGCGGATTCGGTGTAGGGAAGAGGTGGCGTGAAAGGGGCGTCGTAAACATCTCGAAGATGGGAGAGCTAGTCGGAATGATCGCTTTCTTTCGTGCACATGCATGTGCACCTAGTAAAAGTAGAATTCTTGATAACTTCTCGAAATGTTTCCCCGAATTATTGTTATCAGAGATATCTTTTTACTGCATCTGAACAAGCACGTCTTGCACAACAATAAACTGTTCGTTATCTTTTTCCTTTAATGTTATTCTAGTTATTAGTTAGACATTCGAGTTACTTACTTTTATGAAACGGACACAACGAATCGTTATGAACGAGTCGACCTAGAAGCAGTATCTTCAAGCAAAATGAAAATTCCTTCCATAATAGGGAATCTGATTCAAGATATTTCAGACAGAGACGGTGTTACTCCAAGGCAGTCGCAATGGCCAAACGAAAAACACGTCTGTAAGGAAACCTGTAATAAATGAGTACACAAAGCATTATTTTTGTTAATTAAACAATCTAAGTTTCATAATATATTGTTATAAAAATATGATGGTAATAATTAGACTGTGGACCTTTATGTACTGCAATATTGTCTTTAATTCTGCTTCCCACGATCAATGCAGAACATTTTTATTTCGCATGAAGATCCGCAGTCTAGTAATAATATAGTATTGATGTTCACGAGAATGTAAATCGACAATATTGTGATTCCGATTCGCGAATAACAATAAATTTAATTTAATAATTGAAGAAATTATGCTAATACGATGCCGTTTCGTTACACAGTCCCATTAATAAATATCAATGTCCTTTCCAATACGACCAGGTTATTGAATTTACGAGAGGGACAAAATACACGGTTGAAATTCTAGACGCAAGAGTGCGAAGGGTTAATATTCCCGAGGCCGAGTGTCCCTCGATCGAAAGTCGCGCGCGTATCCCGTGCTCCTCTGTTTTGATTTCGGACAGCGCGGCGCAGACAGCGAGAGTGGACTTGAAAATAACCGACGGCAGGAGAAGGCCCGTCTAATAATAGTGCGCCGGCGAGTATCTTTGTCGTGGGTTTCGTCGGAGCGTCCCCGCGGTCGGTTTCGCTGCGAAATTCGTCAGTCGATTTACGGTTCCGCGATACATTCTCCGCGAGCGCGGGGAACAACGGCATCGTCGCCGTTGTGGCGGATACCAGCTACACCATCGGATCGGAAGGGAGGTTGCGGCGGAGAAGTTTAGCTGGGCGTCTGGCAGTCATCATGAATTGAATCGACTGACACGAAGAAGACGGTGGCAGCGGCGGCGGCTGAACGTGAAACTAGAACCGTGGACAGGTGGACAGAGCAAGAGAACATAGCAATACATCTGAAGCCTAAACTAGACAGAGATAACAATTGCGGGGGCGTTGGAGGGTGAAGACAGGAACGAAGGAAACCGTAGTGAAACTAGATGCGAGCGAACCGGATGCTCGCACCGCGTGAATGCTACAAGATTCCTCGAAGGTTCCACGAGTTCGAGTTCACCTATAGCCGCGAGAGAGAGTAGCTGGAAGGAAGTTAAAAGCCGCGTTCGACCGAATCTAAATAAAGAACTATGCAGAGCCACGGATGAGAGGTGGGGCGGAGCCGCGAAGGGGATATGCGGTGAGTAAGAATGGTACAGCGAGCCGCATGCAGCATCGAGGCGAACACATTCCCCAATGGCGTACGGATCAGCGACCGGGACGGAAGAGTCGCGGACGTCGTCGCGCCGGAAGCGACCATAAACCACGTATTGCGCCCGGTGGAAGACCGTGGCACCGCGAGGTTCTCCCTGTTCAAGTGGTTCAAGCGATCCAGCAACCGGGAGAACACCGTCGAGAAACGGCGCAAGACGACCGACAAGTGCCGAGACAATGACAACGGGCAACAACAGAGCGTCTCGTCGAGCGTGGAGAGCGTAGACACCATCTACAGCACCACCACAGTGCGCAGCTTCGCCTTCCACACGGGCACATTGGGCAGGTGCGATGGGTTATCGCTAGACATCTTGGGTCAGGCTGCAGAAGTTGGCCCGTTCGCAGCTGGAGCTTCCAAGGTCACCGTTGGAAACAAAGAGAACGTCGTAGCGGACGTTGCCTGCACTCTGCCAACGAACGCGCACTCCCACAGGAGAGACATCACTGCCAGGTACTCTCTGCAACCCTCCGCCACCTTCACTTCTTGTGGGAATCTTCCTTATCCTGAGAAAAAGCTGCTCGGTTCATTGAGGAGGTTGGATGATAGGAGGGCCAGCTCCAGTGCTAGTTCTACGAGAAGAAGGGTGCACGTGAAGGGCAAGAGAAGAGCGCCGAACCCTCCAGCGGTCAAGGTTGCAGAGGTGGATGCACCTAGGAGTAGTAACAGAAGGAAGAGACGAGCACCGAAACCGCCAGAAAGGATTTTGGATAGTGATCTAGTTGGAGGGAAGAGAGAGACCCAGGTTACTGATGGAGGAATGGACGTAGAGGCGCGAGGGGACGCCGAGGACGGGCAAGCCATCAGCAACGACACGCTGGTTCTTCAGGGAGGCGTGCTGTTGTCGAAGAAAGACATCGGGCACAGCCCGAAAGAGAAGAAAGACGCGGGCACGCAAGAGTCTGGCATTCTTCAGGACACCCCGGTCGTTGTCCCTGCCTTCGGTACTCTGAACGCAGCCATGCCACGACCTTGGTACAAACGCAGCGTCTTCGAGCATTCCCGGGATTCCGGGCCGTCCCGCAGAGGAGACGTTCTTCGGGGGCCTGCGGCCTCCACGATCGAAATAAAAGAGGACTCTGCATCGTCGAGCATGGGGTCCTCTGCGAGCTACTCCATGGATGCTTCTTTGTCAAGACTGAGCTTCTTCCATCGAGGACAGTCGGACGACAGGAAGAGAGACGCTAAACGGAAGTCCGGCCTGTCGATCCTGACGAACATCAGCGAGCTGGACAAAGAAGCTGCTGCAATAGTGCAGGAGGAGCAAGCTAGAGCTAGAGCGTCGATGCTGCTGAAGTCGTCGAAGTTCGCAGACGCGTTCGAAAAGAGGGATGTGAACGAAGAGATTGTTCAAGACATCGTGACGTCTGCTATGGAGAACTCGTCGCCTAGAAGAGGCACCAGGGCGCTCATCTCGAAGTTCAATGCTATCAGCAACATCACCAAGGTGACGGTGAATGCAAACTTCTTTGCAAAGGGTGCCAAAGATCAGGGAGCTAAGATCGAGAGGGAGGTGGTGAGAAACGCGAAACGCGTCGACGAAGCGACGGATTGGAGGGAGCACCCCAGGTTCACGCCGCAAGTACAGGGTAGCCAGTTCGAGAAAGATATTTCCAGGTACTTCCCCCAACAGCAGAAGGCCGGTAAGAGTAAATTTGAGGATGCAGCCGCGAGGATGCCGGGTAGCAAAGGATGCTCCTCGGCCAAGGATCAGAACGATCGACTGGCCACGGAGACCTCCAGCAGAATATCGTTTCTGCAAAGCCAACTGGCCGCAAATCGAATGAACGAACCCACGATTCCACAGAAGGATAGCGCAGCGGCTGTAATGGAGGGAAAAATTCGATCAAGGCAGGAAGTCGCCGGCGAAACGAAGGAGACAAAGCCAACGGTAGAAGACGTGGGTGGAGGGTTGTTTTCCCGCGACCGGGGAAAGGTGAACCCGACGAGCATTTTCGAGGAACCTCGTAGGATGGACAGGCGTCAGTTCGACGGGGTACAAAAAGAGTTCTCGGACATTTTCGACGAGATCGACAAGCAGCTGCGTATGAAGGAGTTGAAGTTCATGGACCGCCGACTGGCTCGCGACACCGCGTCTGCCGTTAACCAGAGGAACAAAGATCATGTGGAAGAAGCTGGGATATCTAGCAAGGTGTCCAAAGTGCTCGACATTCTGGTGGAGGCGGAAAAAGATGCCAAGACGAAGACAGCAGTGCAAGAAAAACCGATTCCGTTGGAGAACGACGTCGCCCGATCGACAGATCTAAAGATTTCCCCGAAATTGGGGAAGACCAAGTCCCCGATACTGAACACCATAGAGGATCCAATTACGGTAGACCTGAAGGAGATGTTGAAGGAAATGAAGCACTCGTTACCGAAACGGCCGAAGCCGACGAGAATGGTAGCGCGAAAGGATGACGGTCTCGACAGGCTGAAAGAGAGAGAAACACCTGCTGTACCAGACAAGACCACCTACTTTGTATCCGCGGTTACGAAGGTCGAGAACATCGCGATGCAGAACGATTACGAGATGGAGAAACAAAAGGTCTCGTGCTCGGTGCAGACCAGCGGCAACGTGCGCCGGTTGAACCAGCCGTCTACGTCTGCGGAGCAACGATCTACATCTACGGATCAGCCGTCTACCTCCGGCTGGAAGCAGGAGAACGTCGTTTATAAAACATCCGGTCGAAACCTGGGCGGTTCCGGGCTGACAAAGAACACCTTCCAGTTGATACGGCCGCGCGATTTCGCTGAGATCGAGGCCACCAAGACTACCAGGACCGCGAGCAACGAGAACACTTACGCGAACGTGATGGAGCAGTCGATTTACGCGAATGCTCATGTCCCGGTGTCCCCGAGGCAGCGCACCAGCTCCCCGAGGATCAATGAAGTGAGAAAGGCCGATAATGTTCACGGAACGGCAATCGCGTCTCCGCTGGCTGGAAGAAAATTAAACGCGAACGAGGACAAGCTCGCGGTTAGCGAGGAAGGTAACTCGAGATTGTGATTAGGGGATGGTGTGACTGTACCGTGGCTGAATCATCTGACTAAATTTATGTTTCGCGAGTCTCTCACTCTCTCTCTCTTTGTCCCTCGTTTTTCCCTATTAACCATGCTCACGCTCGGCCGTTTGTTACAGAGGACAATTCAGCGGAGAAAAACATGAACACGCTCGCTATAAACCGATTACTCAGGAAGTTGGAGGCGGCAATCGCGTCCGGACACCATCAGCAGGCGGCTGGCCTAGCGAAGGAACTGGCCAGACTCAAGATTCACTGTTCCGTGATTCGGCAACGATCAGCCCGTCTCAAAGATCAGTTGATTAAAGTCAATATGTACATTGAGGACAAACTCGCTCACCAGGGACCCATACCCCTTCAGGTAAATAGCGGTAGCTACTCAAATCGAGGCGCCCGCTTGCCATCCATAAGACGATATTAGATGCTTTGCTAAACCGAGATATGATAACAGTTGCCCAGCCGGATGACGGTGGCCGAGCTGAAGGCAAAGGTACACGCCGAATTCGAGATACCGACGAACGTGCAGCGATGGATCATCGGCAAGAACCTGGCCGACCGTGATGCTGCCACGCTTAATGAGCTGCAGGCTGTTGATGGGTCCCCTGTATTTTTGTACCTCGTGGCGCCAGGTAAACATCCTCGCTCGTTATATCCTCTCAAATTGTGCTTGCCGTAAATGGTACTTCGCAGAATTATTGGGTCGTAATGGTGTCTGCTATTTTTCGTGGTGTTGCAGAGCTGAAACCGGAGAAGCTGACGCCCGTAGAGAAACCTGACGACGCAGAGAGGGTGACAAATGTAACAAACGAAGAAGAAACTTCGTCTACAGAAGTGCTGGAGGCTGTGGAAGAAGATCACGAAGTAGTCGAAGAACCTCAGGTACCAATGTTGTTAAATAATCTCTTTGTACGAAGCATTTATTGTAACAGACTAATTGTATGCAGGAGACAGAGGAAAGGAATACGCCAGAGGAGGTGAAGATGGAACGATACGAAGAATTGATCTCATTAGAGAACTGCGACGTTATACCGAACTCAGAGCCAATCGAATGTCCCGTATGCTTCGTTACATACGGTCCACGCGAGGGCGTGATATTGAGAGACTGCTTACACATGTTTTGCAGGTATTTAACTATTAAACAAATTTTTTGAGAAAGTAACAATTAGTAGAACGGAATTTGTACGTCTATTTTCGCCTAGGTCATGTATTGTCAATACGATTAGATACTGCGAAGAAGCAGAGGTGAAATGTCCTTACAGAGATTCGGAATACACTTGCGAGTCAACTCTTCAGGAACGTGAAATCAAAGCTGTGAGTTTATTATGAAAACTACTATTTAATATTATTAGCACCAGAACTAGAAGTCAATAGTTCACAATTACGATTAAATCTATAAAATTTATGGCTTCAATAGCATGTGTTGAAAGTACTTCAATCCTACATATTCTAAGGGATGATACAAACTTAGACTCCAAGCTTTTGCAATTAGTGGAGAAAATTGGCGATGACTAAGCAAAGAATGGGAACAGCCCCTGATTCACAATTCATACGTCTGTTTAGCTTGTTGAACAAGAGGTTTACCAACAGCATCTGGCGAAGTCGATTGCCCAAGCAGAGAACAATGCTGGGAACAACGCGTTCCACTGTAAAACGCCCGATTGTCCTGGTTGGTGCATCTACGACGACGACGTGAATAACTTCCTTTGTCCTGTGTGTGGCGCAAACAATTGTCTCACCTGTCAGGTCAGAAAGGAGAGCACGAAGACCCGTTTCGTTCGCGATACCGTGATTCTTATCTGCGCTTTCAGATGACAATCGTTAATTAATTCTCACCTCGTAGGTAATACACGCTGGTAAGAATTGCAAGCAGTACCAACTGGAGCTAAGACTGTCCAAAGAAACCGATCAGGAATCAAGAAGAACCGCTGCGATGCTCGAGGAAATGGTGGACAGGGGCGAAGCACTCGCTTGTCCGACATGTGCGGTTGTGTTAATGAAAAAATGGGGATGCGACTGGCTACGATGCTCAATGTGCAAAACTGAGATATGCTGGGTAACGAGAGGTCCTCGTTGGGGACCAGGAGTAAGTCTATTAATTCGTTAAGACGATATACAGAAATGTGAAAACAAACCACTAATTTGCAAGGTCCCTTAAAAACGAAGAAAGTGCACTGGCATGTAGATGATTGTCTCATTTCTTTATTGATCGCTTTTCTCGCATTCGCAGGGAAAAGGGGACACATCCGGAGGCTGTAGATGCGGGGAAAATGGAGTCAAGTGTCATCCTCGTTGCAATTACTGTCACTGAGGGGCACCATCAAAAGATACAGTTACCGCGGCGACGCACAATAACAATGTACACGATCCGAAGAAACGTCGACGAAAATTTTTGTATACTCTCCTAACGAAGTGCTCACGTATTCGAATGAAATCGTCGATCAAAGTGCCGCGGAAGCCTTTGACGGCTGTTTAATGACGAGTTCGATAACCGATAAAAAAAAGAACTTGATACCGATAAGTTACACGTATGCGTTACACGCCGCTTTGCTCAACCTTATCGCGGAACCGTCCTTCCTGGAATCGATGAAGCAATTCGAAAAAGTTACAAAATTGAATAAAAAATGAAACGATGCGGATACCTCGAATTTCTAACGAATTCAATTACTCGACCGTTCCTAGCTTAAGGACTCGGGTAAATAAATTGTATTTTACTTAAAGCTTCGTGTGAATGACAAATGTATAATAAATTATTGATACAGATAGTTCTGCAATTATACAGGCACCGATTGTTCGTCCTCGTTCGTAGCTGACCCGTTTGTACCGATCTGTTTCAGTCGTGATACCAGTGTTGTCTGATGATGTGTGAGCTGCTGATTTAGGTGAACGCCGCCCGCGTTCTGTAATACTTGCACCAACCCCAATTGTGCAGATGCTACGTCCATTTTTCCGAACTTCAGGAAGTCGTGATAACTCAGAACCTCGCCCTCTAATATTCCCCCTGAAATAAACAATCAGGTTCCAACTCATTCTTTCAACTATCAGGTCCCGCAAAATAATATATATTATAATAGGATTCCTAATCGTTCGCAACCTGATCGTTTACAAGTATATACATAAAGTTTATACAATTCGTTATCACTACTATTTTTCAATTTCTGAATGTGAGAGATAGAAGATTACATTAGTCTTGTCTATTCTCTATCATCTCTAACATTAATCTTAAGAGATAGAAATTACCTGCCTTTTTAAATTTTCGAATGTCTATAATTTTTGCAGAAATAAAGAAAAAAATCAAATAAATTTTTCTGAGCCACACTTACCGATCGTGTAGATTTGCGGGCATCTTTTTAGTACTTTCTCCAAAGCAGTCACGTTTATTTCAGGGCAGAATATGTACTTAGTATATTTGCAGACTAGTGGAGCGAACTTTTCTTCGTAACTCGTGCCCTCCAGCGCAGCGAGAATGAGTTTAGGCGAGTAACGTTTGTAATACATGTTAAATTTCCTTAAAGGAACCTGTATCTCGAACAGATCAATCGCGCTGATGCTGTTCTCCTGCACGCAGGCGACCATTCTCGATTTGTCGAACCAATTGCGGGCCTCCCTGGCTAAAATTTTCTCGTACGGTCCAAGCGCGTAGGTCTTCGGAGCAATCGCTTTGGCGCACAAACTCTCAATGGTCTTATTTGGCCTGGAATTTTCGAAAAACGGCGTGAGAAGTTGATTCATGATCGCCTTCTTATAATATATTTTCGGGTTCTTCAAATTGATTTTGCCTCTGAAACGTTTCTGCTGGTACAGCAGCTGATTTGGTGTTAACTGAAATACTGAAACAGCGAAGACTGATTAGATTTATTGCCTCGCAACATTCACGCCTCGTTCGTCTAACAAAGATACCTACTGTGATATATTTTCGGGCCGATTTCCACACTGTTTGCATCGGATGTCGCTCATTTTAATCGCAGTATCGAATTATGAACGTCGAAGCTGATCAAGGGCGGCATAAATACCTTGTTTCCAAAAACCAAGCGAAATATCCCCCATTTTCGGATTCATTTAACACACTGGAGTTCATTGAGTGCACGTTCTCGATTTATTTTCGAAATAGATACATGATCGGTACGAATTGAGGACGAGTACAAAAATTGTATATGTATATTATATACAGAATCGATTACTTTTGCTTTCTTCAACAATATAAGGCACTTTGGAACAAATCATACGTGTATATACTATAAGTACGCAGCGTGCGATGTGTATTTAAAACATGTTTGTATGTGTGTTTTTTGTTTGTGTGTCAGTGTGTGTGGTTCGTGTATGATACGTGTTTCTAGATGTACAAGTACGTTTTTTTTTATGTATAACCGTCGGTGTTCCGCGTCTACGTTATAAATACCTTTCTCTCTTTTTCTTTCTCTTCTCTTTCTCACCGTTTCCTTAATTATTATGCGATATAATTGATTGTTCCGCTGCAATAGTTACTGGATTCGTGCCGAGCGTCTATACTGTCACCAAAATTGAGCGATTTCCTATTCTTCCCTAACCGGAGCATCGACCGGATGCCACCTTTTTTTCTAGAACGCTTGTATCGATCATCTAAAGCTGAATTGAGTGAAGCCTGTTTCACGTCACCCCGACTATTAGGGAAACCCTCGCGATCGTCCTTATAGTTATTGCTACTGGTGATCTCGCCCTGAACGTCGTCCACCAACCAATGTTTCCTCGGGGAAGTGAACTTATTGTTACACCCGGGTATGGTGTAAACGTACTCGGACTGAGCCGGGTCCACGGACTTGGCCGGGTCCACGGACTTTTCGTATCGTTTCAGATTGCTGTCACTGGTGCTGCCTTCGCTGATGCCTTTGCTTTTGTTTCTCTCGAAGCTGTCCTTGCTGGAGTGCCTCGCCTCCTCCTCGGACTCGGCCGATTGGTTTGATGGCTTTTGATTCGCCTGATCTGGATTCATATTCTCGCGGCCCTCGCGCAATTTCTTATTTCGTTTGTAAGTATCCGTGTTCTTGGCGTCTAGAGCAGCATGCCGTTTCTCGGACATGCTCTGCCTGCCAAGAGCGTCCCTAGAGAATTTGTTAGCGGACGAGCTGCACTCCTCTAATGACAGCTGACTATCGTAAGTCGGATCCCCGGAGTACTGGCTGTCCTTATCGTCGGCGTTCCTCTTCGGATCATTGCACTGGGCGTCGTTGGAGTCCTCCAACAATACTGGTTCCGCGCGGTCCTCGCGTCCTCCCACGGTGATCTTCTTCACGTTGCTGATGGGCTCAATCCACGTTTTATTCGTCGCGATGCAGTAGCTCTCGTTTCTCAGACTGTTCTTATTATATTGTTCCGTTAGTCTGTCTATGACCGGGTTCCACGGGGACGCGGTCACACAGGACAACAGCCCCCCATTGTCCAAAATGTCCGACTGCGAGTTCAGATTGTTCTTCTCCTTCACCCTACCCTCGTTCGCCTTCGCGTTGTCCGATATGTATACGCTGTTCGCGGATTCTATTTTACAATGGTAAGACAGGTTTTCCGGAAGACTTTTCTCATTCGCGTCGTAGGAGGATATCCTCCTCGCTATGGTCAGTGTAATTACACCTGTTACAGAACTATTTGTATTGAGCATCGCCCTTCGGAGGGTCTCCATCGCTTCGGAATTCGATAAGCCCAGCAAGGACACACCATTCACATTGAGCAACTGGTCGTTGGTTCTTAATCGACCGTCTCGAGAGGCTGCGCCCCCATGAAGCACGCTTTTTATAAAGATTCCTAGATCCATGTTCGTGTTCTCGTCCGTGTTGGTCGTTTTCCCTTTCACGCTCACGCCTAAACCTGCTTTCTCCGAATCGTGCACCGGGATATCCAAGGTCAGAATCATGCGATTTTTGCGAGGTGATAGTACGACGTCTTCAGAAGATTTCACGGGCTTGAACGCACACTTGTCGTAGCTGCGGCTACTGACTTTGCTCTCGTGCACCTCCGTGTTCTTTTTTATTGGCGATATGTTCAAGCTGCTCCAATATTTCGAATTTTCCGTGGTGGTCTCGGTCGTTTGGCTGGTGGACGTCGCGGTCGAATGAGTTTCAGGAGCGTTGGAGGAAATTTCTTCCTGACGAGAGACCACCATTCTCACCTTACCACCTGGCGAAATGCTTCTAAGAACCGAGACCACTTCCGCCTGGCTTTTCCCTGTCATTTCTTTCTTATTTACTTCCAGCAGCCTGTCGCCGGGCCTCAACCTACCATCTTCCACCGCAGCACCTTTTGGTAGGATATTTTTAATGTATATAGGACAATGGCCCCCTGCAGGATTATCGCGCGTCGTCACGCTGAACCCCAGCCCGTTACTGCCTTTCGTTAATTCGATCTCGATCATGCGCCCGATCTTTCGCGTATTCGCGGTCTGTAACAGATTATAGTTGCTGCATTGAATTTTCTTCACGTTCTCGTCCATTTCCGTTTTCTCCGAGCCACCACTCGTATTGCCATGACTCTTGTGCAATGGTTTATCGTGGTTGCGTGGCTGTTTGTGCTTCACCACCGATATTTTAAGACAAGGCTCGGTCATGCAAGTCCGGAAAATTTCTTGCACTTTGGAGAACGGTATGTGCAATAAATTGTGGCCATTTATTTTAATGATTTTGTCGTGCAAGTCGATCTGTCCGTCTCTAGCAATTCTGCCATTGGGCTCGATACCTTCCACCCGGAGCCCCTGATCATTGCCCAAAAGGTCGTAACATGGCACCACATGAAGTCCCAGCGGACCTGCCTCATTTTTTATCACGATCTCTGGGATCTCGCTCTGATCAACAAAATCAATGTTGGCATTCGCATAGTCGAACAACGCTTTGGCATCTTGTCCCAGTGGTTCTCTGCGGCGAGACTCTCTGGGAAGGGATTGAGCAGAATACGTGGCTAAACAAGGTTCTCTAGTCGACAGTGCGTGCATCGACAATCTTTTAGTGCTCTCTCTTTTAATACTACTGCTAGGTATAGAGGAATGTGTGTCTATTGCATATGCTAACTCTTTGCCATCCGAGTGGAAGAAATCTGGGCTGTTGGTCCCGACAGAACTTGCCCCATCACCGCCAGCATGCGTTGTATCTGTACTCACAAAGTGTGCAACGATCTGCTCTCTGTCATCGGCTACATCACATAACCTATCGTCTGGATCGAGCAGGCCACCTCCTGTTAGGGAGGACAGGCTGTTGATTGTTAGTCCATTATCATTTTTCCCCGTGGCCTTTTTATACCTCAGGATAGCCTCGTGCATCAAGTCTCTGACCAGTAGGGATCCATCCCCGCATGGAACCACCACTCTAACGTTGTCGAAGCACACAGTTACCTTCATGCTCGCTCCGATTTCATATTATCGCGTCACTCGTTTACCTACTAGTATTGATTAATAACAGGTTACGGAAATGTTTTCGAAGTAGCTGGTGGCAACTTACTGCGGAATAGAACGCAGGTACTGCAGAGCGTACGAGCACTGGAATTTTTCTCGTATAATACGATTATCTTCTATTATCAGTCCCGTTCTTCCATATTCCGATAATGAATCACCGACATGGTGCACTGGACACTGTAATCTCGTTAGCGTCGACTATCCTCGCTTAGAAACTAAGCGCGCCAGAGAGAATCAAGTGAACATAATCAAAGCAATATACTTTGTCACAACTGATAAGACGGACGCGTACGCCCAACTTTATCACAACATCAAATATGCGGAACAGACGCACTCGCCATTACCACATTTCGTTCCACTGTTGCTTATGTCAGGACAGCAGGAACAAGGAACACAGACAGGCTGACCAACAAAATACAGTTCTCTCAATTGGAATTGAATTTTAATATCCAATATATTACATAAACGATGCTTACCTTTCTGTACTAACTGTGCCATCGTTTGTCAACACTACTTTTTGGCGATAAGCAACAATCGAATCACACTGTGTAATTTGAATTCGTACTTCGCACTCTAACCTCACTATAATGGTTCGTTTCTGTTGGTCAGTCCAAGAGAAAACGATGAACATGGCAATGCAAACAGTGTGGCCAACGGAACGGCTTGATGCACCGACCTCGTCTTACGAATGCTATTTCACTATAATAAATGATGAATTGTATAAAGAACGCTTACCTTTTTGTACTAAGTGTGCCATTGTTTAGCCACGCTATTATTCAGCAACGGGCAATAAATAATTCAAGTCGTATTTTAACCAACTTCCACTCCTCACTCGCAGTACTTATTTACACACTAACCTCGCTAAAATGGTTCATTTCCGTTGATCCTTGTTTGGCCTTAGAACGTAAAGGCAGACTTACAATGCGCCCGTGCAGCATCGATTTAACAACGAAATTTGACGCTATTGGTTTAAAATAAATATAAGATATATACGCATAATTCTGATCTGCCTTTTGTATTAATTAAACTCACGTTTTTAGGTAGAACCGTGGACGATAACGTCTACCGCACACACTTTTTTTGTACGCTGAACGAACAAAATGAAAATAAACTATACTGTTCAGTTCCTTGACCCGATCACCGATACAGTCCAAATGTTACCTATGTTACCTATCCGAACCTTGAGCAGATTTTGAAACGTCAAGTTCCACAGAAAATTTCTAGTGATTAAAGTGCTTTTTCATTACGTCATTATCAATTGATATTAGAACAGAATATAAATATTCGTAAGTTTTTCGAGGAAAAAATGAAGTGGTTCGAAGGTAGCATCAACGAGGCTGTGGCAACATCGAAATCCAGGAAAGCGATTTTCGTCGTTTTTGTGGAAGGTGCGTATTTATAATGTTAGGTTAGGCTATTATTCAGCCTGGCAATGTATGTTTCTAATAAAAACCAACTTTTGGCGTCGACCGAGATGATCTTTATGCAATCCCGATTCATATTGCATCAAATCTCGACATTTGTACCTTTCGCAAAACGTATTGCAACATACTTGTGTTTTAGGCAAGGATGACACATCAGTGGAAGTTGCTGCAGCAATCAATGCCGCAGAAGTTTCTACTAGATTGGAACAGGACGACTTCGTAGCGATTCGTTTGGAGAGTGGGTCCGAAACCTACAGGCTTTTTGCTCAGATTTGTATCCTTTTTTTATAATTGTTTCATATAATTACTGAAATTTATCGCTGAATGATTTTCCTGAATAATTTTTATAAGATCAATTGGTACCTGTACCATCTATATTCTTTATTGGCACAAATGGGTCACCATTGGAGATTGTTGCTGGCACGACAACAGCCAATGATTTACTAACAAAGATTGATTCGGTTTTAACAAAATCAGGGAAAACTAAAACTTCTTTGTCATCTAGTTTGATAGATGCAGAGAAAAAAGCCACTGCCAGTGGCAGCGTTATTAGTGATCTTAGTACAAGTTCTAAACCTATTGAAAGTGATAGCACAATAAATTCAAATGCGGATGTATCCTTGAAGCAAACAACAGTAGAAGCGGAACCCGCTGTAGAGACAACTACAACAACAGTAGAAAATGAGAGTAATAGTGTACCGGTAGAAAATGCTAAGGTAGAACCGTCTCCTGTTGACAAACCAAACAATGTTCCGTCAGCAAGCAGTGAGCCACAGGAAACAAGTCCCAAACAGTTAACAGGAGAGGTATAGAGCCCTCTTTGTTTTCAAGGTCATGCAATGTTATGACAAAATTATTAAAATACCTCGTATTTTTAGGATACTACAAAGAAAGTACAACGGGTGATGGAACTGCAACACAAAAACCTAATTAAAGAAGAAGAAAGAAAGGAAAAACTGCGGGAATTAGAGCGTCGCAAGGACCTAGAAATGAAACTGGCTCGTGAGCAAAGGTTAAGAGAGAAAGCGGTGGATGCGGCGGCCAGAGAGAAAGTTAGACAACAAATCGCTCAGGACAAATTAGAAAGAAAACAAAAAGAAAGAGACATGCAGGTTGGTGCACCCCTATCCTTAACTTTCTTTCGAAATACTAAATTCGCATTTCCGTCTTTGGACAAGATATATGTTTATTAAATGCAGCAACAGATGCAGAAACAACCGGACCAAGAACCGTCGAAACCAGTCGCGTCGGTTGTAAGCAATGCAACCATGACTCGAATTCAGTTCAGACTGCCATCGGGTAATCCTCATACGGGCCAATTCGAATCATCGAATTCTTTGCGTGATTTACGTAACTATATTGTCCAGAACATTGATTTGCCTTTCCATCAGTTCTCGATGTCGATCTCGTTCCCCAGAAGAGCCCTAACCGCTGAGGAAGACAATAAAACACTGTTAGAACTGGAATTGGTCCCCACAGCTGTTATTTTGATCCTGCCGATGAAAAATGTAATTGTAACAATGCAAAGAAATATTTTAATTTCTACTCTCCTTTGAACATTTATTCATTTGGTTTTTTGGTTCCAGTCCGACGTCACAGCGACTGTGTCATCGTCCCAGGATGTTGGATTTTTGTCACGGATTATGTGGTCCTTTTTCGCACCTATTCTGGGTGTTTATAATTATGTGATGGGTTATTTCTCGGGAGGTAATCGTCGAAATACCCCGAGACCACGCAACCCCGACAATAATGACAGGGCGAATAGTTCCGATGAAACCATAGTACCGAACGTTCAAAACGTTGCCAACTCGTCCGGGTAGGTCTTCACATTTACGAAGGAGTTTCTTTAACAGTCGAACGCACGACTCATTTCAATGTTATTTGTGGTATTTAGTTTGGTCAGAAGATATTTGGGTGATCAAGGGGGGACAACCATCAAAACGGAGGGGAATATACATAGACTTCATTCAGGTGGGGATGATAACGATGAGAATAACACATGGAACGGTAATTCGACGCAACAAATGTAGCTTCTATCATCGAGCTTTCCAAGATCCCAGTGGGTTCAGTTGGCTCATTAACTAGAATGTCCAACAGGTTTAATTAAAAAAATTTATTTTGTTAATCTTTTACACTTTCTCCCCCGATTCTTTGCACCGTAAATCAAATATTATCACGATATGGTCACGGTAAAGCCGAAAAAAAGATTGTTTTATTTACACGTGAAATATTCTCTTGACATTTGGTGCTCCACCCCCAATAATGCAGTTCTATTTAGATTATTTATTCTTAATCGCAAACGATAGACAGACCAGACGGAGCTGTCCAGTCGCGTTGCAATTGCTACGCATATATCCTTATAACGATAGTATGAGTGTCACAATATTTCAGGACTTTTTATAATTTACGTTCAAAGATTTTCTTCGAGAAAATTCTTTCATTGTTCTCTTCTAACAAATAACGCAACTACGCATTTTCGGATGGTAACACGAATACGCGTTAAACATAGCAACTATATTACGTTTTATTGTATGATCAAAGGCAAGATGCACTAATTAGAGGGCCTTTATTCTGTTAATATATAAATAAAGACATACAAAAGACAAACTCTGTACAATTTGTCATTTCTCTTTCGTCACCCTGCAGAAATGGAAGCAAGTACAAATAACGAGTACTTTGAAGAAAAGAAACAATGCTTTTAAATAAACTCAAACCCTACTAAATTTATTTTTACACACACACACAAGTGTGCTCTCTCTCTCTCATTTTGAAATATTAATTCCTTTTTTTTAAATCGTATGATTTGCATAATGTTCAACTTTGTTTAACATCAAGCTACTGAAAAGCACAGTAGGGATCAAAATCAACGTGTATAAAAATACTTATTGAGACCCTCTTACATTTGAGCATCTATGTAGACTTTCAACATGAAGCTCGAATTGGTAAGTACATGTTAAATTAGATCTTCCGGCCGAAGTCATGCTACCGAAGTAAGATGACACGGGACGAATTATTACAACGGCGCGAACACCGAATCGCGGTTCGAGATTTTTCGTCTGACGAAACGCGACTCCAAAAATATGTTCAAGGCGAGGGGGAACCACCGCCAAGGGGAAATGCGTCTGCATCGGCTTGTTTTGCGGTTGACACGTCCAGAGGAACCGATAATTTACAAGGGAAGAGAGACCTGTCGATCGCTGCACCAATTAAGCGTGAAATTGACAAACATTTTGGCCGACTTGTTCCACCAAGGGTCTCGGCTTTCTGGCAATATAACATATCGCAGAACCTGCGATAGGAGTGTCGTCTGGGTAACGTGATCCCAGGGACACACCTACTTCGAGTCCTTTCGACAACTCTGTTCGTTGCACGTTGCACCGATGAGTGCAGGATCGAACGTCGTTTCACAACGGTTCCTTCGACAGCTCATATTTACGATTCGGTTAAAAACAGAGAGATTCCCATGAATCAACCGAGTCGCGCGTAAATCAATTTTAATTAGATCCTGTCCGGCGAGGAATTGTCACCGGGCGAACGTTACCCGGGCCTGATTTATACGGAAGAACCGCGACTTGGCCGCCGTTTGTTTGATACAAATTTCTGCAGTGTATTCCCGCTGGTTCGCATAATCGTAGCCAAGTTCCACATCTGTCAACAGTTCTTGTATCACTCTGTCATCTCCATCATCGTCGCGTTAATACAGGCGATTGTGCGCCTAATAATCTCATTAAACTTACGGCTGATTGCCGGGCCCGGCCGCGCTCGGCCTGACAAACTTGTCGCGCTTCACCGTTTTATATGAATCCATAGGAATCCAAACGACGCGAACCGTTGGCTAAGATCTAATAATACATCCGGGCTATTCAGTTTTTCATCTTGCTCGTCTTGTTCTAGACGAATGTCCGAAATATCCGCCGATATCCGTGAATCCTTTGTAACATAATCTTGCGCGTATTCGTTCGAACGTCTATGCGGCTAACGAGATCAGGCGATTATCGAGAATGTAACACGTTCGGTTGATCGTACGCCATGATTCGGGTAGCAGGACGCCCCGGAAGTCGACGAGTTTTATACGTTTCACGTGCAACAGATTGAAAATTGATTTCGAATCCGCGCCCGCCTTCTGTCGAGACAATTATTAAATAGCGTTTCATGGCGGTGACAGAAATTTATGGATACCTCATTACCACCGTTTAGTGACTGCTACCGTCGCGCTGTACGAGATCATTAGGGGCTCCTTCCAGAAACGCACGTGCTTGCCAAGAACCGCCCCGCACGGTCGCCGATTGGCCGAGCCGCGGATGACGTCGGCAGCACGTGGCTTTTCGACACCGCCTCGAAGAACGAAGAATTTGACTTGGCTGCCAAAAAAAAATATTGTTGGACATCGCGAGCAACCCCGACAAACAGTCGCTGGTTTCAACTCTAATCCCGCGAACGGTCCGCAGGGTGTCTATGAATGCCTCGTATCGGTTCAATCGGAGATCATTAGGCTCCCACTAACGACACTCGGACGAGTCACCGATTTTTTTATAAAAGAAAAACTGTTCGTGTGCTTGTGGCTCCCATGGTGATGATCATAGTGTACGAACTGTGTAGTGTGTAAAGAACCGAGGGAACTATCATGAGAACGTCGATGGGACGTTCCTAATGATTGCGCGCTTCTATCACGAAGAACTTTTGAAGTATAGTAATTAGAAGATTGGTGGATGATACACGATAGAAAAGGATCATCTAGGATGTCGGAGGAACGTGTGAAAGCTTCAGAATCCGTCAGGGACCCGACAGAGTTAACGGAAAACCCGAAAGTGTGCTCGTTCAGTATCGAAAGCCTTTTAGCGCCAACCAAGAAGATCACGGAAGATGAAAAGCGTGTACCCATGCAAACCGAATTGTATTTGCATGGTCATGAGTGTAAGTAGACTAGAGAGAGTGTGGTTTTAATTGCCAAGTATAAGTTAGTTAAAAGTGGCGTTGATTGTTTCAAGTAGCGAACGATTCGGATGGTCGGAAGCTGGTGGCGCCGGATTCGTCCATGATTATGGTCGAGGATATCGAATTCGATGATTCCGATTTGGTCTGCTCCACGTCTCCCGAGCCCGAAATGTGCTACGGTAAGTGGAAATGAGATTTTCCAGCAAATCCATTCAGAAATGGTATAGATATCCATTAAAGAGATTGTGTTCGAAGCGTACGAAAAGCTTTCGCTATCGGCGCAGATGGTAACTCTTTATCGGTGAAAGTTTCAACATATCGGAGCGAGAGTATTCAATTTTGCGTTAATTATGATACAGAAGACAGGACTTGAATTATACAAGTGTTCGACACCTGTGTTTGTTTTATCAAATTATTTCGCTAACAAAGGTGCATAGCCTGGAACTCGAGGATAAAAACAAGGGGACACTTTTCGGCTCCAATAAAACAAATATTGAAGTTATTTATAAAAAAAACAAACACAGCCATTAGCGTCGAATTGTACGTATCTCTTTTATATTTACATTTCGCAAAATCATTTAATTAATGAAAGTATCTCAATCCAGCACCGTCGAAACGTCTGCTCGGCCTTTTAAAGCCTTCGCAGATCCTTTCATCGCGTTTCAAACGAATGAACAATCAAGACCAACAATCACAGGGAATTTATTACTATTTAAAAGCATGATTACAACGCATCGCAGAACCGGAAACGATGCTTATCTCGAGACAAATGCGCCAACAGGGAGCTCGAGATCGCTTTGAGTCCGCGAAACCCGTGATTATTACATAGTGTGTAATAAAGAGTAATTGTTCCCACTTAATTCGGATATTGTTACTAGCGTGAAAGGGAGTAATTGTTACAGAATCCACCCGGCTCCCTCGTGTGGTAACGAATTCGTAAGTTTGCGCGGAGGACCGTTGCCCGTGAGTTTGATCCATTACTTCCTGCAGGGTCCACGCCCACTCAGTGTTCCTGCTTCTCGTCCACTATTTATCTGTCTCCTGCTAATTCTGCCATGGAAATGCAGCAAAATGTGCCTTCCCTCGGTACCTAGCACAGAATGAAAAAAGACAACCTCGACCGTGCCCATTCGGTGACATCTTGCACTTCGACGCAGTCGATCTTGGTCTTCGATCGCTGATCTTTACTGGCGAACAATCCTTTCTTCCCTTACACTACAATATCGAGTCAGTCAGCAACATCTACTAAATTTTGTACATTGTACATTTTATTTAACACTTTGAGGTCCATGTTAGTCATCGTAAGACCGACACAATTTTGTTGTCAAATTTGAAAATCAATTTTTACTACAACCTATTAAGTGAACCAAAGATTACAGTCTACGAGCTGTGAAAATTTTACGAAAATCATTGCTATGATAAACTTTGACTTTTCTCATATTATATTAACTGAGGCACCAATAAAAATTGCTATACCATAATTAGAAACAATTCTTAGTTAATTGCGGAATGTTCAGACTGCGGATTGGTGAAATTGATGGTGAAAATGAAACAAACTGTGGGGACATTCGAAGAATTTGAGAATGCTGTTACACGAAAAGCTTTCTTTAGATAAATAGTCTTTTACTTTCCGTTTTGTGAGTTAGATGGACAATAAATTACGCTTGTCCAGTGATTAAATTAGCAACAAAGTGTCCCAAAGTCCCTGATTTGTAAACGCGAGTGTATTTCGCGACTTATGAGTTAGTATCGAAGACCGCGGGGGCAACTTAATCCCGTTTCGCCAGAAGGATTTAAGTTTCTCGACGACTAATTTCTACCAAGGACCCGCGGCACGCGTGATTTACACAGCATAATGGTCGCCGCGATAAATCCGAGATCTAAGGAAAGGACAATTCTCGTTTGCGCTGCGTGCCCGGGCTGAGTCTGAGATATGTGGGACGTCGCGTCCAACTACAAAGCCGTCAACGCGATGCGTAAATCTTCGTGAGAGCAGCCTCGCGGACGAGTAAAATCGTCCGAAAGTTGCTCCCCTTTCGAACGGGTTCGTCTTTCTTATATCTAATGGGCCGTATGTTGCCTGCGTGATCGCGTTGATCGCTTCTAATACAAATTCGCACATCCATCCGCGTCGCTTCTTTAAAATCCTGTTTCTGTTTCGTTGAAGTCTCCACCGAATCGTCGATTTCGGGGAACCGGTACCCTTCATTTAATAGGCTTTTCAAAAAATCTTTTACACAATAATCCCGAATGAAATTATTGGATTACGTTATTGAGGGTGTTGGTTTACGATTGAAGTTTCTGCTGAAGCCATCAACCATACCAAATGCAAGCTTAAGGCTTGAAAAAAAATATAATCTCAGCTAATGCGTCAAGATCGAAACCCGCTTCACGGGACTGTTCTGTTGAAGTCTCCTCTCTATCGCCGATTCCGGGGAATCGGTACCCTAGATGATAACAAAAGGCCCGGCCATTTATCTCAGCTCGGGCACCGTTTGACCAATCGAGGCGGCTCGCGCACGAATTAATTATCCCGCCGGTTGGCTGGCCAGCGTGAGAGACCGTGCACCGGCGAACGAATGAAAATTAGCCACGCTTTATCGCGCATTTCTACTAGTGCTCACGCCATTCATCACCGAATAATTAGGAGACAAGTTCACCGTGGCTCGCGGCAATTAGGTAAACTAGAGGGCGTGGTGTTCTATTTCGGCTTTGCTCCACGGTGCCCCGTCCCGTCCGCGCCCCGTCGCGCTGTCGAATCCTCTTTTTGCTCCGCGTTTCGCCTAACCCTTTCTTATCCTTCTTCGCGGAGCTCGTTCGTCAATGCAACCGAGTCAGAAAGTCGACGACAAATGAGCCGCGAGAGAAGAACGGTCGCCCTCCGAAAATATTTTCCTCTTCCGGCCGCTTCCGGTAAAGAATGCGTCGTGGATCCTCCAACATTACTTTTCCCTTCTCGTTCACGGAGTCTTGTAGTCCTGAAATGGACGTCCATTCGAGATCCACGAAATTAAAAAAGTTTTGTAAAAATTCTCCAAAACCAGAACACCCCTTGAATGGTCGTCTATTCGAAATTCCACGGGGTTTTTCGTTGGGATCAATGGGTATGGATTTTTCGTCCATAATTCGCTCCTATAATTTATGTGGTCCCTGATCGCTTTACTGCCGACGGGACGTGGACAGTGGCAATTTGTAGAACAATTTGATATTATTATCCGCGTGTACTGATATTTAGGCTTCCGAGTTGGAATCTTTCCTGACTTTCCACGTACACAAGTGTGCACGCCGAGTGAATTAGAGGCGGTACGGTTTTAGCCGACGACTCGGTTGTACGGGCCGAAGGGAAGTCACGAAAAACGCGCGAGAAACGCGACAATTACGTCGCCATCTGACAATTAGTAGCCGGTAAACGACACTCCGCGGCCCCTGTAACCGCGCCGCAAATACTTTTATCGGGATATTTATTGCCCTTCCAACTGTGAGGGTCGCTCGCCGAGATTCATTCTACCCGGGAACAAGGAAGCTTTAGGCGACGAACCATCGGTGCTAAAATAACCGATTGTCTTCGGGTTTGATTGGAATCATCCGAACAGGTTCGACTTCATTCTGTACAGTTGTTCCATCTTATCGTTTCATCTTCTAATTGTTGATAACGAAGACAATGAGTCCCGATAACCAGGATAACAGGGGGGTCAATTTTTGCGCGATCGGAGGCATTTTCAAGGGATACGGCACTACGGCCGCCACGGGCTAAAATTTGCCCATGCCTGATGTAAAACATAGAACTATGAACTACATAGAAGAAAGTCAAAACCGATCGGAAATAAATAGAGCTGTACCAATGCGCTGACGAAAAGCCGCTATTAATTGCGAGCGGTGTTTCATACACCTTGACCGGGGGGCTGTTTTCGTTTTAATTGCTTTTAAACGAGATCGAGCGGGGTGCCGGCTACAACAGTGACTCCTTTAGAGCCGCGCGAGGCCCAATTACCCCCACGAAATTTTCCTCCTCATCAATCTCGGGACTTTTTGCCCGTCGAAGTTGTTTATATTTATATTTATCCCGGGGTGTACAAGCCGGTCGTACAAGACGTCGCGCCTCGCCCATGAGGAATGTCTTCGGGGTCTCTTTTAGTCGACTGGTAACAGGACCGCGCTCTAAGCAGCGGGGATCATCTTCTAATTATCTGCCCATTCGTCATCCGACGAAAAACCGTGGCACCACGCCGCTGGATATATGTCTGCTACTTCGGGGACCAAAAAAAAGGGAAGATACTTGCGACACAGCGATGCCATCCGCGTCGTAAAGCCGCGCATCTTGCCCCGCTTTAAATGCCCTCCGTCAATTTAGCCTTCTGAAGGATCGGGCAAATGTTTCCACTCATCTCGTACACAATCCATCCTCCTACAACATGGTTAACTCTCGGACTTGGGTCCGTTTACACCCAGAATTACGAAATTTTTATTTTCTCCGTTTGAATCATCAAGTACATTTTGTTCAATAAAATCGACAAAAGAGTACACCTTGAGTGGGTTAATTGGTTCACGCGATGAGGTGGCGTTGTTTAATAGTTCGACGCGTCTGAGGACTCATCTTTCGCGCATTGCAGAAGCGTGTACCAGCAGCAGCGGTGCCAACTCCACGACAGGTGCGGATAGAGATGGTCAGGAAAAAAGTGGCAGTGTGATTAGCGATGACGAAAGGAAGAAGAGGCCCCGCACGGCGTTCACGGCCGCGCAGATTAAGTCGTTGGAGGCGGAATTCGAGAGGAACAAATACCTGAGCGTGGCGAAGAGACTGCAGCTCAGCAAGAGCTTGAAGCTCACCGAAACTCAGGTATACATTGCATAATTCGCGCGATCGTTATTCATCGTACGAACACGCCGTTGAAAGCTGACGAGTACTACGCTGTCAGTCCGGAGAGAAAAATAGCTGTTGTCGCGCATGGATGTCGTGCGCGATACAAGTTAATCAAACGTGTCATGATTCACTCGACATCCTGTGCGCGTCTTAATAGAGGGAACATAGACCAGGCGAGATCTTACGATGATTAAAAGGAAACACGTTCCCCGCGGAAGTCGAACGAGACGCACTGTGTACAATAAATCGCGATAACGTCCGCTCGCTGCGACTTCCGCAGGCCTCGCCACCTGAAATAGTTTAAGTCCCCTGTCCCTAGACCAAGTTCCGTCGAATCAACCGACCCCTGAGTTAGTTACGAGAACGAAGGCCACCATATGTGCAGGCGCCGGGTCATGGCGCCATGGGGGAAGATCGCCCTTTAGGACCAATTAGCACTTCTACGCCCTTTCTTCTCGCGCACTGCCCCGAGATAAGAGAGCAAAGCGCTCGCGTCTTCCTTTCGTGGAAATGTTTAATTAATCTTCGCTCGCGAGGATCGCGTTCTGCTTGGAAACGCGTTTTTGCCGATGACGGCGCTCCGCGGACTATTTCCATACAAGTGGATTTACTCCGAAAATTTTTATGTCATGATATAGGTTACAGTTACGTCTTTTTGCAAGCTACGGTCACAAACATTTCTAAAGGTCCTGTTCGCGATTAGCAAAGTATAATAGACAGATACTTGAGCCCAGTTCAGGTTTTCCCAGTTTTGAGCGGCTCTCGGCGGTTTCTAATATTACACCGAGGCGAGGACATGGCAGGTTCAGTGGGTAGGTTTAAGTAATCTCGTGTTAACTACACAAAGTTGTCAGGTAGATTGAGCCAGTTACATAAGTTTCCCCGTTCACTTTGTAGAGCGCTGGCTCGGGGGGTAGTCCGGGCTCTAAACTAATTAATTTACGATAACGGACTGGATATTTTCCCGTTGAGCATGGTTGCGATCGGCCGGCTAGCTGTGTTGCGAGTCGCAATAATTGCCAGAACCGTAGAAATATCGCGCGGCACCGCGAACGAGGCAGATAATTATCTTCGCGATCACGGCGAAAGGGAGGACGATCAGACGACGGATCAGAGGGAAGAAGGAGACGTGTCGTCCCGCGGACATAACTGTCACAATATTTCTCGTAGTTAACGAGCCAGCTCCGGGAGTCCCCTTCTTCTTGGTGTTTCTCCGATCTTCCAGCATGCCACAAGAACCAAACGTCCCGGACGACGGATGCGGCGAGGCGTCGGACCGAAGAGGCGTCGATTTTTTAATTAGGATATATTACCACGGATCCGGTCTGTCCTCTGAAAATTCGAAGATCATTTTTTCCCGCGCCCCATCATGTGTTCACTTTTTTTGACTCGGTACACTGATTTTTTGGAGTCTTTAGTGTCAGATGAAAAATTTCAGAGTAATTTCGGTGTTGCAAGGCTTTTATAACATGAAAGCACTGATTTCGCAAGCGGTCTGCTCAGAAACCTTAGCACAGAGCTTTGCAAGTGCCTCGGTAGCGCAGTAGGCAGCGCGTAAGTCTCATAATCTTAAGGTCGTGAGTTCGATCCTCACCCGGGGCAAATATTTTTGATGTCCAAATGTCAGATTCAAAATCAATGTTATTCGCGACCTACCTTATCTGATCTTTATCTTTTGCTACTTAATATTCAACGAATTCTACGATGTTAATCGTTGTATTTTTTTTTTTTTTGATATCGCGTTTGTCTGGAACATTTATACTATCTCATTCTTATCTCGCATGCTCTATCATTCACGTTCGCTTTCCCCAATTAATGTTCACTACAACTAATCATTGCATGTCAAATGCAGGTCGTTTTGATCCAATTGTAACTATTGTAGAACTCAATTATTCATCTATGCATTGTACAATTTAGATATGAAATTGTGGAAGTGCACGATAAACTTTTCTCTTGAAACTTTCATGCAAACTTAGTTATATATCCATACAACCTGCAAGCTAAAATATTCCCTGTGTACGTTCTAGAACATATAATTAATACAATTAATACAACAGTTTCTGGACAACCCCTTTTTCTACCATTTCACATAGATTATTGATTATATTCTCATAGAACAGTTTTGCAACAATGGCTTTCTCTCACGCTCATCAAGCAATTTTTTTCATTCGCAGATTAAGATATGGTTCCAAAACAGACGCACAAAGTGGAAAAGGAAGTACACAAACGACGTGGAGTTGCTCGCTCAACAGTATTACTCCAGTTTAGGGATTCCAGCGCCTCGACCTATTTTTGTCGGGGACCGTTTATGGTAACTATAACATTCATCTTCTTTTCCACGTGCTTCTACTTATCACTTGAAATTATCTACAGGTTTTTCAACTATCCGGGACAGCCACAACCGGGCACACCAATTTTCCCTCAACATTTGGCGACAGTCCCTCTGCCACCCGCATTACCAATAGTTCAACCACTACCAAGCAATTTGTCAATGGGACAACAGTCTTCAATTTTTCAAAGCATCCCCACAAGTAATCCACCGTATCATTTGAGTCAGAGATTAGACTTTCGGCATCCGGACTCATAAATCAAGTGTTTGTGGCCATTGTCGATTATAGTGCGCGACTGAATCACTAAAAACTGGGATCGCGTGTGATAGCTACTGCTAAACACTTTAGATTGTAGCGCAATGTATTGTAATTTATGGTAGCGTTTTCAAAAATTGAAAATTTCTAATACTTTCTGCTATGTGGACAAGCGATAGGATTGAAACGATTCAAAAATCGCGCCAGTTGTGGCGCCGTTCGTACATATCACGCTCGAAAAACGAAACTCGTAGGGATCGAATTTGCGTCGGTAATGTTAGTTATTTAGGAAATTATTTTGTACTCGCATTTATTGTAAGGAGGCACAATATACACAGTATATAATTCATTCTTTCTATCGCAGTCTCTCCGTTTGTACAGGAAAAACTGGACAAACGCATCTTTATCTCCAAATAATATTAATAAATAATATCATATCCTCTTTCTTGTATACTACTATAGAAAACAAACTAATAAATTATTTATTAAATATGTACATCGAAATTGGGTAAAGAAATGATATTAATAAAGTTTGTTACGATATTTTCTTGTATGAAACAGGGTGCGTATTTATTACTGAGCTGGAGGAGACAAGACTTTGCTCACTCCTAAGATCTTTTCGTCATGGGCAGCTTGATCCTGCATTATTTTAGCATACTTTTCATTGTCCTGTAGGTCCTCCTCATCCAGCATTTCTTGCATTCTTTGTTTATAGCTATAATTGCACCATAGATAGCCAAATTATTTTATTTACCGCTAAAAATCTCTTACCTACTTTAGGATACTGTATTAAAGCACAAATTACTCCAGATCTGTACTTACATATCACTGTCGGGATTATTTTCCTGATTTCGACATTTTTCCAATTTCTTTTCCAAAGCCCTTACTATATCCCTTGAAGGAGGCTCTACGCATTTAGCCATAGACCTTATTTCTGGAATACGCATTTCATATTGTAATTTAATCTAGTACTATTTCTAGGTACTTATAATATCTATGTGTATATTTACTTCTTACTGCTTCAATTATACAACCCAAGTGCTCCTTGGAGAATAATATGTCGGTCACATAATTATCCAGGTTTGCAGATGCTCTGGATGCTGCGTGCAGTGTGGCTGCCAATGCAACTTGGCTTGGAGCATAGAGCAACACGCTATCGGTCAAAAATACCCTTTCCAGAAATTCATCTATATATGGCCTGAGCCTTTCTGGATTCTCCAAGGATGTGTACCTTGTCTAAAAGTGTGCAAGTTGAATGACCCAATCGCCAGATGATTTTGAACATCTTCAACAATGTACCTTGATATCGATCATCAACCCCTCTACAGGTCTGAATGGATTGTGTACTGTTAAGTTATAATTCAACTGTTGCATCAGAAGCAGTTCGTTATTAAGTATAATATCAGATGCCTTTTCCCGGTCACCCTTAATGTTAGCGACAAACTGATATATGGAAACATTGAATTCCTCTACCTAAAATATGCTCTTTAAATACACGAGTTCATACGCATACATTTGTAGAGATTAATTGATAATTACTTTACAAGCCAAGTAGACACATGTGACCAATATCTCTTTCGGGTGATAATCCATGACACTATTTCTGAGGTAGAATCTTTTGAAATAGTGTAGTGCGGTTGCTATAGTAGCCCTTGGCATAGGTGGACTGAACCGACGACAGAAATCCCTTAATTGCAACTCATAAAAGCGCAGCAGAGTACGTTCCTCTGTGGACGATAGAAAATATTCTTCCCTTTCCTCTGCCTTGTAAATACATTGTTTATGTTATAATGAAAGAACCAATTAGCATTAGCAAAGAACTAATCATAATAAGTCGCTGGGAACGCATTGATTAAATAAACATACGGCAATATTATGGCTGTATACGAATGTATTGATAGTTGCACTTTATCGGTAGAGAAAAGCATATAACCTATAATATTGTACAGTAACGAGACGAGACAGCAGCCAAATGTCAAAAATATAATAGAAAACAGTAAACAATACTGGAATTAAATGTGCAAAATAAACATTGCAGCTTGACAAAAATGAGGGATCAACTTACCGTCATGTTCGCCCCATGTCTTTCAATAAACTCAGCGTTTGTTCTCTCACGTAGCGTTGTTATGTCATTTTCGTCGCAGAACATCCAGTACCTTTTCTGGGAGCTCTGCGGGAACATTTCCATCGGATACTTGAGAAGTATGATTGAGTATAATCAAAATTATTCAAATTTGATTTGAAATCACCTAACCATCGACCAAATACAGTTAGAGACTGCCAGGGAGGGAAAAAGTATTCATGGATCATGGATCGAAAGATCATATAGATAGCCAACTCGATCGATACTACTCGATGCTTTCGATAATCGAAAGCGTGCGTAGCGTCATGGCGTACTTTTTTCAAGCAGGAGACGACGCAAACGTGAGTAAAATTATATTTCCAATTATACTGACTTATTGAACATCTTTCTTTTTTTCATAACATCAGTGAACAATTAATGAATATTGAATTTGAATTATTTATTTCCTGTTAATTCGGATTTATTCTTATGTCGCGACGATCAATTGTATTTGGATTCATGTCATGCGACAGAAATCGAGTTTGTTTAATTCCCCCATTCAAATTAATTTTGGTTGTATATTAAAATTGAATTATTTATTTATTATTAATTCTGATTTAGTTTCTGACTGTTTGTCAATTGTAATTAATGAATTTTCTCTTTTTGTTACAAATTCCGCGGGAAAAGAATCCATCGATCGGAAAATCATATTCATAGACCAGATCGATACTACTCGATGCTTTCGATAATCGAAAGCGGGACGTAGCGTCATGGCGCACTTTCTTCAAACAGGAGAGGACGTGAGCGTGAGTACCAATTGTCTATCCAATTAAACTCTTTTTTCTAAACCATTAATTAACAATTAATAAATATTCAACTTGAATTACTTCTGTGTCGTATAGAATATATGTAGTAGATTAGGAATTCGGACGGGTAGGCTTGCAATTAGGCTCTTCTTGCTATTCATTTGTAAAGTGCTCGAAAGTAGAGCACTGCCAAATGTGTATCAGGAAGAGTACATAAATACATACGGCTTTTTTCCCGTATTTTGTAATTGTGTATTTTTGTAATTTTCCGTCGTGTGGAACGATAAAGAAATGCTAAGTGCGGGTGGGCACTTCCCAGCACTGCCCAGTGAAGATGCGGTGCGATTGCAGTCTGGGAGAAGAGGATGCAGAGGGCAGCAGCAGATGCAGTTTCGATGCAATTTCGAGTCGGTATAGTTGCGAACTACCGCCATGGAGGATTGCTGAACAGGGAAAGTTTTGATCCTGCAGAAGAAGAAATTCCCAAAGAATTTGGACCCTTCTTCGTTTCCAAGAGGCCTAAATGAAACATGAATGCACGGTTTTACTCTATATGGTATGAAAATCATTTTATGCGTTGAATTTTTCTTCATTTATTCGTGACTATGTAATTCAACAATGCAACGACTGCTAGAACACGCGATAGCTCGTATCATAATTATAGGATACGGAAAGAACAATTGAAATGACTGGTAATTGTCATGTTTTATGATGTACGTATTTGTTAATGACTCTCGAGAAGATTTTTTATTTTTTTTTCTACTTAATGGACGAAATACTTACGTATCATTGGGCTGGGACGCTCGTGTAGAGGAAATAATTGTCATGTATTAATACAACATAAATTAGTTTGTACTTAATTAGATAACGTGTTAACATAATATAATTGCACAGGGTGTAATTACGCAAATTGTGGAGATTATAATGCCCATTGTTGCAAATAATATTCCTTAATATTTGTTTACATAACACTATGAGAAATATTTTAGTTCGGTACATAGACAACTAGTTTGCAAGTATGAATAACTATTGTAATGTCGGTAAACAATAGTAGAAGAAATTATGGTACAATTTGTACAAATTAACTGCAACTGTGCAGTCTTAGCATTCAATGCATTGTTAATGCATGAGAGTATGCAATTATGAATGAAGCTATTCAGAATATTTACTGAGAAAACAGAGTCAATTGTTTATTTTAATTGTGTGTGTGTGTGTATCTCGTGTGTTAATGAGTGTTGCAATAGAAGAACATAACATAGTGGAAACAGAAGAGATTCCAAGAAGTTAACTATTCAACTGCTTTGCACAGTAATCAATAATTACTGTGTAAGAATGCAAAACGGTAAGTATATGTATGCTTTTGTTCAAGGATTCATAGTGAAGTAAGTGAAAGTATTTTGTTCAAGGATGCAAAATGTACTAGGAAGGTTGCTGTTCAAGGATACAAAGTATAGTAAATGAGCATTTTGTACAAGGATGCAAATCATGGTAAGAATTCAATTTGTACAAGGATGTAAAATATGGTAATTAAATATTTTGTACAAGGATCTAAAATATGTAAATGGGTTGCTATTCAATGATATAAAATATAGTAAATAGATGGTGAAATAAAGATTCATATAGTAAAATTCAAGAAGCAGGAAAGGTTCCCAAACATAAGATCAAATTTAATTATACTTAGCAGGCTCTCGAGCCCGCTGCCAATTATCTTACGAGTGTGGTGTGTTTCAGGGATATAGTATAGGTGCACAAGAATGCAAGACACGAGTGTAAACAGCCGAGGATTTCAGTAAAAGGGACCATATTTTCTGGTAACGTGATTGTACGTGCCAGTAATAAACAAGTTCGGCGAATGGTTGATAGAGGGTCAGAGGTGGGGGTCCAATTTTAATATGTACGCCCCCGCAAGCGGTTGCACGTCGGATCTGAAGGGGCGTTCCTACGACCCTTTGTCAACCGACGACGCCGCTGCATCTTATCACGATCAAGGCTCGGGATCTCCCATTCTGCTCCTCTACCTCGTTCAGCCCTCGAGGCCATCCCGGTGCTGCCGCTTGTTCAAGCAAAGACGTTGCCTCGACGTCTCGGTGGCTATAACTTTCTACTTTTTGCACGCTGATTTATGATTCTTTATGGTACGCGACGATACGTCGCATCGCAGCTCGCTACACAGTGGATCTCTTAAAATTTCGCGAAGCATCTGCGCGTATCAGAATCTTCGATCGCAGATAAAGATAGAGACCACTTTTAAAAGGTTTCCTTGAATCGAATTCCTAAACAGTTGCAAATTAGTACCACGCTTCGGCTAATTATTGTTACGTGATACTGGTCGGAGAGATATTTGCGCGACAAAGTGGTCGGCGCCGCACGGAAAAGTAGGATTTACAGCGAAGTCCGGGTCGAAAGGCGATATTGCACCTGAAAGTGAAGTACATCCGCCATTAATCTAATATTGCGGTTGCCGCCGCCCTCGACTTTGCGTGCTACACCCTACCGAGCGTTAAGCTTGGCCCCCCTCGTACAAACACAAACACAAACGCCGACACATCGGTTTTGTGGACACGCGCGTCTACAGGAGCACGTTTACGGGAAAGGGTCTCGAACATGGACACCGAGAGAACCAATCGGTCGACGTTGCTGCTCAGGTTAATGCGAAATCAATGTCTAGCAAGAGGTGTGACGGCCAAAGTGGATTACCTTAGCACCCTTCCGCCCCGATGATGGTTCACCGCAATCAACCTGAACTTTCCAACGAATCGCGGATTGAATCAGACGGGGAGATGGGCCTTTGGTCCCAAATATTAAGGATGGTTAACAGACGTGTAGAGAGAGTTTACGCAACTGCAACGAAGTGCAATCGTTAGCTCAGAAGGACGTTCGTCGCAGTCAGAATTTTTAAGCCATTTCGTTTGGTATTTTCTTTATTCTGGCACGCCCGAATGCAAAAATACAGCGCACACACGCACGCGTACATTGTTTTTTTGCATGCGTGACCTACTGTATCGCATGACCGTTAACATGCCGTGGTATCGTCGTCGGTTAACCCGCAAAAAGCGGTATCACGCCTGCTCCTAACACTCCAGGTCTGATCGGCCGGCTGTCCGACACGCAAGCCTTCGGCGATCGAAGCATTCTCGTGTGTTGTTCCTCATGATGGACGTACTGTTTGCATATTATATGGAGTTGGTGGTCACAACCTTTCCTTCTTCCGTTGAAAGCGGGCCCGACAATGCCGCATTGTACAAATCGCAATGCGAATCTTCTAAAAGCAGCTGGACGCATCCGCTTAAGAAACACATAAACGCAGAGGAATATGACACGTTATTAGCCGACAATGGCGATTCGCTACACGCGCATGCACATTTTTCATGAAACACCGTTGAATTTCGTGAACATGACTCGTGAAGATGATTATATTGTACACGAATTAATTCGTGACCCTTTTATCGATACCTTTCTCTCTTAACGTCGACATGGTCATTAGTAGACTGTGGAATTTTATGCGAACTTGTCTGTGTCCATGAAACAACATTACATTTACACTAATTCACAGTGTAAATAAATTTCACCCTAATTAATTATTATCGAGCGTATTTCTAGATTCGTGCGTCCGAGCACTGCATCACCGTTTTCAGCGACGTCCATTATCTAGTATCGGATGTTTTGGGGCAGCGTGCGTTCACTGGTCTGCGAAATGATTATACGGATCGCGTATGGTGCAGCTTTTGCCAGAGACGTCGTTACGTAACAAATCATAAATCTCGCAGTCAGCGAGCGTGCGTAGCCGGAAAATAGAGGTGTACGGGTTCGCTGCGATTGGACGGGCTCGTGTGCACGTGTGGATGCGAGGTATCCTGTGCATCCTGTATTCATATGTATAAATGAGCTCGGGCTCGTCGAGCTACGCGCGTAAACATTGTCCGTAACAAACGTGTCTGTGGCTCGTGTTTCCCTGGGTGATGTCCCATCGGCATGAGTCACGACGCGAAACTACGACCACTACAATTTATCGAGGCTGCGGCAAGAGGAATCGTGAACAGTGTTTTATTCGGTGAAAGCAGCCGAAGTTGTTTACCACCTTCGATATTTGCTTTTGTGGTCGAGGATTGAACCCGACGACTCTTCTAGCAGCAGAAGAAGGAGGCACTGGTCGTAATTCATAAGATAAATATGCGGATGGAAACTTGTCGCAGAAACCGCTCCTCCGTCGGCGAGCGACCGCCGCACCGGCAGCCTGGTTTTTTCCTGAATATTAAACCGCGACGCGAAATTACGGAACGCCGTTCCAGATGCGTATCGGCAGATACGCATCGAGGCGATCGCGCGAACCGAACGTCGCGTCGATCTGGAACCAATTATCCTCGTTTCAAATATCCACAACGGGATATCTCTGGCCCTGGGCGTCCGAGATGCAAATAACACGGTTGTCTTGCGACGGGTGCAGTGACAGTGCCCGATCGACAATACGCGTGTCGATGGTACACGCCAGAAGTCATCAATTATGCGGACTGGTTATACGCAGTCTGTGTTGCCAAACAGTTCCGGATTGTGAAAGAACGGTAGCAAAATGTGTCCACATCGTGCCCTTTGTATCCTGCAAGCTGCGGAGTTCGGGTGGACAATGGGCCATGCGCAAGTGTCGATCAACACGGATCAAATATCAATGGGGAAGACCATTGAGATAGCAATCATACCGCAGGAAAAGATCATAAAGTAACAACATTCTTTTCACATTTTGATGTACATCAACTATGTAAGAGTTTCAAGAAGTTTCATCAAGCCATTTAGGGTTTATGTCGATGTGGCCAATTACGGACTGTGTTGTATGCCCAGAGTATTATGTTGCCGTTTTCATTGAAAGCATGACAAACTTGAAGAAGAAGCGTTAAATAATGAAGGAATGCGGCGAGTTGGATAAAGCAAACGGAACAGGCAGGAGGCTGAAGAGGGAGTTTGTAAGACGGCTGCCTGAGCGCAACCTTCGCCCCCGGCGGGACCATGGTCGGCGAAACACACGTTGAACAATAAGAAGCATCGTTGAAGAAGAGGAACGGTGGAAAACGAAGGAGAAAGTAACGCAGAAAGAAAGAGCAAGCCAGCGGAGCCAGCGCTCTCGGTTGTATACGGTATAATTACAGAGGGCAGAGCAGTGGCTAGACCCGCTACAGCAACTTATCGTTGCCCAAGGCGCCAGCATACTCGAAATCGGTCGGGCTCGATCCTGTTGCGACTCGGTCCTAATTCGTATTCGTGCCCCGGGTGTAACAGATAGTATATGCCTCGAAAACGGCGGAAGGACTGGCAGGGATCTCCTATGCTACGCCCTCCTCCCTATCCGCCGCTTTCTTCTTATCTCATTTTAGCAATGCAAATCTCGATCGGTCAACGGTAATTCGCGTGTTCTGTGATTCCGACGGGACTCTCGGCGGGATCGTTTTCGCATCGCGTATCGCGGTCGATTAGAAATTTAAAACTGCTCTCGATGCCGATGATTTGTTGATATCCGGTGGGCAATATCCGTTTCCAGGATCCGAGGTAGCTTCCTCTTTCGTGTCGGCGGCAACGACCGTGTCGAGTGATATTTCTTCGACGGTATACGATGCCACGAGTGCGGCCCGTTATGCCTCCATTTCCACGGTTTTAATGCGAGAGGCGCAGCCGTCACCTCTCCATGCCCCGATATAATTAACGACTATGATCAGGGGACCAGTCCACGTGACGCAACTTAACGAAACGTAACACGGCGCTACGGAAACCCCAAGTGGTTGAGGCGTGTGCACCGGGAGACGAGCGCGAATGCTACATTGTCGTGTGTCCGTGTGCGCGGACGCGAACGACAGCGAGAAAAATGCTGCAGCTTATCAGATGCTGCTAATTAGTTTATGATGAGGCAATCAGGGAAAATGCGAGACACTATTTAAACTATCTGATTATCACCCCCCTCCGCGGTTCTGCTAACGGCTCCCGGTAAATTACAGGAGCATTAGAGTCATTAGAGTCATTAACTAATTTGAGGGAGAAGAATCGGCGGCAGGGGAGATGGCCAACGAGGTTTGTTTAGCGTTCCGGGACGGATCCATGCGAACATTGTCATTACCGCGGGGCTGTGCACGCAGCCTTGGAACGGCGAGTTAGAACAGTCTAAATATTTTGTTCTTATAATTACACACTGCACGGCTGTACCGTAAATGGAAGACGACAACCTTGTACCAGCCTGCGTGAGAGACTTCGAAGCGCGATTACGTTTCGCGGTCTCCCCTTGCGTGCCGTTTCTTTTTTTTTTTCCCGTGCGCTGAACACGGAAAGGAAAGCGTTCCCTGAACGCGACAGAACAACGCGGCGTTCTCGATGCTAAGTACGAGGGCACAAAGGGATGATTATCATTTACAAGGAAAGAAATCGCTCCTATTGTGAATGGTAAATCTGATCTTGACCCGAGCAAGCTTGTCTTTCGATTCACGGCGTTAGAGAACCGCGCTGGGTCGCGTATCGTTGTCAGGAAGTCGTTTCAGTGGGACATCTTCATCTCTGCCCCTTCCGGTGAACACGTAAGTACGAGGACACAAAGGGAACTGAATGCAACGGATTCTCATTCACATGGGATCAGGACTCCTCAGATTAAAAGAACATATACGGAGATTATTTCTATAACCGATCTTGACCCCCTTGTCAGGAAATGATTCCAGCGAGACATCTTCATCTCCGTCGCTTGGAGCGCAGAGCGCTGAGACCGGCGAAAAGTGCCCGCCAGTCTGGTGTACACCTCGCGAACAGGGTTTATCCACTTTTGTGGTAATTCGTGGCTTCCGACGCGCAGGCTGCACCGCGCAAGATGGCCGCGGACCCGCTGATCGCTGATTGGCGATGGCGGGGCGGGCGATTTGAGCGGCGGTTGGTGGTTCCAGTATAGCCCGGTGCGAGTAATTTTGATCGTGATTATACTAATTTCATAGTATGCCCCTTCTCAGTGGCTTTAAGCACTGGGCGAGTTCACACGAGTCGGCCAGCAGCACGCTGGCCGACTCTCGAGTATCCGTACTTGCGAAATCGAACGCGGCCCTGTTCGATGCCTCTCGAACGCCGGCGAAATTCGCGATCCCGTGTCTCTTTCGAAGTTACCGTCCGTCGTCTGTGGAAGAGGCGACATTTGTCGAGAAGTAGCCGGTGTCCATTCAGGCTGGCTGAATAGTTTCTTCGGGCATCGGGCCTCGCCGTGCACGCGATAACAGTGTCATCGTTCGCCGTTCGTTGCAATTACACATACGTGCCGCACGGCCAATTACTCTCCGGCCGAATGGATGCTACCGGTTCGCGCACGTCAAAACGCTCGCACGTAACACGTTTTCGTCCGGCATATGCGGTGTATCTTGGCCACGGTTCACGGTACAAACTCGGCCAGAATAATTCCAGTAGAGTATACACTTCTTCTGCGAATAAGGGGATAAGATGAACACGGCCGAGCGTGTGAAGCCGCCCCTGCTATCGCTATTAACGTCAGCTATATTGAACCGTAATTGTCCCGTGTTGTTAGTGCGGCGTATTCACGGGCAAAAGGCCCCCGTTTCGCTTTCCTCTCCTCTCTCCGCCCCTCTAACATTTTCTATCCTCGTCCGGCCCCCGGTCTCTCTCGTCTCTCCTCGCTTCTCTCACTCTTTTGTTCCTGTGCGCTCGTTTTGCCTCTCTCCTCCCCGTGGGCAGCGAGCGGAGAGCATCGCCGCCGCAGCCATGCGGCAGCGGTGGGGGCTAAATTACCACAATTTTGTACTTTTTATACCGCGAGGGAAAAAAAGAGGATAATTTTTGGTGGAAACGCAACAATTTTATCGGCCGTTGTTATGTGAGATCAGTTGGTGTCTACTGCCGCTGCGCGTTACACCTGCCTGTCTCTCGTGTGCTCTCCGCTCCTCCGGTTGACTTTGAAATCGGCTTTGAGTGGTTCGTTCCGTTTTGTCACCTCGCCTGCGATGCTCAAAGTGTTACCCCGTCGAATTCGAAGGTGAGAGAGACGCGTGCCGGTTCGTCACCGGATCGATCAACCCGCGCGCATTTGTCTGGTCGCCATTTTGCCGACCTTGGGTCCACGGTTTCTCCGAAGTCTATAGATATCTGGGATCTCTCACCCTTCTCCCGAAAGACAAGTGACATAACGATCGGTGTGCACCTGTGCGGCCGTCCGCGTGCTCCCTCCCGATGTGTCTTCGACGAAGTGTCTTCGTAGTTATGTCAGTTTTCCGGCTGTATGTGATCGTTCTTGAAGAAACGCGTGCACAACAGCCGCCATTTTGGTGACCGCGTACCGTGATGTTCGGAGTGAAGCAATCCTCAATGTGAACCATTGCCTTCTCGTCTTTCTTGTCGTACGTTGTGAGACTGCGGTGATTGTCCATCCGGTAACTATGATGCTACCTGTAGCCTGGTGTCAGTCGAATCGCGAGCTTTCATAAAATCCGGTGGTGCTGCTCCATTTATCTATTTCCTACCATCTAATTACTACGCCACTACCTTTTTCCCCGGGCCGTTTTATGCCGCAGACAAATTCTTCTGCACCTCCGCGGTGCCTCGGGCACGGACATCACTGTCACGGGAGATTTATACCTCTTGGAAACAACATGCTTGCGCGGGCGTAGCACGCTGTTCACTTCGGTGCTTAAAAATACTTGTTTCTTTATTTCCCGCCGGACAAAAGTCTCGTCTTCGCCAAAAGAAGGACTCTGTTTGCTTTTGAGGACACAGAGAACGCGTCCGGTTCGAGAACTGATGGAACCAAAACCGCACCGAGGTTTCGTCAGTCCAGAAACTGGAGGAATAGTTAGGTTTCCGCGGTTTCTCGCTTAGGGAACGGAATTGTCGGAGCCGTCGGATCCTTATTGATGCCGGGGATATCTATCGCTCCCGGGCTTGCTGGACCAACGCTGAAAAAGGGGGAGACGGAGGCAATAAAACCGCAAGGGCGAAAAGGACGGAGGTAAATAACGGTGGAGGAGGCGTGGTTGGCGCGATGCGGCGCCCTCAAAGCACGATCGTCCCTCGAGGGTACACCTTTTAAGAGTTCGAGGTACGAGGACCGTCGAAACTGGGAGCCCCGGAGATAAGATCCTCCTAGTTATCGAACGGACTCCCGTTCACGATCGATGTACCAGAACCCGTCCACGGGTTTCGATGTTCCCGCAGGCGAGAGCCGTTCCTTCCACCTTTTGATTTCATTGTGCCTTTGAAATGTGGCCTTGGCCATCCACAAGGACGCTTCTTTTATAAAATTGCCTGACCCGCGTCGGCTTTTCTTCGAAGTGCCTCGAAACTCCGCCATTGCGAAACGTCTGCTGTCCGACGGTAGGCATCTTCCATTCGATCGCCGTGCATCTCGATTTTTACGGCGCGTAGAAGAAGAACGCCAAGTTGGGGCTGGTTGTTTTTGTGTATTCTGGATGTCGATGTCGAAAACTGACGGGGAAAGGGCTCCGCTAGAGACCGTTGATGCGCTTCCTCGAAATCAGACGGAACGCTAAATAATTCTGGAGGAAACACACGAGTTCCTACGGGCATAAGTCGCCTCCAGACATCTAAATGGCTACCTTCGAGTTAGACCGGCCGGCAAGAGCCACTAACGACAATACGATGACCCCCGAGCCGCGGAAACAAAGACCGGGTCGCAAGAATGGAGGAATACACACCGTTTCAGGCGGTAATTACAGCTTCTTCTGTATCTTGCGAGACAGCCGCGGCAGATGCGGATAATGATAGCCCGAATGTGCCGATGTGTCCCGCTTCAACAACGATCCCGATCTCATCGATCACAATGCCTATTGCTCAATATCCGAAACGATCGAACCGGTGAATAACCATGCGGCTCCGTCTTGCCGGGTGCGCCTATAGCATTCTAGAGATTCTAACAGAATTCGTTCCAACATCTCTATTACACCGAGGATTCTATCTATATGCAGATTTGCGGCACGCTTTGTTTGTCTCGTTGAAACGAATCTTCACGGGCTTTTTACCGGCGGTACTTACAACTTGTCTCTGTTCACGGGAACGACGATCCGACGCTAGAGCAGGTCCTGACCCCGCCCCCGCGTTCCCAGCGGCCTTTAATTACCAAATATTTTACGAGCCGCGCGTCCAGTTCTGTCATTTGTTTGCTCAAGCACGCCAGAAGTTTCGGACTAATTGATTATCTGCTAATTTGTAACATTGCCTGCTTAGGAAACTTCGAGGATCGCCGGAGCGACGGCTACTGGCACGGGGGTCTCTTTCTCTTCCGAACTCGAAACTGCTACAGATCTCGCTTTTCCACGGTCGTTTAACTTCAAAATTTCATTTTAACTTTTCTCTTGAATTTTTTACTTTCACCTCTCCTTTTTTTAATTCTTTTTCAACGACTCCTCACACCACATTCCTTCCGTTTCGTCTTTGAAACTCCCGCGAATCTCGCATTTTCATGGACGTTAGCTTTCACCACTCGATTTGTCCTTTTTTCTTTACATGACACTTCCGTGCTTCCCACGTTTGCTTTCCCAAACTTTTTTTTCGACCAGTATAATAAGCGGTGCAAACAGTAGAACTTTTCACCGGCTATCATAGCGCGTTCTAGACGTGTAGGTAATAGGTCCGCGTGAGAGCACAGAGGGTTAATGTTTACCCTGGTCTTGTCCGTGGATTGGATAATTGTATTAAACTTGATCATGATGGGGACAACGTAATTCGAGGTTGTTGAGTGTAATCTTGCCACGGTGCTCTAATCGCGACAAAACTGCGGATAGATCTGCACCCCGCACTCGTGTAACATTTCAATGTAACGACTGTGTTATTCGGGTCAGGTAGACTGGTAACTATCAATCTTACAATCTGAATTAACTTTGTTCTCGTTGCTACACAAAAGTTTATCTGATTGAAAAATTTATAGACAGTGTGAATTTTTACGAAGTAAGACCTCTTATTGGTTTTGGGTAATTCTTTAGACACTGTATTACAATGTGCTGTGGGTGCTTGCAATTAGTAGTAGCGAAGATATAGGTTTATCATTGTCTTTATGTGAATTCTAGCTGTCTAAGATTACAGAGGTCTTCCAACAGCGATATTAGATGATTTCTATTATACCTCAGGGTGTTACAACAAAGATAGGGTTCTTGGGTAGGGCAGAGATACATAGTCCTTATCGAGGTCTTATGTAGAACAACAGTCCTTTCGACTAGTTAATTGGACATGTAGCCGTTGAATCATGATCGCCATAGCCCAGCACGTTACAATTAAGATTCTTGGGAATATCAAAGATAGGTAGTTTTTGCGTAGGTCTTTACAGAACAAGACTCCATTAGATGAGTTGATCGGACATGTAGCTCGGTTACAATGAAGATAGAGTGTTGGGTAGTAGCAGGGATATAGGTTCTGGAGGTTGGATCCCCGAAACGTGTCTCAGAGGTCCAGTTTCGAGGTCACAGCCGGCTGTGTTTCGCGGTGGAACGTGGCCGAGGAGGCATCGGATCGCATAAGCCGGCTACACGGGGCCAGGACCGCGTAATAACACGGCAGCACGAAACAAACCGACGAATTAGGTACTATCGGGTTCTGCGAAAGCGGTCGACAGACGGACGTAGAGAGCTGGACGGGACGGATGGACGGACAGACAGCTAGCGCGAGGGCCCAAACAGCGTGCCGAAGAAGAACGAGGAACTGCGCGGCTGTGGCGGCGAAGGGAGAAGAACGGGCGAAAGGGGGACGACGGGGCTTTCAAGGGGGAGAAGGAAGGGAAGCCTCGAAAGGGCCTGGCCTCGTGCAATTACGGGGCCTCGGCAACCCCGACATTATCCCCAATTATCCGCGTGCGTTTTGAGGTTAGGTTTTCGGGGGCCCTCCGGGCCAGAGACGCGCGAGAGCCACCGCGAGGCACCGCGACCGAAACGTCCACGTAAAACCCGAAAGAAACGGGAGACAAAGGGCGTCGGGATCTCTCTTCTCTTCTCTCCGAGAGGAGCGTGTATCTCTTCGCACAGGCGAGAGAGACGGAGCTCTATTATGTGGCGTCTGGCGTCAGAAACGGATCGATCCGAGAGCACGTTTCGGGTTTTCTCCGCCTGTGTGCTTTCTCGCGGGACCCGCACGACCGCAAGGCATGCGGCTAATACACCGTGAAGGGTTGATGCTATTCCCGTGACCGCAGATCGGACCTGATGCAATCACGCTCGAAACAGGTCGACCCGCAACAAGATCCAATGGAAAACCGTTAGGGACGAATTTTCGCGAGCGAACTGTTGTTGCACAGCCTTAGCCCACTTCGCGAACAAGAACGTGTCACGGTTAGATCGCGTTGCGTCTTGGACTGTGCTTTGATTAGATGTACCACACTGACCCAGATCAACACGGCAAAGCGCTTTCTGCAGCTATGTCGTTCCTTTGTCTCGTACACGATGCAAACAATTTTTATTTTTCATAAAGATTCGCTGTCTACTCGCTGGTCTGTAACCCTTGATGGCCACATGCATAGAACACGTGTAGATAAAATATTTCTACAGAATAGTATTTGTTAGAAATGTTTCGGAACATGCAAATGGTTGTATCTAAATTGGCAACGCGTGCAATGCGACGATGTCGTATTTGTTGGTCGTATATTGCCTGAGATTAGAACCAGTTCGGTTATCGTCGCATCCCACACACGACACGTGTATAACGTATAGTACCGCGGACTGGTTTTATAGTATATTGATCAAATAAATCGTCATCTGAGCGTTGCTGACAGTAAAAGTGGCAAAATTCTATCAATGTTATTCTGCCTCTATATTATTCCACCTGTTCGAACGTATGAGGTTCTCAGCTCCGCATGGAGCAACGGACCAAGCACATCCCTATGGATCCTGTTCAAATTGATAATTCAATGCGTTTTGTCACCATGAAATACCTAGTTAGGCTATACCACCGAGTTCCCAGGCGTTACGTGTGAGCTAGCTAATCAGAGCGGCGTTCTTCCGTGATCGACTTAAAGGAAACGTTGCGGCCGGGTGTCATGTGCAATTAGAAAACACCCTTCGTGGTATGCGATACCTAATATTAGCTGATCCATCGAAGCGAAAGCGAAACCGAATAATATATTCATAACCGGCCGGCTGAAACAATCTAACCACGGTATAGTTTACCGTGCACCGACGAATACACCCCCGCTTTCCTTCGAAGGGCGTAGTTCTTCGCCGTATATGCTAACCTTTCACTGATCGCCGAGTGCGATCTAGAAGCGGCCCGGGGAAGGAAGGGCGAAAGGAACGATAGCGCGATGAAAATAGGGCAGTTTCGAGGACTCGGGCGGACCTCGTGTGTCGGTTGGCGTGCTGGAAAAGATTTACAGTCTCCGCACCGGAAAGGATACCGAGAGGGCGGTTGCTGGAAGAATGGTTTCCGGCGGCAGCTTCTAGCCTTAGAGCCTACCTGGTCGATACGCGTGCCAGACCAACAGCGGTGTCTAGCCGACACAGACACACTTCGGAACCTCCCGAACGTCAACATTCGGCTTCGTCTATCGCGAATGGGACGCTTCATCCCTTAAAAACAATTTTTCAACGGGTTATGGGGGAGGTTACGGGCAAGATTAGGAGACTTGGAAAAAATGTAACACTAGAATATAATTTGCAACTGGTTTTTCTTTCTCTGCCTGCTTCCAATTTCAATAGCGTGGAAGAATGGCTGTCCTCCGCTGTGGAGGCAGTGTCAAACACTGGCTCTTCGTCATTGAATCACGCGTGAGGCCGTCGCGTGTTCGATTCGCACATAAGGTAATTCGTCATTGCTTTCGCGGGTTACACCTCTTGAATACAATTTTCATAATGATATGCGCGGTGGACACCGTGCACACGCAGTCTGTTCCGTGGCTCCACCTGGCGCGCCGAACGAAATAAGCCAGCAGCTGTCCAATCGACGTTCACCTTACGATATTATGCGTGTTCGGACTCGTACTCTTCGATTTCACGGTAACGAGCCCTCCCCGGACGCATTCTTTCGATCCTACACACGACATTGCCATTAACTTTTCATTTTTCACGTGCGACGGTCCTCGTTACATCACGTAGAAGTCGCGAAACTTAGTTTGAAGAACCGGAGAGAGTAGTTTTCTTATGGACTCTCGAGTCCGTTTCTTCGCTGCAGGCAAAAGCTTTCCGAGACAGGTTTTTCCATTAAGGTTTAAAGAATTAAGAGTCCCTAAGAAAATTGCGCTCAAACTGAAACCTGGTTGATTTCTCATGTGAATGTCCGCGTGCAGTTGCAGCGACTCTATGCGTTGCGGGGCCCCAGCTTTGCTTCCCAAGCCGCGTGTGCAGGCTTTCGAAATATCACGTTGCCCCGCACTATAGTTCGGTGCCTATCAATCACTTGGCGCATGGTCCGGCAATAAGACTCCTCGAAGGAGGGAGCTATTATCCTGCCAGACTCTTGTGATGCACGACCTCCAAGCCCGACGCTGGACCTTAAGCTCCCGCCGAACGATCGCGCGCCGCACGAAAATTCCGCAACCGAATGCGATCCGACACCCTACGGACCTCGTGCCGCGGCCATGGAAAACGTAAATCGCCTTTGCAAAAATTCGGCTATGCAGCATTCACCGTTTATACTAACCTGAGCCTCGAAATTGCAAAGGCAGATCCTTTCATCGGAGCAACCCTAATACTCAAGACAGCCAAAATCGAAGAGGGGTTTTTACAGACATCTTATTTGTCATTCTTACAACTACTCCACTTAAAATTTCTAGTGTTATCACATTCTACAACGCCGCATGTTCTGAACCCTAATTCTGAAGACTCGAGAATCTTCAGAATAATCATTTCCAACAATGTTTCTAGCGTCGCAAAGTTCTATAATATTGCAAAAATTCTAAAAGACAGATTCTTGCGATCAATCCAAATACTGTCGATCTCGTAGAGCACTATTCACCGTTTCAATGATTAACCCTTCAATTCCAAATAATTTTTATGCGAATACAGTATGCACCGTTTTAGACATTGTCGCGCGACCACGAACGCTTAATCTCCGGGTCAGAGCAGACGCTCCTGATCGGAGGCTAACCGAACAGGTGACACGCAGCATGAATAACAAATTTGAAAAACCGAGTTACGCGAAGATAAAAATGTAGTAGCGCGAATAAATCAGCATCAAAGTAACCGTCACCGGTCCGGGAGAGAGGAGAATTATGACTTCGAAGATGCGAGGAAGCCGCACGCCCGCGTTTTATCTCGGTCAGCCGGGTATAATGAAAAATCCGACAGTGAACATAAGTTATAAAGCGTTCCCGAGAAAGAGCGATCGGACTCGTTCGCCTCTTGAATATTCATGGAGGGTCGCGCCGTCGCACAATGGCAGGATTGAAGGCATCTGGCCGAGAAAACAGGTCTGCCATTATCGAATAAAATGATCGCTGATATTGACACGACTCGTCAGTCACGAGGGAGGATATTCGATGCGCAGATATACAATACAACTCGATGATAATCAGATCTGCGAAGAGAGAGAGAGAGAGAAGGAAAGAGAGCGGAAGAAGAGGATCGAAAGGAAGAGGATCCCGTTGCAACTGTGCAAGGGGGAATCTTTCTCGTTTCCTTTCGCGAGTCCGAATGAAATTCATACCGCGTGTATGTCCCTCGTAATGAGACTAATGAAATTATTTCAGGCGCGAGAGCAGATTAACGTCGGAACGAGAAGTCGCGTTGCGTGATTCGCGAATCCCCTAAGGTTTGGCTCAGCCTTCGCTGCATTCGCATTCGTGACAGCTCCGGGAACGCGTGTGTGTATTCCACCGGCAGAAAAAAATATTATCGGGAGAGATGTCTGCCCGCGTTATGCGCGAGAGTACCCCCCGTGCAATACGCACGCCATTCTATTATACATATGTATGTTCTGTATGTATACACGGCGAACTTTTCCTTCCCTGTGGACTTATGAATGCGTCGCTCACACGCGATTCCGCGGCTTGAGGAGTTCCATGACTTCCACGAGCCTCTATCCACCATCGAGCCCCAGAACGCTATGGAATCCGCGATCATTCTCCGAGATCAAGATACCGAAATGCCAACTCTCGGACTTGTTACAGCAGTTGGGAAAGTTCTACCTCGAGATCTCGAACTATACCAAAGGCATCCATTCGGGTGATTCATTTTGATATTGGAAGCTCCGAGGGATCAAACTAGATTTTATTGAAATTCACTTAGTTACTTAGTTACAGTGTCGGATTAGATACAGAAGAGATCTTGAATGGGTCATTTCAATGTTTTGATAGTCCTAGTACAACATGTTCTCGATTTCGGCGTTACTAGTCCTCTGGGGTATCAAGAGATAGGCGTCGCAAGATCTAAGCAAGTGAATGGGATTCTCGCGTTTCTCGAATGCACCGCGGTACATATTTGGGGTGGGTGTAATCGCTTACGAAATGACATGCAAATGCAGCTGGCATCCAAGGCGAGTCTGGTTTTTCAGGGCGTTACCCTCGGAAATTCTGGTCGGTTGGTTGGTCGATGGCGAACGTTGAGGGCGGCGCATCTGTCGGCGGAAGATTTATATCCCGGGGCCGAGGTTCCGTCCACAGACTTGCCCGTTGCAGCGTTACCTGCGATAGGCACGCCACATGAACGTGCCTACCTTGTTGCTGATTTCGAGTTTGCCACAGCAAAAACCCTTAATCTACAGCCTTCAATCTCGGAAAACTGAAAATTCCCTGCTGAACAGATCCACGCATTTTCGCAATTTTTCACTGCTGAGATTTCACTTTACACTATGATCGGGACTCTTCGGGTTAACCCTTTTGGGCTGATCTATCTTTTATGCGAAAACTGTCACGATTTGATATTTTTTCATAAATACTTGAAAATATTTCGAAAAGTGATCAGCTAAGGATTTCTCTTTCCTAAAATCCTACATTCTTAGAATCTTCATGCTCTTGTAGAATCGAAGTGGACCTTTTATCTTCTTTAAGTGGATGGTCCAATGAAGGGGCTGGTCGGAATTCCGAGGGATGAAAGCAACGCCATCGAAGAAGGGCTGGAATTTCTGCACGGGCCTGATAGAATATAGCGGAGCGGCAATAATCAGCTACCTTTGCGGCCGTGACGGCGAGGTTACCAGGGCCCAGACTCAAAATGGAGGGACGCGGACGGCGAGAAAACGATGCGCTGCGGCGCGATTATACTCGGCGCTGCGAGGGCCGTCCGGTCTATCAAAACCCGCTCGGCCATACATCAATGCCATCTATACGTATAATTTCGATGTCGACTGCCGCTCGTTTTATTTGCTGCGTGCAACGGCAACAGCCGTACGCAGACCGCGGTTCCAGGCTAGCTTGATCGGCCGTGGTACGTGCTTTTAGCGATCGCGTTTGATTGAACGACAAGTCGCGAGTACTTTACGCGAGTAAACATCGGAAGGAAACGGGCCTCGGTCGAGAAAACGCAAAAACTTGAAAAATGATCGGGCGAACCAATCTCTCGTCGATGATGGATGGAACGGGGACGATTGGAGGATTTAACTGTAAATTTTTCATACACATCGATTGCTGATTCTTCTTCCTCGAAGCGGATACTTAACCCCTTCAAGCCATACTTTGTGCATTTTAGCTGGAAACAGCTATGCAATCGTTGTGGCTAAAATAATTTATTGTCACAGTGAAAGTAAGAATGACATTATAAATGATTTACCTAGAGCTCGGTGTCGCTTTAATTTGATTTGTGAAATGAAGTGAAATTTTTTGAACTTATACAGTGTACGTACATGTTTATCGTGTGCATTAACAACCCTGTAAAGGTGTGTTTGTACAGACGTTTGTCCGTCACAGTCAAAGCGGGTTTGCTACTGTGTTGTTTGACAATGTCGTCTCCGGTGACCACCGTTTCCGCTGGTCGGCGTCCGTTTGCTTGCGATAAATCATTAGCCAACGTATTAAGATGCTAAAGAAGACACACGGCGGTATTGGCAGTTAAATGACACGGTATTATCCGTGGGCAATAAATGTCACAATGCAATGTAATGACTCTGTAATTTTGGTCACTTAGCGGACGCTACAGCGTCGGCCGTAGAGACGCGCGCGCGAGTGCACATGCTACGTTGTCGATCTTCATTTACTTGCGCGGTAACAGGTTGCGGCAGATAACACCGCGATATTTATTGCATTTTCCGCGCGGGACAGGAGACGATGGAGCTCTATCTAGGCACCGGATCGTAAATTTTCGCGATTCATCGGGCAACGTTCTCGCGACGTGCTCGAACGCGCAGAAGAAACAACCTCTCGCCGGAGAGACGTTCCCTTTTGTTGCATGCCTTCGTGCGTTTTTTTCAGCTCGGCCGCTTCCTCGAGCTGACACTTAGGAATTAACAGATCGCTCGGTGGCAATTAAACCCCCCAAAGTCTAACTCTCGCCCGATGGTTCCCATGGTTGCACTATGCGTCCCCCCGGACAGCGGCTGGCGAACAGCGAAAAATAAGAAACGAAAGAAAGATTCGGGGCACCGATTCGGAAATCGAGGCTGGAGGGGCTCGTGGGGGAGAGGAGACGTTGCAGACAGACATCATCGACAACCCCGGTGCATCATGGGGGCACACGGGGTACACGGGCTACAAGGAGAGACGATCCTCTCTGGTTGCGCTCTCGGGGTCGTGAGACCAGCGAGAAAAAAGGCGGGCAGAAAAGAAACAGCAGACCAGAAAAGATGCTGCGCCGTCGCGCAGGGCAATATTTACGAGAAGGGTTGGGTTCCTGCGAGCTTCAACCGCGGGACGTAATTGCACCGCCTGGCTACCCTGATTTATTGGGTTATTACGGATCCTGCGTAAGAAAATTTCGAGCCGCGTGCTGTATGGATTTCTTTCGCAGCGGACGATATCTCTGCGCAACATGGCGTCGCGCCATCCTCCTCGACGTCTTTTTAGGTGCTCTAGCCGAACGGCGCTTAACATACAGGGTGGGCAACATGACTCGGTCGCTTATCCCCTTCCATTCGGATTTATTTTTGATCTCTTAAGAAAAAGAGAATTAAATTAATTAATTAGAAGCAAATTTGCACAGCAACCGTACGAAGCACAAAATGTGACTGGTACCTATATGTAGATTGTAGATCGCGCGTTGTATAAAAGTTACAAGATTATTTAGATTGATCGTTTATAGTGATTCTAACCTGCTAAATCCTGATTTAAGAGCATTATGTCTCTCTGCCAAGAGCAATAACGTCTTGAACCTCCATCTAACGGACAGACTATTGCCAGAAACGTCGAAAATCGCCTTCTCCGCACACGGTGAATTTGATAGTATCGATCGCGTAAACGTTTTCAAAACAACCATAGACAGGGTCTCTCCCAGGAAGAGTGACAGCCAATATTTTGCGAAAAACGGTTGGGATACGTAAATTGGCGCTTGAGTGACAGTCCGCGTACGACGGCGGAGGGACTCGCCATTGAAACGGCTCGATTCTAATAATTCTTTCGTTCTTAAACAACTGGAAAGCATCCACCATTACCGTAATTGTATGTACGCTATAGTTGTTTGCCTTGTGCCCTCGCACCAGTCCAGGACCTGGTTTTCGATAACGTATTGGTTATTCGAGATATTCCAGACAGACGTCTCTCCATATGTACGTACAAACACGAAATGCCACTTCTCCACTGGCATTATTTATCTTCCAAATGTCTCCATTCGCGAAGTAGAAAAGCGAGGAATGTTTTTGAAAAATTGAACAGGTTCATTCCTCAAGGGACAAGAAGCCGTAAATAGCCGAATGAAGATTTCTAATCGAGGAAGATAGATCGCGCGGATGCTGATCGATTTCTCCCGATCGACTCATGGAGGATAGCGATCGGAATGTCCCGGGAGTCATCGAAGGAGGTAAACCAACTTCATTCGGGGCCATGTTAGACGTGCCCCCGGCATTTTGGCGTTAGGCGATAAATCTCGAAACGAGAGGGTGGGGGGTAGGCCCCGAAGGGTCGGCCGGAGAGGGCAAAAAGGAAAAAGTAGGATGCGAAAACGAGGGAATGCGCTCTGCCAATAGATTTACGAGCCTATCCATCTTCGTAGCGCGCTTGGTCCGGTGCACATGCTCGCGAGGAAAGCCGTTCGGTGTGTTGGTGTATAAACACGTATACGAATGTACCTACGATTCCAGAAGAACGGCTCGTTATTATAAGCCAGCAGGCGTAATTGTTTCCAAGGAACCGACATGGCGAGGACCTTGCCTGGGAACAGCCGAAGTGTCGGCAGCCTTCTACAGGACGTTCCATCGATAGTGCCGTCAGTCACGACCACCTCGAGCGATCCTAATCGCGGAGGAGCCCCGCGAGTTTGGTTTCCAACTCGGCTAACATAGAAATGGCGCGGGAACGTGTTCTCTCGACGGTGCAAAAGCCGTGCTGCAAGCGTGTCCCGCTCGAGAGATCGAGATTAGATAAATTATAATTCCCCGTGCAGGGGCCTGATAATCCAACGGTAAAATATGGAATTGAAAATTAGAAGCGGCTCCATTTTTCGTCCGTGTGTACGCGTGAAAATCGCGTGCACGCGCTGCCACTCTCCCGTGGCCATTCAGCGCACGCCGAGATCATGCTCGGCCTCTGTGGTTATGCCCGCCGGAATTGCACCGTTAGAAATTTATTGACGCTGCTCGTTCTGTTTTAGGGGCTACGAGCCATCAACTCCTCGTTCGTTCGCGGCCCTGGGAATACCCGATCAACAACGCCTTGGCCTAATCTCTGCAGCCCGGAATGCGGCACAGTCCGTTCAAGCGAGGTGGTTCGGAGATCGCAAATTCTTATGATTCACGCGTTACGTTAATAGCACTGTTTTTTTTTATCGTGATAATAAATTGTTTCTAATCCCTATTCTGCGTCTTCATCGATCGAAGACCAGGGCCAATCATTGCCGAAGTCTCCTAAATCCAACTCCACTAAATGCATTACACCAACTTCGAATTACTTTAGAAGCTGCACAAATTAATGGAACCTATGCAACTCATAATTTATCATCTCTGCCACAAAAATGTTAAGTAGTCTAAAAATCGACAAACCTTTCTATGATGTTATTATAAGCACGATTGAGGCTCGCTCGTTTGTCTCTTGATAGTTTCAATTACATCGGGTATGGAACCTGACAAGAAAATTGTTTCGAATGCAAATAGTTCTATCCTGCATCGATTACAATTTACCGGGCACGAATCTTGGATTAATCAGATTATGTTTTGTCCGGTTCCGGCTCGATTACGTTGATTGTTTTCTTAAGCCGATTACAAACATGGCCCGAAGTAATATTTCTACCGGATTGCGATATTTTTCTCGCTATGCTTCCGGGTAATATTATAACGGTGTAGTTACGGAAAACGCGATGAACACACACGGCAAAAAATTTAGGCCGCAAAAGCTAGCATGGCGGCGATCCGGTTTTAATCTTGGCACGCCCATTACACACTGCACCGCGTACCTATTACATCATGATCGCACTAGATAGCGAATCTATCTATTCCGAGCCCCATTTCTTTGCCTACCTGTGATACGTATAAGGTACAATTAATAACCGAAAAAAATTCCTGGAAACCAGTTCCGAACCGGAGCGGAGTATTTTGCTGCGGGGTGGCCACGCAACGACGCTCTCTCGTCCGGGATGATCTCATTTAATTACCGCGGTCTAGTTATTCACTTGAATCACCATCCCCCTGCTCGATGATTTATCGGTTTTTCCAAGCGTTCAGGATAATCGATTGGGGTGCCCTGTTACAGACAACGCACCCACGATGTATCGATACGCTATCCAATTACAATAATTCCATACCAAAACCCATCGAAATAAGTGTATGCATTGTGACATTCAATGATCACGGTATTTGCTACAGGTCTCCTCAAAAATAATAAAAATAAATGCGTAGTGAAACGCGATAAATATTGGATGTACGAAATAATTCGTAGCACGCGCGATTCGAAAGTAGTTGCATATTCCATTTAATAACTAATATAGAAAAGTGTATCATTCGCAAATACGCAAAAAAGAGAAATCAGTGAATGTCTACGTAGCTCCTGCATCTTGTAATTAATGCAGACAATTTTTACATTGAATAAAAGTCGTCTATAAACACGGGGCTTCACGTCAAGCTGAAAAGACAGCTTCTTTTAACGAGGCAGATAACATTGCCTGGCGCTGCTTCAATTGTCCTTACATACAAACAACAAATTTGCGAGGGCCTGGTACGCCTAATATTTATAATAGCTATCGTACGAAACCGGGTGTAGCGAGTTTAATTTATTTGCGCTCGTTAGCATCGAGACGCAAATTAAACGGAGATAAGAAGCATCGGGCGGCTACAGTATTACATATTGTAGTACAGAGCAGCAGGAAAAAATAGTTGTACACGGGAATGAGTATGTAAATTGTCGCGGCGGTAATGCAATTTTTTGATCAACTTGAGCCTGGCGGTATTGCCTCGTAGATACGGTCGGTTTGTTTTTATAGAGACAAGATCAGTGTTTTCCCCTCGTCGTTGAAGCGCGCACACGTTTTCCGAGGCGCAGATGGGAACAATATGATCGATCGTGTGCACTCTACGCGGCTCGTAACTGTTGTTACATGCCAATCCCATTACCATACGCGACGGGCTCGCGTCGCAGTTGTAATTTTCACTTCCCCAGTAGAAAAATCAATAATCGATGCCGGTGTAATAGCGCTGTTTCCTTGAAACGATATCGGTTGCCTGTGTTCGGCTGCGTTTACGGACGGATTCCGTTTTTTTATTTTTGTCGTTCGCGGACAGGCCTCGTTGGCCAACGCGAGACAAGCACCTTGATACGATATTGCTTCTCGGAAGCGATTCCCGTTCCCAGAACGTTACACTCTCGTTGGTATAATACATTACGCGGCGGAGAAGAATGTTGCGTTTGTATTTTGTACCGTTGAGGATTTGAGAAACGACGGCCATATCGAATGGAAAGAAGCAAGGAGACTCGGGGGGGCACGGCCACCATTTTGAAAGATGGTGCATCCTGCAAGCCGTGCAACCTACACCCACGCAAAGGTAAGCCGGTTGTGAAAACTCAGGCCACTACAACCACCCACGTCCCGTTCCCATTGGCTGAGCCCTCCTCACCCATAAGATACCTCACCACCCACGGACCACGGACCCCGTTCAGGTCACTGTCAGACCTCTACAAGGTGTCCGAAAAGTGCACACGCCAATCCCATAACCGTTTCGCCAGAATTCAACCTTCGTTCGCGTCGATTTTGCTCAATTCCCACAGATGTTGAAATTGGACATGTATACTATCAATTCAGACATTGTTGTCGTGGCTTGCTAATGCGGGCTGTGTAATTCCGTGGAAAATGATTCTATAAGCTGCGCCATTTTAGTATAATTACTCTGACGACTCGCATGCGTTGCTGCTAGCTTTATCAAGGCTGGTTATCAGTGTCCGGTATGAACGCTTAGGAAATGTTGGAACAATGTTCACGGAATAATAGCGTTTACACCCGAGGGTCTCAAAAATCCATGTATTAATAATTGTAACTAGACTGCGGATTTTTATGCAAAATAAATATTAACTGATTGCGAAAGTAACCTCTTCGCTGTTTTAAATTTCATCAATTTTTTCACAAATACGTACAATCCACGGTCTAATTATAACAATTTATAAGACACCTTGACGAGGACAGCTAGGGGAGCAACATCTCCGTTGTCCAAACTCAGCCATCCAAATTGCCAAGTCCTCTAACCGCATCCGAGCCAGCAAAGTGCTGCTACAGCGAGCGGATCGAGCTTGGTCTCGGAGATCTCTAAAGAAAGATTTGCACCGGGAAGCCGAAGCGGAGGGTTTGGTAACCGGCGTGCCAGCCGGAGAGTCACGAAAATTTTTGCGACCAGCAACGTGCTAGAAGCACAGTTAGCGAGGACTAGGAAGAGAGGATCCCGGAGTCCCCGACACGACTGTGCCGGCGCTCGGATTACAGTGGGTTAGACCAGCGCTAGATTATCTCAGTGACGGTAAGTATAGGTTAGATCGGCAACTCTAGCCCATCTTGCGGCCATACCAGGAGCATTGCTTCCCCGAACACGTAAGTCCCGCGCGCCGTTCCCGGGGCACGGCGAGCCACGCGATAATTCATGGAACTTTATGCGCACCTCGTGTAATGCCAGTTCCTGGGCCTTTTTTCGGACGTCGTGACGCGCGGCATAGTGAGCGGGGGATGCTGCACCGCGAGAGATTCGCATGAACGATGCCCCTCAAGGTGAACCGCCGCGCCGTGCCGCGTTGGAAATCCTCCTGGGGATAGAAAGAATCCGTATTGGAGACTGCATCGGCACGATGGATATCGGCGTAATAGAATCAACTCTCTCGGACTGGCTCGCATAGTTTATCAGTTTTTTTGTTTTAATTACGTATTTATCCATTTAACGCCGTGTTACAATTTCAACACATTACAGACCGCTCCGGTTGTATAATTTACGACGACCGCCAGCGACAGAAACGGTAACGCTCGGTGATTGAATGATTAACACCGCTGCGCTGGTTAAGAGATTAGATCGATCGTTGCTAATCTTGTTGCTAAACTGTTTTCGCTAGTCGACAAACTGTCCGGAGTCGCTTGGAAGTTGATGGAATCCGCTGCGCCGATTAACGGCCGTGTGGTTCTTGTTCACTTCTCTTCTTTTTTCTCCCATTCGAAAGTTACTGAATTTGACTACAATTAACGCCCGCCAGCAAATTGCTACCGACGATCGACGGAGATAACCTAATTACTACATAATATCAGGCAGAGTTGTTGTTACGATGTGCCGGTGAAGAAGGGGGAGTTTAAGTACAGCCGAGGCTTTAGCGGTGCCGCGACGCCGAGATCATTTTTCCAATGATTACGGGCGCGTGCAATATTTCCATTAATTGTCAATTTAGTTGTCGGCGCCTGATGGACGTGCCCGGGAATATACACCGACAGCCGTACGGGGAATAATTAACAATAAATTATCCGTGGGAGCTATCATTACGGTAGCTAATCGTGACAAATTGACCGTTATATTATTAAGTAGCTCGTGGACGTTAATTGCGTGCCCCGTGTGAATCGCTCGGACGAGATCGGAGCGGATAGTCGTACGTGGATATTTGAGACGATCGCTCCGAGCTGCGAATTTGCGATCCACAACTGGTCTGTCGGTGTTAAAACACGCGGAACATTAGTTCAAAGCAATCGTAAACATCGTTTTAGGGGACCTTTTACACAACTATAAAATTGAAGATTGTTTCATCAATTCTTTAAGGCACTTCTTGTAGAGTCATGTTATTGCGGATGTTTATGCAAATTTTGTATAAGAACCAGATGATGAGGAACAACTTCAATTTATCAACTAAAAAATTCCTTACCATAAGCACACAGTATAGATGTACTTGTTGACTATTTCAATGAACAGAAAGATAACAAAGGGTTCCAAAGTCCGAAGGACGAGGATCCTTCCTGGTCAATATTTTCCCCATCGTCCTGCACAAAGTGTTTCGGATGCAAGCCTCCAGAGTGTGCCACATGCCACGTCCGCACGCAAAGTTAGTCGCCGGACCGCGAGATGGCAGGCGTAGTGTCTCAAGCAGGTATTTCCTGCCCGATCGCTCACTGAAAAACTTAATCGCGACCAATTTAACAATAAAATGTTCGAGTCATAATTAACAAAAAAAGAATCAGACCATCGGGAGCGCTTCGAGCGTGAACGAACCGCTGAAACGACCGCCGCAGCGGCGAATAAATATGTATACACATTAAATTGCTAGCCGACGGATATTGATTAAAAGGGATGAAAGCGAAAAATGCGGTAAAAACAATAATGCCGTCTATTTAGCAAATGAACGGTTCTTTCGCGCGTCTACCGTTATTACTTATCGTGCCGCTATTACTGGCCGAGTAACTGAAAAATTAACTCGAGTAATTTCGCGCGGCATTTAAGTTGATCGCCACGCTCTTAACGGATCCATTACGTTATCCTTGTTAAAGTAACACGTTACAGACCGAGAACGCGTGTTCGGGGTGCGGCATGCGATCGCGGATTTTCGAATTTTCATGGCGAGAACAACGACACCAGTTCCCATGGATAGGGTCCCATGGAAAGACGTGCAGTACCTGCCGCTCTTTGCACTATAACTTGAGACTGTAACTGTTGTAGGACTGATAACACTGACCTTCGTAAATCTTTTTCATGTGAGCGTGTGATAATCGAAACAAATCGTTTTATAATAAAGATAATTTCGGTGCAATAACTGACCCTTCCCGGCCCTTATTGCTGCAGTTCCTTAGTTTATCGATTTCCGTCATAGTCATCAGCATTTTCACGAATTCCTGTGATCTAAGTAGGTTAGAGCCACCTGAACATAGTTGACTAACACCACTTCGTATAAAACTCTGAAGCGAAGAGGAGGAAACAAGTCGGACTATGCATTCGTTTCGGTGTGTGTGTTACGGGGATGTTCCGTCGGGTTTTCGAGCGCGTTATGGTGCCCACGGGATACGTGTCTGTCCAATCGATGTTCCCGGGTGTTATCGGTCCGCGAGCGAGCGCGGCAAATGATTTTACAACTCGGAGCGATTTCAATTTCTCTTCTTTTAACCCCCCTGACACGGGGCCGCGAACGATTCCTCGTAATACGGGTCCCCCCCGATCAAAGTGTAGAGCCGCTCACGATCTCGCACAATCGCATATCCAAGCGAGTCGAAAGTGCGAAGCGTTTACACCGGTATTTGAACTTCGCTGATGACGGTAATCACGCTCGCTCGACGCTTCAATTGCACGTTTCGTCGGGTTTCTGCGCCTCGGTTACTTTACGATCGGGAGTAACCCAACCAGCGTGGTGGTCAGGATCGCGTCCTCCTCGTCCTCTTCGTCAATCTCTATCCGCTTACCTCTCCCCGCGCCCTCCCCGAATCCTTTTTTCCTCTTCCATCCTCCGCCATCCTTTCTCCTCGTTTCGGTAAATTAACGATAGGCGCGCGACCCAGTGTGTTGTTGCCCGACTGAATTTATAAACTCGCCTTCCGCTGCTGCTGCGGGAGGCAAGAGAGCCTGTCTTCGTGCGAATGTATGTGTCCATGCGGTTTCAGATGCGTCGACAGAGTTATGGGGATTTTCTACAAATTCCACTTGAAATATGAAACTGTTAATTTGGATCCTCATACGGTCCCCAAGTGGCGATTACCTTATTTCTTGTTTACAGAAGTTGTAAAATGTTCGATCAAGTGAACTTACTAGTTAATGAAGTCATCAGATGTTGCAACGAAAAATTCCCAGAGAATGATCCCCGCTGTTTCCCATCGAATCGGCGCAAAATCCCAGCAATCAGTTCGGGGATCGACAGGATGAGTCGCGGTGTGATATCATCCAGTTAGCGAGTTGGGGTTAACAGCCGACCTCGGGCCCGATCAGTTAAATTTCTATTTCCACCGACTATTTTCGCGAAATGGTAGCGGAACGGTTAAGATTTGTCTTGCAAATGAAGGAGCGAAGGCAATCTCGTGCACTTACCCCGTCATTAATCGTCACTACTGCGTGGAATGGCCGCCTAACACCGCGGCTGTTCTAAGTGCCACGGAAATTCTAGGATTCCCGGCAACCGGCGCGGCCACGGTTAGCATTATTCGAAGTGTTTCTATACGCGGATGAGTTATTACGGTGAATTACTATTGTTACGACTTCCCAGCCCGCTTTACCGTAATCTTTTTGACACGTAGCGCGGGACGCCAGAACGGCGAGCCTTTCAATTCTGGTGAAATTCAAATTAGACGTGGTTCGACGCTCAGCGATAGCCGGCATAGTTCCTGATCAGCGTAGACGACCGAGCAATCGACCCGGAAAAATATTTTCGATTCCGAAACGAGCGGTGATTTTTCGGCCTGTCGATGCTCGATATTCGGCCGACGGGAATGGCCGCGATTGCGCGTAATTTCAACGATTTTTCGTTGATAAGGGAACCGCGGAACGGTCGGCCGAAATACCAGGAATATTTTCACCGGATTTATCCTGTTTCACCTGGACACCTTCCTTCCTGGACATCCGGCCGGGGATAAGGCCGTGGTCACACGAGCGTTGAGACTGTCCCCGTTGCCACAAGGTCTACCGAGAAGCTTCGCGAGGAGTCTGCAAAAACAGCCGGTTCTCTAACCGTATGTTGTCTCTCTTTAATTCGCTTTTGACCGTCGGATGAATTTGCGTTGCGTCAGAACGCTCGAACATCGAGCGTCCAATGTAATTATTGTTTCCTCATCTCTTTCAAATTGATAGAAATTTTTGTGAGAGCAAAGCTGTGTCCCCACTGAACTTTCATAGAAGTCTGTCTCCTCAGAAGTTTCCACTCTTTTATTTCAAAATCTGCATTTCCGTGTAGAGCAGTTGGAAGACACTGCAAATGGTTGTTACATTAAATTACAGCATTATCAATGAACATAGTGTAAATCGGAGAGGGTTAAAGCAAACGAAAATGGATTTCGCGAACTCGGCAAACGGAATTGTGTCCCTGAACACTTTTCTATCAAATGTGTCACTTCTTCGTAGTTTCCGGCGACGAACAAATTGTTCCAGGTAGCCTGTCGTCCGTCGAAAACTGCATCCTCCTTGCTGGTGTGACCACGGCCTAAGTCGGTTCATGCTCTGCCCGGTCTTCGTCTTTCTGGTCTACGAGCACCGAGGGAAAAAAAGGGGACGTTCCCCGGGTACGGTGGCGTGGAGACGCGGCGACACGGTCGTTCCACGGTGTTCGGAAGGATGCTGCGACATTATCCTTTCCATGTAGCGGGCAACGGGGACACACACGGGAGGACGCACGGCCTGTTGGGGACATACGCACAGACACAGGTGCGTGGAATCGCACGCACGCGGCTGCCGAGCGCACCGGTTCGACCGGAATCGAAGCTCCGTCGAAGCCCTTGGATCTCTCGCGAAATAGAACGAGAGGAGAGGAGAGGAAGCGAGAAAAGGAGAGACGCCGAGCGCGTGCATGAGTGCACGCACACGCACGCGGGAACACGCGCGGAAAGTCGAAGCCAAAGCCCGGCAGTCGGTGGACGCTTTGATGTGGCCGCCGCCGCCGCTACCTTCGCCACCCTGAATACCTTTATATCTCGCTCTGCTGCTCGCCTTCTTCTTTCTTTCCCGTTGTCCCGCCGCGCAGCCTCGTCCTCTTTCGGGTTCTCTCCTACTTTGTAGCTGCAACACGATCGCGATGCGCCGTTCCGCAATTCATCTCGGACGGCTCGCGGATGTCCTGAACTTCACCCCCTGACGAGACTCATCATGGCCCAGGTCCTCTCTGTGTTGCGGAGGCTTCGGTGTTTAACCCTTGGTCGGCGGACCCTTCTGGGAAGCGCTGGACGAGGGACCAGTGGACTCGGGATGGAGGATAAGGTTCGGGTTTTGGTTCAGTTTTAGGTCCTTCCCATGGTGCGGTGATCCGAAGTACAATATTTCTCAAGGCGCCCTGCAATGAAGTCCTCTCAAAATTAAAACAGACGAAGATGATGTCCTATGGAAATTAAAATAAACAAAGGGCGACATTTCTCAGGCATCCGCAAAAGAGTCGTCCAAACAATTGAAACAGATGGAGAGCAGTATTTCTAGAGACATCCTGAAACACAGTCCTCTAACAATTATATCAGGCGAAGGACAATGTATCCCGAGGCATCCGAAAATGAAGTGCCCACCGCCGCAAGAACCTTATAGAGACACCACCAGAATGGAAACGCAAGATTTCTTTCGGAAATCGGAATCGATGCGCCCGATGTATCCCGATGGAGATGTGTTTTGGACGCGAAGAAGCGATACGGACGCGTATCGACATGTCGATCAAACCACGAAAGAGTGACGGAAAGCAAAATCCTCGGCGATGCCCGACGTGGCCGGAATGTGGGACGTAGAAAAAGCGGTGACGTCCCTTTCCCCTGCTTTGGCGGTACCGATAGGAGCAGCACGAGGATATCGCGGAGCTCGCGTTCCTGCGGGATCAGGGAAGAGGACGTTACCCAGCACCTGTAGCACGTAACCAAGCGTCCATCTGTCCACCCGTACCATCGGTGGGAAGGCAAGGCCTGACTTCTTGCACCGCAATCAATCGAGCCGCCGCCGTTGCCAGTTCCTATTCCTTCTCCCTATCCCCTTCTTCCCGTCAACTTCATCTTTTCCGCCGACTATACTACACCACCGTTGCACGCTACACCCGACACACGCAAAACCTAGCATCTCCGCAGTCGTTCCCCGAAAATTATTTATTTATTCACGGTCGCGAGTCTCGGTCAGGCCTGGTTCCCCGAACAAATGGAGTGTTAGCAAGATTTCGAAGTAATCGATGTGCACCGTATTACCATAACTTTTCAGCATCTTGTTCTTAACGTGTCCGATGCCTCCGCACATTGATGGCTCAATCAAATCGATTTTTTATGTTATACGATTACAATATATCCGAGTTTTATGAAGCTGATCATTAGACGGCGGATTTTTATGAAGAATAAAAATTGTCTGTGCTCAGTCCAAGATGCAGGAGCCAAGAATTCTTTTTAATAATTTTAATCAGCTGGAAATAATACAACAGTTTACTTTAATCCAGTGAGGAATCGTCTTCTAGCCAGCCGGCACTAATGCAGACCTCACTGGCAATATATTCTGCACGTATCGCCGGTTGAATAATTTCATTATGGGAAGGACATGGTGCCGTTTAACCAGAACTCGTACCATCGGATCCCCCGAAAGGCATAGCCCATCCTCGAACCCTGTCTTTCGAGTTTTTAGCGCGGAACCCGTGGCGTTGTTTTGCGGCTCGATCGCGCGCGCGTAAAAGAGAACCGCGTGCGTGCCACGTATGAAGACAGTTACGCAAGGTTTCTTCATTTCTTCTGGTGCGTGGCGTAAACCGGTGAGAAAAAAACTGCGGCCTTGAGGAGATCCTATTGGCGCGAGGATCGGCCTGTTTTTTTTCTTTTTTGACGAAAAAGGTTTTTCGAAAACAACCAGCCTACTGCGAGATTTGTTTTTTTACGGTGTCCGGAATGAGAACAGCGACAATGAGGGTGCGACAGGTCTGTACCATGCAAACAGAGATTCGCAACGCTCGCAGGTCAAAATCTGCATAGCCATCGACCCTCCATGGTTCTCGAAGTTTTGCATAGACGAAGACAATGGCTCGGGGAGGCAAGTGGCGGAGACAAACGACGGGCGACAGGATCTGGTGTCACGCTTTCGACTTTTCCTATTTCTAGAATCGGATTATCGTTACGTTTTCTCGGCTGTGACACGACCGGTTGCCTCGAGGTCACTTTTTTCGCCCCTGCTTCTTTCGAAAATCGGGATTAGCTAACGTCTAGAATAGTCCAGATCGCTGGAGATACTGTTTATGACCGGCATTGTGCTGAACCACTGTTTCTGGAAAAATTCACATTTTTACTGGAAGTTCTTTCAGGTGAGAGACTCGAGAGTTATTGGACTTATTCACTGAAGGCAATGTACGTCCATCTATTCAAAATAATACATAGAAAAATAATCAATGAATTCTATTTTGTTGTGATCAAGTTAGTTACTTATTCGTTGTTCTTATTGAAATCAAATTTTATTTCCATAATGCCCAACATCGACCGAAAACAATTTATTCGGAATATTGACGAAAAGCGTTTGCTTAAGATTGGAATTTTTCCCTGAGAAGAATTGTAGGGAGCAAGGAGTGCCTTTACTTGCGTCGTTTGTCTAATGGAATTCGCGAGGTCTGGCTGTAATTTCTTAGAATTAGAGTTAATTTTACGGTGTTTGAGATTTAGAAATGAGCAAAATGAAATTTCACAGAGGTAGCGTACAAATGGGCTGGCTAGGTGTTAATATATTCGCCAGAGCGAATTACGTGATCTGTAGCTGGAAGAATAATTGAGTTGAATGTTCGAACCGTAGTATAATAATCATGATATTCCACGCAGCGGTACTCACAGTACCGGCACAACGTAATTAACAGTAGCCGTGTGCACGAGGAGCACAATGTCGGCACCGCTTTGAAGAATGGACCCCCTCTGGAGGCGATAATTTATTATTTTTATAGGGAGCTATATTCATCAATGGCTGCGTCTCTTTCTGCGTCGAATATTTCCTGGTCATTTAATGTGGATGATTGAGGGCACAAAGGTTTCGACGAGCCTATATAATTGCATTCGTTCAAGAAAAAACATTTCATCGGAAAACGGAACATTCCGAAAAGAAGAAGAAGATCCAGTTTGTTTTATGGTTGTTTAACGAGTATTCGAATAAATTCGAATTAAACGAGAGCCCATAGTAGATTGGATTTCACTTAAACATATCCCGAGCGTCGATTAATCATAGGATTAACGTTCGTGAAAAATGGAATGAAAGAACGGGGAGCTCCGAGCCCACGGATCAAGTGAAAGGATCCTAAACCGTGACACGTGTACCTCGAAAAGGAGAAGAGACACTGTTGGGCCAGCAAACGCGCGTATACAGATACAATGGCGACATAGATGAGGACGCAAGGGAGCGTGGAACATTTGACTACGGGCTGTCAGAGTGTCAGCCAAGCCCATCCTCTCTTTCACAACGTAGGAAATATTGTAATTGCCCGTGCGGAGTTTCCTCTGCGACATACGCCACCCAAACATTACTCGATCCGATTCCCAAGGGGTTCAGAAACCTCCTGCCCTTGACCGATAATGACATTCGTGCCCTTCCCCTTATTGACCTCATCATCCCTCCATTTAATTTTTCGCCTCCTCGATATTTGCTCAGCATTCATCCTCCATTTACCAAACTTTCTTCTTCATTTTATTTTGTATGTAGGATAAAAATTATTCAGATGAGAAATTGTCTCTACAAAATTTATCTTTTACACTGATCCCATTTCCCGGGGTTACGACCTGATTGCTATAATAAAAGCTTGAGGAATAATTCCACGAGCCACACTTCTCCCGGTTTCTCACAGAAGCGTGCGTTTCATTCGTTCCCCTAGACACGGGTCGAATCGCACGAAACCGGGGAGAGAGCATCGAGTAGGAGTCGGAGGAGCAGCAGCAGCAGCAGGAGAAGAAGACGAAGAAAAGGAGAAAAAAGAGGAAAGAGAGCGACGGGAACGAAGAAAGAGATCGAAAAACACGGGAGGGAACAGGGAGGACACGAAGAACACGGAGTCCGCTTGTAGAGGCATGTCGCAGGCCCGATTGTTCTCTTCTTTCCCGGCCCTTTCCTGAAACGGGGCTCGCGAAGTTAAGAGATTCGCCGGCGCGAGCAAAGCGATTCCTTAAGCCGGCCGATCGATTGTCCGATAATATCGGCCTCATTTGTCAACCGTGTCGAGCCGTTTAAATGCAAATAGAAGAAGAGAACCGGCCCTCGGCCGACCAACGTCCGACACGGCCCCATTGGAAATTAGAATCTTTCCCGCGAGGACTATTTTGCAATAATCTTCCCGATCTCGGACCACCTCGTCGCCGATTCCCGTTTAGCTTTTTTCGACCGCGACGTCATTCTTGTTCGCGGCCTTTTGACGTCGATCTGTATATTTTCAGAGAATATATTGTGACGATCCAATGTTTGTCGACTCATTTTGTTGATGTACTAACCCTCCATACAGCGTATTCGCTGCGGCTCAGCGTGGCCGCTTGAAACATGCATTTCACAGAAAACAAAAAATACGTTGAACTAAACAGATGGTTAAAATATCACAGCAGGATAATTTGCGGTAAGAATTGCAGAAGCTGGCGCGAGGATTCCTCCGCGAATAAAAGAACAACTGCATCACTCACCGACAACAAAGTGGCAGAGGTTTGATACCGCGGCGCGACGAATCGAGCAGCCCACTGAACATAGCTGAATCCGCAAACAGTGGCGTGCAACGTGACAGTAGAACGTGTTAGTCTAATGCATCAGATCGCAGCCGATTTATCAGCGTGTATCTTGCGTCGTCTTTCTCGGGCGGAATGCGCCGCGGCGCGGTGGCAAATGGCGGACCCGCGGATTCAGAGGAAAGAGATGATGCGGAGATGATTCCCGCTGAAAGGGTCTCACAGGTGGACGCATTGCGCAAACGAAAATCTCATTATCGCGAGACAAAGGCGCGTCGATTAATCATCGTCATCGGCGTATCTCTTTGCGGGCAGAGAGCGTATGGCTCGCGGCGGAAGTCGAGGAGAGTTCGAAGCAAAGAAGGAGAGGGAATCACGAACAAGAGAGAGGAAGAGAGAGAGAGAGACAAGACGAAGAACGAGATGAAGAACGAGCGTCACCGTGCACTCGTGAAAGGTCCATGCGGAACTAAGCCGTGGTCCTTTTGTTCCTCGAGCATCCTGGGCTACCTACGGGTGTCTACCTTCTGTCCTCTCTCATTCTCTCTCTCTCTCTCTCTCTCTCTCATCTTCATCCGTTCCCCGTCGTCCACTGTGCTTTCTCTCTTCGTCCGTACGTTTTTATCTTTTCTAAGCATTTTTTCCCGAGCGATACCGCGACGGGTGGCTCGATTCTTCCGCGATTCGTCCCAGTTGATTTGCGTATAGATCTCTCTCTCTCGGGGGATTCCGCACGGAAAGGGACCCCCGATTCCACGGCCGTCGGCTGGACGCGTTAAATTTGTAATTGCGCTTATTACCGGCACGGCCTGTTTTCAATCTGCGCGTTTTGCGATCGGAATTGCGCCCCGAGCTACAGGAAATGGCTGCTCCCGCCATGCCACTGGAAGATCAAAGTGGCTAATAAATTCGCGCTGCGTTGTTGCCGGACACGATTAATGTGGCCACCGCCGAATTCCTGCGCCGCCGAAACCATTCCAGCGTTCTTGTTACCTCGATTGTACTTAGGACGTCCTCTTTTTCGGCCAAATTGTTGTTCTTTTTAGAAGATTATGGAGAATCGAATGAGCATTCGCAGGGGACTGTAAAGAATTTTAAAGAATAATTTCGGTATAAATTATTAAATAAAATTGCCGTAGCTTTTGAACGATATTTATCAAGAATTTTTGGATTGTTGATTCGTTGTTTCACAAACATCTTTTAAAATCCGATAACGCAATTACGAGTCAAAGGCGAGCGGCCGCGGCGAATAATTGAGACCTCAGAGCAATAATCCATCACGAAGGACCGCCGGTCTCAACGATCTACAGCGTATTTAATTAGCCTGAAGAAAACGGACGTCCACCGGAGGGAAAGTCGTCAAAAATTACAGCATCCTGCGCCATTATCCTGCGCGAGTATCCTCGCGGGACACGAACCGTCGGTGAAAACGAAGAAATAGTCGAGATCGGCTGTCGTTTCGCCAGGCGAGGTCGAGGCGATCGGTCGATCGTAATTATTAGGTTCGCGAGCGAGACGGTCGGTGTCGACAATGAAAAATCCTGGAAGAAGGATTAATTTCCACCTCCCGGCGTCGCTGTAGGAGCTCCTGTTGGGGCACACCGCGCAAAGGACGCGCGCGCGCGCGCTGCTTGATTCCCATGTGCGGAAGTCCCATCGAAATTCCGGCGTGCACGTGGTGCCCATCAATCTTATTTATGCATATTAGAAATTACGCGTATATGTTCGTACACGGGACGGTACACGATACCGCGGGCAAAACGAAGAATTAACAACGTTGTCCGGCATCAATCTCTGCCTCTGCGGCAACGCGCGATGTCGCCGACCGGTTTTTTAGCCGAATCGACGCGACGGTGTTATTGAACGCCATTCGACACGCTGATTAAAGAAACGTTCCTCGACTGGGTCCCGTATTCCGCCCGAATGCCCAAACTGGTCGATAATCGATCGTTAATTGCGATTTAGCGTGAAAGAGATGACGACGGTGGATTCGATCCGACACCTCCGGCAGACTTTTTCTAGCGATTGACAGGGTCGTTGTACGATTAGCCTCGCTTATTAAAGACGAATTCATTTTAATCCTTTAGAATATTATGCTCACGTGTGCTGAGGATATTGATAACTGTGCTTGATTCATTTTTGTGATGCATGTTAGAACGGTTTAATACACTTAGTGTTCCTGATTTCTCAAAATTTTTCACATTTCTCGAGAAATGAGAAATAAGACTATAGATATTTTATTACCTACATTAAAATGTAGCATGTTTTGATTGATGGTAGGACATACGTATATTTGTTCATTTCCGAGAATATGTTATAAAATAAATGAGATTCGTAAGAATTTTCCTAGATTTAAATTTGGGAAATGAGAAATAACCAATTATTAAATTTCTCGAGAAATTCTCGAGAACGAATTCTCGAGAAGGAACACTAAATACACTCTACGGTTATTAGACAGTCAATTTTAATTTTAGTAAATGCTGTCATGTAAAAATTTTTAAGTGAGCGAAGTTGTGTTTGATTGATTTTTAATGTGGGACCTGTCAACTTATATTTCAGGTTTGGATAAAGATATGAATTATTGGTTTAATTAACAAGAAAATGAGAAGATGCTGATCTTGGATTAATGTCGTATCTGTGGATCAATTATCAGAGCCCGAGCAGGCCGTTATTAAACGCTATTCGTCGCGCTAATTAGAAGGAAAGTTTTTACAGGAGTGTATTGTGTGCGGGTATCGAGAGCGCCGTCGGTCATTGTTCTTTTATGGCTCTTTGGTATTCAGGAGGATGGATCTGAAACGTTGAATCTAGTGTTAATGTCGAGGCGACGAGTGTCACCGGAGGTGGTCCTCGATGATGAATGCGAGGCCTTAGGCGGACCTCACCAGAGGAATGGTAGGTAGTCGGGTAGCCGACAACACACAGCAGGGGGTTCTTCTCACCTGTGTTCGGTGGCACCAGCTTCTCAAGAGAAACACGCTTCTGTTTGTGTGACCTCAAGTCCTGAAACTTGATATCTGACGTATTTATTAGTCGGATGCGCTTCAAGCGTCGAACTACATTTTTGTAGGGACTGTCATCAATAGACTGCAGATCTGCATACGAGATAACAACAATCTTTTGCATCTGCGAGATACAGGAGCTACTTAGAAAATATTCCTCTCTTTAATAATTTTAGTGAACTGACAGTAGAGCACACAAAATCTCAAACTGCATAGAAACTAAAATAGTCATGGCGAAAATGAGTAGCTGAAGGGTGAAACAGTAGATTTACGTGGGAGAGCCGATGTAATCGGAAATTGATCGGTAACGCAATTATATTAATAAATACTCGAATGACTCGTGAGATTTCTCGGACTTTAATGTTGAAACGCGAAAGACCGGTTGCAGGATTACTTGTTTTTATTCTTTATCTCCCGCAATTATCTGCTCCGCGGGCAGTTATTAAATATGACAAAATCTCGGGGGAAAATTACTAGATTTACTTGTAGAAAATTATTATTACCTTCGTATCATTAGTTCTCGAAGTTCGATAAAGACGTTAATTTTCAATTACCTTATTTGCTTTTCATTTTCGAATGACAAATTGCTGGTCACGGTGCACAGCCGCCGCGAATAATTCTTCGATCGTCGAGATATTCACTGAAACGGGAAATTATAAAATTCTGTGTCCAATTAGAACGAGCAACGCGAAAAATCGTTCACTGTCCTCGCACTGTATACATCGATCTCACACGATTATAAAATTGTGTTTAACATTTCACTATTAAGCAGATTCTGACGCTTCGATAGTGTGCAAGAATGCGAAAATATTTTGAACAGTTCCAATGCCGTACTAATGAAGAGAAATTCACTTTGCCCTGTTCCACCGGTGCAGCAAAAATTCCAAAATCCACAGCGAGCGGATTGAGAAAAAGCCGCGTCCGGCCTGGCCGCGTAATTTCACGGTGGCGATGCGGAATCCAAGAAACTGGATCTGCTCGCATTATGAAGAACAAATTTCCCCAATCCGTCGCGCTCTTTATCCCCCACCAGGTCGTGTCCGTGAGCACGGTTTAAAAGGGACATAATAAACGTTCGTTCGAGGAGCCGAATGCGTAAGAGCCGCGGAACACAACGAGAAAGGCAGAAAGAGAAAGGCGGACAAAGGGCGAGAAGATCGTCGCGTCGCGGGGAAAGGAAAACACACTCCATTCGCTTCTGTGAAATTACAGAAGTGCCGTTTGCAAACGCGGAGACGCGAAGAGAGGCGGCGACCGTCAGCGGCCGGTTCAGAGGTTAAAAATGCGGCGTACCACGACAAAAGCATCCAGGAAAGTGCAACTCCGAGGGACTCCTCCTTTAATGTGCAGTGCACACACGTATGCACCCTGCTCCCCCCCCTGGGGCCGTCGAGGCTTGAAAAAAATTGCTTGATATAAACAACAATTAAGTAGGAGTGCCGCGCGCGGATACCTTTCACGGAGTCGTGGGAGAGAGCTGCTGGTGTGTGCCACGGGGGGAAAAAGAGGACCCGTGCAGAGAGACGTATGGGACTTCCTCGCGTGGGCGACGGATCCTACGTGCCAAAAATGGCGGGAATATCCGACCGAGCCGGCAATTAGTCTCGGCCCGTGGCTGCCATTGTGCCGCAATTATGGACAGTTAGCCGAACGGGAACGTTCCTCGAGGAGTTCGATGAATCGCTCTCGCGAAAGAGTTATTAAATCCGAATCATCCGCCGCCACCCCCGCAGCCCTTGATCAACTTGATCATTTACCGGCCACTCCACGAATTAACCCCTCGCTCCGAATTCAACGGAAGTTCCACGTTTAATCGTTTTTTAATCGACTTTTACTCAACCACTTCCGCGTGCACGTTCCTTGAGCATGATAGCGTTTGTGGAATTCAACCCTTCAGCCACGGCGTGCCATTCCGACTGAGGAATATTTCCCGATATCTACGGACCTTTATGCAAGATAACAATTTTGGGTCTCAGTTGCAAGATACGAAAGTTCAGAAAATAGTGCGACTTTAAATTGCGAATTTACGATTTTAAATTGGACGCACCCTTTTCAGCCGTAAACGCATAGAATCCGTAGTGCACTGGTCACAGAAGGTGTGCGTTAGTTAATAAGATGAAAATCTTGAGAAAGAAGAGGGAAAGTCGATCATTTTTCTCCTCGCTCGGACTTTCAGACCGATAGATCCGTCCCAGATCCTTATCTCGGGAAATCCTCGTGCGAACACAGATCCCATCGGCAGATAATTGTTGACTTTCGTGAGAAGTCGTTCTTTCGAAAAGAGTTTCCATAGTGCTCTCTCGAGATTTTTAATAGAATGACTCCGTGTATTCATCGTACCGACGCGACCGTGAACAGGCAGAAAATCATTTTTCCCTTTCGGTCGGTTCCGAAGCGGCTTAATTGACGGGAAATTATGTTTTCCTGCTTCTCTTTTTTTCGGCAACACTCGTTTCGTTAACTTCTGCGAGCCAGTCCCGTGACTCCATGCGCGCGGTTTGCATGGGGGTTGCGAGCTGGTTTAAGGGGGCGGGTCGCATCCCCATGACAACCGTTGGCCCCGCTGATAAATCGACTTCGTGCGCGGCACATCGGTACACCGTGAAATGCGACTCCAGATTACTTGGAAAGTTACGATCCTAATTAACCATCCGCAGACGCATTTCGTTGCTTAAATTACCGCTTTCGCGGGCTCGCGGCTAGGCGCTGTGGAAACGAGTTCTGTAATCCAACCGCTGATAAAGTTTCTTAATAACACCGACTTAAAATCGCTTTATTAGAAATTAATTGTTTCGCTGGTAGTCTAGGAGCCAACACTTTTCACGCCTCGTCGAACTTCTGGACACGTTCGCCTCGAAACAGAAGCATTTTTTAGTATGAGACACCATTACATTTTAACAGATTAAAATTCCTTTAACGATCACAATAAATTGAAAATAATATATCGGCGTGTTCAGACCTCAATAATTCCTTAAAGTTTTGGGTACATATTTACAAAATACAGTACTCCCGACGCACGCAAAAAAGAAATGGACTCTCTGAACCAGTTATGCATATTATAAAGCCCCGTTAAGTCAACAGCCTGGCGAAGCCGCGACTGTCGGTCGATTAAAGAGCCATGACGCGTCGGATCCGCAGAAGGCGGCAAAAAGCGTGCGGGCTCGTTCGATCGGAAACATCGTGAGCCGTTGTCGGACTTATGGTCGGGGCTGGCTGTAACACTCTCACGGTGTTCCGGGAGCAGTCAGGTGGCTTTCGCCGTGCGATTTTCCGCGGGCGCGGGCGGGCGGAACGGAGGATGGAATATGAAGTCGCGCAGTTGCAAATGTATCGCAAATTGTCGTTGCGAAGTGCTTAATGCAGGAGGCGAGAGGCGGTTGGCCGTCGGAGGTGGCGGAGGAACGAGGAGGCAAACCAGGATTGGGGCGAATGCTCTTAGACGAAGGGAGACCAGCCATTTCCCCCCTTCATTTCCCGCCCCCGCACGCCTATGCGCGAATTCGAGGCTCCGTCGACGTCAGAGACCGTCATCGGGCCTCGCTGACGACGCCGCGACGCCTAATGGTTCGGTAATGTCGCTCCGTAAAGATAATCGACCGTGAGATCTTCGACCGAAGCTCGCCATTTCTTCCTCGCGAATTTCTATGGGACCGGCGCGCGGCGAGGCGGCCTCGCGAACCGATTTCCTGGCAACCGTGCACTCGAGATCACCGTCGACGTCATCAAGAGTGCACTCCGGGAATGCAACCGGGCTTTGAAGTCGCGTGCGGACCGTCGCGGTTTTCGAATGTTTTCTTCACGGCGGATAGAGAGGGTGAATGCGGATGATTCGCGAGACGATTTTACGAGAGGATCTTAATGCCGCTTCATTCCGGAACGCTTTAGTCTGGTCTCGTTGGAAACGTTTTTGAGGCGGGAAGTGTTTGGAAATCTTTTATTTCGATCTACCGTCCGCGAGACGTAATGGCGACCGGTTAATTAAGGAGATACTCGGCTCCATTGTTCCCATGAGAAGCTTTTATTCTTCGCAATTAGTGCGGACTTCCGTGACATTCCAGCGAGTTTTTCGGGACTTGGACATTGAAAAAGAATTGAGTAGTAAGGATTAATCCCAACTACGGAATTTCTTTTGAAAGTAATTCGATGGAAATAAAGGGTTTTTCAATAGGGACATAACAATTTTGTTTTATATAATTGTATATTTATATAATGTAAAAAAATTGGGAAGGTAGTTAATTGACGTTGCCTCCCAGGGTGCGCCTCTGTAATTATTTAGTTCATGGGAATTATTAAAACAGGGTTTAATAAATATTTGCCGCGCGTGTTTTATCCTGTGTGTCCGCCGACAGAGAAATCTGCATCGGTACCATTCGACTCGAATGTAGATCCGCTGCGGTGCAGTAACATAATGGCCCCAACAAGCCACGAGGGGTTGGGTCGGTGGCTTGGTTGCCCTCAAATCATCACGGGGGTGTGAGGCAAATGACGTTCGGCCACGTGGAAGTAACGCGATAATGGCAGCCATGAAAGGCCCCACCGTGATATCTGGTGCTTTGATGTCCTCTCCCAAAGCTTCTCGCTGCAAAATCCATTCTTTTCACTAACACTTTAAAACCCCTCGAACCGATACACTGGCAGTACGGGCAGCCGCGTTGCGGCTCGTCGATCGACGCTTTATTACGATCTGGATGACGTAATGATTTCAATAAAAGTACCTGGAACGCTGACTTTTAACTCCGCGACTGATTTTCAGGCTTTCATGTCGCTGCGGTCGGTCGCATTTTTCAGAAATATGTATGGAGCGATTTAGACAAAGATTATATATCCTTCATTGCATTTATACTATTTATAATGAAAGTATTCTGAGCATTTTTCTCAGGGAGTCTCAATCACATAAAAGTATTAAAGAAACATTCATCGTAACATATCTGGTTAAGACTTTGGTCTTCATATTTGTTGATAAACGGGATCGTATATTTTTTTCTGGATTAAAAAGCTAAAAATTTGTGTAACATTCTTCCAGCATTGACACAACAGACTGTGGACAGTATACCGTACTGCGATAATTGTACTCCACTATACAGCCTTCTGTGCGAAATAAACATTATCCCTAGACGTGACAACGAAGCCAAAGAAATAATGACGAACCAATTGGACTAGATGGTGGGTACGGAGAGTGGTCCCCTAACGAGGCGTAAAATATTTTCCCGAAGGCGCTAACAGCCAATAAGGCGAAACAAGCGAGCGATTCCCACCTGAGAGAGGGTGAGTTTCCAAAACTGTTCGGGAACGTACAATCATTCGTCGGGATTCCACGAGTGCGTCCGATGTTCGCGATCGGTCTCTCGTCGTGCTACATCATTACGATCCCCAAGAGATCTCTATTTATCGAGTTTGCTGCGGCCGTGGCGCGCACACACACACAGACACACGTACACACCGGTGGCCATTAAACAACAAGGCAACGGGGTTTCGCGCGAATTGGTACCCCGGGGATCACGAAATCGATTCCGAAAACCGTTTTTTACACCGGGGGTTCGGAAAAGAAATACCAAAAGGCGAAATTACGTCTGGAACTGGGGGCTGAGGTCGCAGTCTACCGGAACACAGAGAGAGACTCGTCCGTAGTCGCAGTTTGTCGGCCAATGGGACCAGACAGAAACGCAATCGCAATGCAGGCCAATCCCTCTGCCCCGTTCGTCCACCCGCTCGCTCGCCCTCCCGTTCCCGGTAATGACAATCATTACGGGGAATGATTGCAGCGTCGGGTCCGCCAGCGCGCCAGCCGCTATTGGGGGATGGAAACCACCTTATAGAGTCTCTCCTCGGTCCTCGATGCGAGCGGATTGTCACATGCTCCCGGCACGGCAAAGTGTTTCCTCTTCGTGCCCGACTTCCTTCAACCTGAACAGTGCAAAAACGCTGCCTTTATCAACGACCCGCGCCGCCGCGGGAAAACCCGCCGATGACAGTGATGTCGCCGCGCGAAAAATGGCCGACCCGTCTGCCATCTTCGATCCGACGCCTCCTCGATCACCAGGACACACGAGTGACGATACGCATCTTCCCATTGTGATTGAAAATTTCTACTTCGAGGACTGTGCTAGTTTCGGTGTTCCGTTCCAAGGCTCCCGAAACATCCGTGGACACATGGTCCCGTGGACTGTCCTGCGTTCTTGATAGTTGACACTTTGAAGTGACTCCGCGGTGATTTGTACAAGTCGAATCTGTTGATTTTCATGGCCGAGGCACGGGGGAACGCGACAGTGCGCTGCGCGACGGCCGCCGAGCTGCCAGAAGAATATGGCGGTCACACCACGTGACTGGCCACCTGTATGGAACACGGACCTTGAGGTAACTGTGTTATTTAACAAATACTTGTTTACGCAACCGGGCATTCTTTACGTGCGGGATTATAATATTTATTCGCTCTTTTGGAGATGTGTATTGCGTCTCGAACTGTGTCAGTGGCTGGATAGTAGCCAAGTTTGCCGAAACTTCGCGGTCAAAGACAGCAATCGATATTCCGAGTTAGACGATAATTGTCGTTTGAGAACCGATCATTTCCTGGCCTCGCAAATTTCCCAATTACCCTAGAACACAAAAAGGAAACTCTTGTTGATGTTATGAGAACAGAGTTTTCTTTTCCATCAAGATCAAGATTCGACGGATGCGAGTACCAATTTCGCGAAAATATCAATGCTCGTTAAGAACCGCTAACTACTCCGCCCTGTACCTCGAGATTAATAGAGTATAATTAACCGTCGGTAATCGCTCTGAAAGATCCACAGAGGAATCTTCGGTTTTCTTCAAGATTACGGAATCGCTCGATTCGTCCGGATCCCACGAAATCCTGATCGCACCAGTAAAAACGTCGCGAGACCGGTTAAGGCTTAGTTAGTATCGAAAGAACAGATTGCGAGAAGCCAGGAAGCATTGCTATACTTCGCGAAGTGAAGCATCCTTCGGGGGGGAATTCTCCGGCGTTCTCTATTCGGATGTTGCACCCCCTTTCCCATTAGGAGTGGCAAAAGTGTGGCGGAATGCGAGTGAACGTTCTGTGAATGGAACAGAGGGAATTCTGTCCGTTTCAATTGATTCTTCGGCGAGGAATCCAGCGGAATGCGCTGAAGTACGTTTCAATCGAATAGCAGGCTCCTCGGGCCTGCTGAAGTTTTATCAGATGCGGGTACGCAAAGAAGTTGACGGCAATTGAAGGACGATGTGCGGGAACGTGGGAAGACGACGAATACTTGTCTCTAGCTTCTAATGGAAATGTTCGCTTTTCTTCAGGGGAACGGAATCTTCAGCGATCGTTCCAATGCTTGCACAACTTAGTGCTGAAATTTCCGGGGAAGTAATCAATTCAGACTTTCTTGCGGATCTTTTTAGTGGATCTGTAAAAATGTTAATAATTGTCTTAATGCTTCTTTAGTTTTAATGTACGTCCACCCATTTTTGTCATAAATGCATCAAATCCGCAGGCTAGTAACAATGACTCAGGGCATATTCTCTTCGTGCCTAGACTGCAGATTCCTATTTAGTGCTGAAATTTCTGGGGAAGTAATCAATTCAGACTTTCTTGTGGATCTTTTTTGTGGACCCGTAAAAATGTTAATAATTAATCTTAATGCTTCTGCGGTTTTAATTTACGTCCACCCATTTTTGTCATGAATGCATCAAATCCGCAGGCTAGTAACAACGACTCAGGGCATATTCTCTTCATGCCTGGACTGCAGATTATCGTTATTGTGCTCAATCAAAATTGTCTTCGTCGATTGCAGGACGCAGGGAACCGTGTATCAAATCCTTTGCAACATTACCTCTTTAATTTCGTCATAAATGCATGAAACTCTCAGTCAATTCCCGACTACTCCTTCCGGTACAATTCGAAACGGTTCTTTTGAGAACCATTTCGGTTCCCGATGTTCCGGAATTCCCAGGAGGATGAAGCGTCCTCGGAGTGGGTTCGGATCTATCTATCTAGGAGCCGGGTATTCGAGTTCCCGGAGGTGTGCTCGCCCCGGCAAGAAACTCGCTCATTGTTCGCCTCCTCCCGTGCGGGTTCTGTGCCGGCGACACGTAAAGTGCGTGCAATGCACGCGTGCATGCGTGCCTGCATGCCGTGCGCCGCTCGGCTCCGGTGCATGTGCACACAGCGCGTAGACCGCATATAGTCGGCGTTGGTGCAACGTGCACACAGCTCGGCTCGGTGCAGCGTGTACCGGAGTCAGAGAGCCGCTCAGGGCTATCATTATGGCGGCAGTAGACACTCCCTCCTTATCGCCGGTTTCCAACGCGAGTCCCGAACGAACGAACGAACGAACGAACGAACGCTCGCAGCTCTCCGCTCGCCATCATTATATTTTCCGCGGCGAGAAAGGACGCGCACACACGCCCAGCGGCACGCACACACGCTCGCCAAACCTTCGTATTTCCAGTGTACGTGCACGTGGATCCGGTCAACGTCGAATCGAATCTCTTCTTGCGTGCTTAAATATACGAAGCCGGTTCGGCTTTGATACTTTGTAACCGATAGTTTAGGAGGAGAAACTGGATTACCAGCGCCGGAAAAAATCGATCGACGTTTTGGCCGAGGGATTTGGACCAGGCCGCAGTTTTTTCGCGGCTAATTGCAGGCTCGTTTTTGGGACTGGATCCCCCTGCGCGCATCCGAGTTGTTCTTCTCTGTCTTCTATTTTTTGCGGAGTTTGATTCAGGGTTATAATGAAGCAGCCGCGGAATAATTAACCGATTCGGATCGCCCGAAGATCGGAATGAAAATCGAAGACGCTCGAAAAAACGGCGGAATGTCTTATTAAACACGGTGACTGGCGTGCGCGATCATTATGTAAGAATTGTGCAATGCACTGCATCTAATTGCGGGGAGTTGCGTGCCTCCTTGTTCCTCGATGGAAAAATTGAACAACTGTAGATGGAATATATAGATGCTTCCAGGCGGTGAATGCTTTATTTTATTCCCCGTTATACTGTGCAATATTCGCGGGTACGTAACGTTGAGACACGATTTGTTTCACACATGAAAAATTGAAGTCGAACAGGTTCGTGGGGAAGGCGCGAGGGTGTTCGTGGAGGGGTTGAACCGCCCCTCGATAGTCAATAAAAGGTGACGTCTGTTTCGAATCAACGTTCAGCTCACCGAACCAAAAGAGCTCTCTCTAACAAAGCAATTCTCACGGAGAAATTAAATCAATATTTCTTATAAAAAGCATCGTCTCGGAATCAAAATCAGATAAGAGCCTCTTGAAACATCCTTGAACTTCTGTCTCGTGTGTAACGACCGGCACGGGTCACTGGTATCGTAAAACCATGATTGCGTAACAATCCGTCGACTTTTTCTGTGCAACGATATTCCAACGGTACACCGCTCGTCAAATTATTCTCGCAGAGTTCTTTTCGGATCGCCCCGCATTTCCATTTCTTGAATACTATCATGATTGAATAAATCGCTCGCTAATGAACGTTAGATACATTCGAAACGTACAACTCATCCGCGAGACCAACGTCATACTAAAGAACATTCGAGCCAATTAGAATCTTATTGAGCAGCTGCTTGAACACAGAGAGAAATGAAAACGGTACATTGCCTGGGCGTTTTGAATGCTTACCGGCAGCCAAAAGAATTTTCTTCATTCTTGTTAAATTAAACTCGTTCATTAAATGTACGATATGCCTTTAGAATTTCGCCTGGTATCAATTATGGCGCGAGCTATCGGGTCCCAGCGTTTTTGATCTCGAAAGGGGACAGCAGGTTTCCCCGCTGGAGGGTTAGATCGCCGGCTTGTAGATCCTCTAAATGAAGGTTGCCGGGGATAGGTTGCGTAATAACCATTGAAAATTTCGAAAAAACCCCGGCCCGGCCGTGCGGCGCAGCGTGCAGAGAGAGGCCCTGCGCTTTTGCGATTTCGATCGCAGGAAAAGAGAGGAGGATTTCTGATCGAGCCGGGGCGCGCACCACCACCACACCCGGGGTATTCCTGTGGCGGCTTCGGCATCGCCACGAGGGTTACACCGGGTTCACCGGGAGCGTACGGGGTCCCGCCATTGGTCGGGTCGGTTCAGATTCATTAGCACGCGAGCGCCGATTGGCCGGCCGCGAGGCTATCGTCTTTTTGCTTTCTGGCCGCTCGCGTAATGACGTGCTGCGCGTCTCGGCTCGGCTTATATGCAACCGAGTGAACCGAGCGATCGTGCATGGCAGATAGGTTTTGCCCGGTGTCTGCATGTGCACATCGTCCACCACAGATACGCCAGCCCCGTCGTCGTCGTCGTCGTCGTCGTCGTCGTCGCGACGCTGAGCGGAATGAAGCGGAGTGACGCGGGCACACGCGTTCACACGTACAGGAAGCGATCCGACGAACCTCCCGAGATACCTCGAGGGGGGGCCTGTGTGTGTTACCTGCATCGCAAATGGGTCTACGCCACGCAGACCCCCGAAACGATATATGTACGCCCTTTTCGCTCGCACCCTCGACGAATCGCCGATCGCCGAGGGGACGCCGAATCGCCTGATCGAGATCCCCACAGATTTCGCGAAAAAAATAATTACGAGACCGCAGATATGTACGTCCCCCGAGAGGGCAAGCCTGCGAGGGGGCACACACACGCCGCGCCTCCATTTTGAATTCTTCGCCGAGGATAGCCGCCCTCCGATCGTGATTAATCGACCATCAACTTTCCAAACTTCTGCTGCAGCCTTTTCGAGTCTTCCATGATTAGTTTACGGCCGCTTTGTATTGGCTTTCGTTCGGTCGCCTTGGTTACCTCGGAATCTCAAAATGGCAGGCAGCTCGCTAACAATATTACTATTCTACAGCGTAATGCAGAAGCGAGGAGGACCCCTCACCTTTCTTTTTTACTTCCGTTTTTCCCGATGCAGATATATTTTAATTAGAAGCCGAGCGTTTTTGCGCCATCGACGGAAGCAGATCGGATTCGTTACACGTATGCTAATCGCGTAGTTACAGAGTCAAAGGACCAGATCATCGTTCATATACTGGTGCAACTTTTTTATGGGATCACTTCCACGTGATACGATTTCTATCGCGATATGTACATTACGCCGCGCGGCTCTGTAACTCGAGTGTTTCTGGCCTGTTCGTTCCCTCGCTGTTTAATTACCGATCCAGACCACTGTTTCCTCTTAACGTTCTAATCGGCTCGAGGACCGTGACTCTTAAATCGGCCGCTCGAGGACCAATGCGCAAGTGTCGCGACAGTGCACCCCTATGCATCGTCGAGGGGGCGCCGGGTTACCGTGTAGGGTGAGTTTGAGGGCCCTAGGAATGCCGTCGAAAGCACTTCGCCTAACGCGGAGACCTCGTGTCTAATCCCTTGGAAGGAATTGTCTTCCGCTATCGAACCCTGTTCGACATTTCTCTTGCATTTAAAAATGCATTTCACGGGACACAGTTTCCCTTGCCCCTTGCCTTCCACAGAACTCCATGTAGTCACCGAGGGGACCAGTCAACTATTTATTTGTTATTCCTCGTTTCTATTAAAAATATTTTGATTGAATTATTTTCCTGCGATTTCAGTGGATAGATAAAAATAACACTGTCGTACGCATTTAAATCTTATGCGATTTTTATAATAATTGATATTCGAATGAAGAAATACAAAAATAAAAAATCTTAAACCAGACGGACAGTGTTAGGTTGAGTGTGAAATCGTTGCAACATCCTAGATTAGTATCTTGCTGGGAATATTTTTGTGTTTTTCCAGGGAGCACAGGAACATTTTGGCGGCCGGGTTCGTGCTGACGTGTGCATTATTTTACAGACTCGTCGGCGAAGATAATGCTAGTAATTCCGCGTAGGAAACTCGCTCGTCGAGACTGCGTCGCAACGACATATTTATTACCGCCGTGTAAAGTAAACTCTCCGACAGAGCCGAGGTTTTTCATGATTACGTAAACGCAGGGGCACGTAACTGACAAGTCGCATGCAACATTGTTTGTAACCGGCGTTTCCACCGCTCTTTGTTTCAAAAACTGCCGGGGCCGTGCTCGCGAATTATCCTTCTGCCTCTCTTCGATATGTCCATTATCCGAACGCAACGGGCGGGCGCGATGTTTCCCAACAATGTGGCGAAGCTTAATGTCAATGTAACGAAAATGACACCGCTCCTCGATGTAATGTATGACATTCCGCCGCCGCCAAGCGGAATCACGAACTTTTCGCACACTGCTCTCTTGAATGGGCTTTATTAAAGGGTGAACCTTCGATGTAAAGCAACTATCTTCGTCCCTTGTTAAAGGGTTATCATTACAGACTTTTACGATCGTAATTTAACCCACCCGTGTGTTTATAACACAATCTACTGCCTCCTCCATATTTGTTTATGCGTACCGGATAACAACGTCCGATTGCTGATAGTAATAATACCAACGAAACATCCAATTACTGATAATAATAGCAACGAAATAAGTAGCGAGTCACTCACACGTTCGCTCGAACCTTGTACTCGTTTAGAGAGTCCTTTGCGAACAAAATGCTTAACTAGAAATCATTTAAAAAATTGTTCGACGCAACGCGAACCTCGGGGAGGCCTAATTCTACGCTATTTTGCGCAATTCTTTCTCAAAGTGATTGTCGAAGTAGACAGAAGTTCTGTCCCATAAGTTGTGTCGTATCTTATCGCACTTTTCGTTCTTTCATAAAAGCTTTTTAAGTCTCTCATTAATTTAAAGTGTATATTCGAAGTATTCAGAATGACTTTTTCTGTTTAAAAAAACACGGTAATATATAAAATTCATTTTATCTGGACATTTTTAAAACGTCAAGTAGAAAATGACGTCCGACACGTCACCTGTCAAAAGAAAACGTAAATAATAAAATTATGCATTTAATAAATTACGAGACAGTTTTATTAGAAATAGCTTATAAAAGTTCTAAACACTAAACAAGACAAGCATTCTAATTCAGAACGTCAAGTAGAAAATGACGTCTGACCCATCGCCTGTTAAAAGGAAATGTGAATAATAAAATTGTACATTTAGAAAATTGCACAGCCTGGTGAAGTGTTGAGAAGTTGAAAGTATATGTGAAAATGAATGGAGGCAGTCGATTTAATGGATTCCAGGGCTGAAAAAGGGAGGATGCGTTAAGGAGGCGCTAGGACGGATTACAGGCCCTCGGATTTCGAACATCTTGCTCGCGGGATCAATATTTAAGTAGATAGTGGCAGTTGGTACACGAGGATGAAGAGGGAACACCTCTCCTCTCGCATCCGAACACAAAATGGCCATTGAAACGCGACTTGCCGTTAGCAGATATGGATCGCGCCTTCCCCGGAGGTCGGAGGGATCGCTCTGGCGCACGGGGAAATGGTGAACTGCCGGAGGACGGGGTTGGTGTCGCCATGGCAACAACGATCCCTCAGTAGCCGAGCCCTCCTACACCCTTCATTCAACTCTGCCACCCCTGTAATCCGCTCGAACTCGAAGACAGCCACTACGCAATTTTCGTGAGAGGATACGCGTTTCTCGACTGTGTCTTCCAGCCACCTTACCAAATAGACAATCTGCCAAGAAACTACGAATCGGACTTTGAAAATCCACCCTCTCGCCACCATCACCGTACGATCCTACCGATGATTCTCCTCGCCCGGAAAGACAGCAAAATGTCCGACGAATTTCGTTCAATCGCCAATTGTCAGCCCCGCAAGAAAACCGGAGTTCTTCAAAGACGTCCAATCAGCGGGGCAGCTAAAAAGGGTTAGCATTTCAGGACTTTAACGAAGCGTCGGAAGGTTTTAATCGGCAAGTCGGTCAAGTCTGACCCAGATAAATATTCATGAGCTCTCGCCTGCTCCTCGGGAAGCTGATTTACAGATCTGCCTCGAGTTCAATGGTTCCTCGTGTAATCTGCATTCGACACTCATTAACCTCCTTTTTCTAGTTTTATTGGCTTCTGTTTCGACGTATGCTCGTGCTCTTGTTATGCTCGTGTGACGGTCTCTCTCTGCTCGCTTGATTTTTCTGGTCCGTATACTTTTCTTGCTAAGTTGGCCTTCTAAACAAACGTTCTTCTTTTCACACTCTCAAAATCTCATATTCATTTAACCTACCCTTTCTACTTGTGGTCTTTTCTCCTTAGATGTTTTGGATTGTTGAATGCTAACAATTATTCTTTTTACTTATTAGTAGACTGCGGAACTTTATGCAAAACAAAAATTGTTTGCACCAGCTGCAACAAACGAGGACCGTGTAAAAATTTCTTTCATTTTTCATGTTTCAAATTGCATCTACTCATTTTTATCATGAATGCATAAAACCCGCTGTCTATTTACTAGCTACCCATCCTAGCTCTGGGGAAAACAATCTTTCATCCTCCAGAGTACTAACATCAGAATCAACAAAAAGAGGCTGTCAATACACTTGATCAATCAGTGAGATTCACCCGACACTTCCTCCGCCATGTGATGCACTCGAAAAAGAGGAGAGTCTAATCCGGCAGACAGGAGACGGCGTCGGGCGCCTATTTTTTTGGACCAATTAGAAAATCATGCACGATGGCTGGTCTAATATTGGAGGGTCGCTTCGCTGAACCGTTTTTAATATCAGCCGAGAAACAAGGGGTCCGTTGAGGGGGCCAAGGGGAGAGGCAGGCGCCGAGGGTTGTCCACCGCGTTACCATACACGTCGCGGCGTCTTCGTCGTTATGTGGTCCCGTGAAAACTATACCGGGATTCCCGAAAAAGAGCGACGAGACAGCCTACATGTGGCGGGACGCAGAAGAGGAAGGAAGGGGGTCATAAGCGCAGAGGGAGCGACAGAGTAACGGGAGAGAGAGTCAACCGCCTTCCTAATTCGATCGAAGGCTCATTATGATCTTAGAGCTCGTCCCGGGGAACCTAGCATTAGTATAAACACGGATCGAGAGTACCATTATCCGGCCGTGGCGGTGGCCCGTTTTGAATACGAAAGGAGCAGAGATATTATGTTAATCGATGCCGACGTATATTACAATATCCTATCGCCACCCGGGGGCCGTCCCCGTCGAGACTTTTCGCCTACGTCGCGGTCGTGTGTGCATTATGTATGCGACCACGGTCCTCGCGACGCATTATAAGTTCACGAAAAATTAATAAACGGGACGGGGACAAACGCTCAGCTACTCACCGCTCTCGGCGCGACCTTTCCCTGCCAGATTTCTCGTAGAACAGATGGTTTTGGGATGAAAGCCGTATCCGTGGGAGGAGAGGGTTATGCGAATAAAAGAAGAAGGCCGGATGAAGGTTATGCGAGGCCAAAGGTAGAGGAGGCGGTGGTAATGTGGCCCCCAGGTTTGTGTTTCTTCCTGAAATTCTTATTCATACCTTGGGTTGAATTTTTCTACTGAATTTAATATGCACATTTGGATATCAACAGGAGACAAATTCAATGAATTCTTTTCTCCAAACGTGTCGTTTGAAATAAAACGGCGTTCGCTTTCAGTCGCAAATTAATGACAGGTACCATCGAGCATCTCTCGCTCGCGAGTGCAGCACAATGCTTCCGTAGACAGTTTCTTTTCCCAGCGTCTCCCTGCATGCCTCTCGACTCGAATATCCACCCTCTCGATATCGATTCGGATACGATACGGAACGAGAAGCCTGGGGAAGAACACGAGCGCGGGAAAAAGTAATTCCTCGTTCGTGGAAAATCAACAGTTTTTCCGCGAAACGAGCTTAAAATCTCCCCCTCGTTGGCTGGAGAAGTGCCATTAGCGGCGGCAGCGAGTACTTTAGAAGCTTCCAGCCTCCCCGCAACGTTGCATCGCCGTTGCTTTTCGAGTACAGAGACACGACGCCGTGCTCGTCGTTCTCTTATCCGTCAATAACGTTCAGAATATTGCATCCATTCGCCGATCCCGCCTGCGAAGGGGTTATCGGAACCCGCCGTTCTTTAATATCAGTCATCGATTCCCCTTTTCGCATTCCTTCCGGGCTTTGCGTCCCTGGATTCGCATACCCTTCGCGAATAATTCATTCCGATCATTCGCTTACCAATCATCTCAATCTTTTCAGCGAACTGTTGTTAAAATTTTATTTTATACACAGTCAAAGCTACTTGTTGGAATTCCTGTCCGAGTAAGGAAATTCATAAATCATTTCCCATCTTTATAACTTCAATGATTGTGAAGTAAACAATTTGAAACTATTCACTGTGCTAAAATCGTACGTCACACAGTTTATACTTCGCGTACTGTTTACCAGGAAGACCTCACAGAATTCCTTTTATTTTATAGTTTATATAATTCCATTGTATCGCTGGCTTTATAATGCCAGGCATTGTCTGCTTCTATCGCAATAACGATATCAATCAAATAATCGAAAATCAGCACATAATATTATCGCCAGCTGACGTACTGCCTTATGAAAAGAACGAGATATTATTTTGTAACGTCAGTTTAAATCGGGGAATTTATATAACGTCATTACAATTTCAATAATTGTAGAAGGAAAAATTTGAAAATTAAACATATACATTTACGTCTCTTCTTCTACATTTCAAAGCGACAAGACTGGGCCTGGTTTCCTTGAAATTTTCCGTACCACTTCTAGCCTCAGAGACCGCAAATTTTAGATTGGAAATGGGGGACGAACGCCGCGATAGGAGACGAGAGAATTTTCTCACGGAGGCTCGCAGATTTTCCTCGGTTGGAAACGCGAATCTCTGAAAAAACTTGAACGATGATCCGATACATCCCTCGGCGAACATCCAGCGCGGATTTCCGGGGGTAAAAACGTGCTGGCGCGATAATGCCCGTGCGACGCGTGAAATCGCCGCGCGGCGCGCTCCGTGGCCGGGAAACCGGGCGTTTTAAATCGGCACGGTCGTCGTCCGCCGAGCCCGAACCGGGCCCGATCCAAGGCGAATCCGGGATTAATGCGTTTTTAATAGTGACATAACTGCGCCGCTCGTTCGCCTTTTTTCCCTCCGCGTTTTTACGCGGCCGGAGTGTCGGTTGTTCATCGTCGAATGCACTTCGCGGAAAGCCGAAACATCGGCCGTCGCCGTCGCAGCCGCGCGCATCGAGTATTTTTAACGATCCCTCGACTCGCCTTCTCTCTCTCTCTCTCTCTCTCTCTCTCTCTCTCTTGTCTCTCTTTTTGTTTCTCTTTCTCTCGTTGGTCGCGGGAGGGTACCGGAGGGGCGAGGAAAAAGGAGCAGCAGAGAATCGCGTGAATACATTATACAACGACCACGCTCCACTTTCTTGCAGGCGGAATTGCGTTTTGCAAGAAAGTCGGCGTCGACTCGCCGACACGCCCGCCCCTCGCTCTACCCAGAAGTGCTCGGAATCGGCGGATTGCGCGGTCAATTTCGTGAGCGCCGGGTGAAAGCTCCGTTTCGACTTTTTGCAACGCGCTGCTCGCGTTTTACGAGTATCCCCACGGGTGACCCTGAACGATTTCGGGCTCGATACGCTTTCTTCCTAATGTGTTGCCCCGTCTTCGAGATCCCACCGTCTCGAAAATCGTGTCTTTTTAATTATCCAAGAATCTGGTCTCACCCTTGCGACGCAGAAATGCAAAATCATTTCGTAATTTCAGAAAATTGCGATTTGAAAGGTCCAAGATTGCTTTCGAGAACTTTACACGTTCACACATTTTACACTTCTGCCGGATATTTAAGAGAACCGGAAAAATCGTGTTAGAGATTTCTTCGATACAATATAATCTTCATTTAAAATTGATCAGCGACCGTTGCGGGAGTGTCGCACTCGCGCCGATCGGCAAGATCCTTGCACCGAGGGTTAAAAATCCAATTTCCGGTAGATAACTGCCGACCAACCAAGTGTTAAGTATATCCGAAGCGTCTGTAAATTGCGATCGAGCGTCCACCCCGTAGAAGAAGCGAAGATCTATTACGAAGAGGGAGATCTTCCGCGTCTGGCTCGCGAGCGTCGAAGCATTATCCACCGGAAGATTAAAAGTTTCCACCGGTCGGGTCACGGGATAATGAGCTGGATGAACGATTATTAGGATCGAACGTGTCTGTCGCGCCTACGAATTTCTTCGTCTTTTTTTTTTTCCACGTCGGACGTATACATGGCTACAGGGGTTGGGGGAGTTGGCTCTTTTGAAACGCCGATATCCGAGGCAGGTGGGGAACGGCGCGATACCGATACGTATCATAGTTTTATTCCTTCCACGGCCGGGGAAAAAATGTAATTGGCCTGACCGAAATCTATCGCGAGCTCGTAGAGGATCACAGGGAGGCAGGGATGCAGGGGATGAACGAATCAAGGAGAAAAAAGCACGTGTGCGAACGGGCGACCGGCTCGTAATAACAATGATTAGGGCGACGAACGGACCACGAAAAATAGAGGAGTCGGAGCAAGAGTCCTGCCTTGGATCCAGCTCAAAATGGCGGATCGGAGCGGGCCACGTGGAACGTAATCGGTATCGATCCTCGCCGCGATCCGCCGGATCGAACTCGTCGGTCCAATGGAAATGGATTCTCCGAAGAGGGTTCTGGGATTTCGAGGCTGACTGAGAGCAAGATACTAACATTCAATTCTAATTGTAAATGACTTATCATTTTGCGAAGTGAAAATCCTAATCCACTCGATAAGAGCTAACTGGGCTTCGACTGACCTAATAATTTGACATCAGGGTGGCCAGAGAGATAGACTGTCGAGGCCGGAGAAACGCGGGATCCTCTCTTATCTTCCTATCTGCTGGTAGGTTAAATCGAGGGTTAACTCTTCGTCGTCGTCTCCGTCGTTCGACGTACGATGCACCGGGCTGAAGGAAGGAGTAGAAAGAGGAGAAGGTGGAGGAGGAGGAGGAGGAAGAGGGTCCAGCATTGTTCGCGGACATTGTAAGTATGTCCGGAACAAAGAGCGGTAATCGACCCGTGTAACATTTATAACGTAATGGGAGGGCCTCACCGGCCCATAATAATATCAATTACGGGGCAAGAGGAGAAAGCTGGAGAGAGTCTGGCCCGCTGGAGAAAGAGAGATGCTCGACAGAGAGGAGCGGAGGAGGGTGAGGCTTAGATCGGGGGAGCGCATTGGCGACGCGGATTCGCGAATCTGTCGGCCAGAAAATTGAACCCTCTCTACCAGCCAGCCAGCTGTCTTCGGGATCGGATGGGGGCGTCGTGACGCTCTCGTTAACTATCGCAATCAGGCCTGAGAAGCAGCCCATTTTTGCATATCGGAGACACGAGGCCACGGACTTTTAAAACGGAGCCGCTCTCGGTTAACTGGGTTTACTTTTCTGAAACCTGACACTGTCGACGGCCGACGGGACCGTTCAGCCACTTTCGGAGCTGTTTTAACTCGATCATGTTCAGAACGTAGCCTAATCAATTTTGATAGACCGCACAGATTTAGCTTCCCATTGATCCGTTTGATAGACTTTTAATGCTTCTTCGATTTGAGATTCCTCTGTCATTAGTTTTAACGTTTACGGAAGCACTGTTGAGCTACGCTTGATAGAAATTGGCGGCGGGAAAAATTAGAAAATGTATAAACATCAGTTTCGCATTTCTGCCGGGTACCTTTGGCGTCGCTGAGATTCCGGTGGGCGTGTCTCTGGAAGAAATCGCAGGGGCAAGAGGTGAGGTACTTTAAAGGAGCAATGTGGGTCGCAGAAAAATTGCGGATAGATTTTCGGGCGGGATTGATGGGGTGCATATCACACGATGAACGGACGCGCGTCGCAGCGTATTGGGATCGGCGTGCTGGTACGGGGAGAGTGCCGGGGCAAGGTCGGGAACGTATCGAGGAGGGCCTGAGACCCTTCGTTTTTTAATATCGCTCTCTTCTCGCAAGGTTTTATTTAATGGCGAAGGCGGTAACCGCGCACCGACCAGTCGACCAATGAGAGCCCGACTGGAAATCATACGCGGGATCGCCGGCCGCACGGCGGCCTCCGAGAGTGGAGGTGAAGTTAGGTTAGGTGAGGTTATGTTCGCTCCCCACGTCTCCTTAACATTCGACGGGCCTGTCCCGGCACGGCATCGTTCTCGCAAGAGGTGGGGCTCCGTCTCTTCGATCGGCGTCAGGCATTTCTTCTTCTTCTTCTTCTTCGTCGTCTTCTTCTTCTTTCTCCTCCTCCGTCTTCCCTCTCTTCTACTCCGTCTTTTTCTCCTCCTTCTCTAGCTTGTTCTTTTTTCTACGCTTTTTCTGCAACGTTCTCCTCCTCCTCCTCCTCTTCTTCTTCTTTCGTCGCTCCGTCATCGCCTCCTTCGCCCTTCCAATGCTCACCACGAAGGGTACACCTTCACTATACTTAGCATTGCCTTCGTTTTAGGATGAGAACGCCACGTGAAGCATCGTGATAAGCAAACCGCTATCGCGAATACAAATGAGAGAGGCCAGGGGTGGCAACGGTGCCTATCGGGCTCGGGTATCTTTAGACATAGTATGTCAGCCTGGTATTAATAGTTTCCATCATCAATAGTCCGCTGGGAAATGCCTGGTAACCACGGGCTACCACATTCCTCCGGTTTGATGGATCGACCCGATTTTCGTCTTGCATCTTTGCACTTCGGCTGAGTACACAGCTCTACCCGGTTATTCGTCGATCTGAAATTTCTTCGAGAAGCTGCGCGATACCGTCGAATACTTAACACAATGTCTGCCTCGGAATATATTAGGCTACATTGTTGATAATTCCCTCCGCGGTAATGATAGTCATCTCAATAATGCACAAATAACGTAACCGTGCGCGCGCGGCCGCCACTTGCCTGAAATTGTTGATAATTGCGCGGCACGGGATTGGAAATGAGAGGATACAGACAAATCGTCATTTTTATATCCTTCATCATTGGATCGATAATTATTTCATGCTTTTAGATGTAAGTAAGGACTCGAGTAATCGTGTGTTGCAAAGATGAATTGATTTTCACTTGCCAATTGAATATTAATCAACATTGAAGGATTTCAATCGTCGATTCTGGTGTGACGAGCTATTCTTATGCAGGTTCGCAACCTTTTCTAGCTTCGAATTTACAATGAAAAGAAAACTGATAATTGAGGATTTCATTGAACCATGTCTGCCGGAAAATTGTTAAACGTTTCTAATTAAAAGGATCGACTGATATTTACAACGTTTACAAACTTCTACTTGCACACAGATCCGACAGTTGTTAATCTACTATCAGCGATCTAATCTGTAAGTTTGTAGCAGTCCGCCATCTTGGTATCGCTAGGAAACCGTGCGAAATGCGATAGAACGTCGCGATAAGCTCTGGGGTTTGAATTCGCAATTCAGCGGGCTTATCAGTCTCAATAGTCGATCGAAGAAACTGTCTCGATCTATGGTTGTATTTTCACTTCGCAGCCTCTGCCTCTGTCCTAATAATCGGGTTATCGGGCATCGATATGCCGAGAACTCTAATTACATTCTTCTGTGTTACTGCTTAACCGTGCTGCGCGCAATACCCTTCTCTTCTGTCAATACCGAACAAAGCGTTTCGCAATTCCTTTCGAGTAGAAGAAATTACGGGGTACAGTTCGAAGACGTGGGAAGTGGAGGAGCTCCTTGAAGACCAAGAAACTCGTTGGGATTGTCGATGCTACGGATCCGTCGATTACAGATAATTAGCGATGCCGTACGAACGGAACGGGGCTCGTCTATTTTATTTAAAGGGAAACGAAGAAAAAGGCGCGGCTGAATGAAATGTCCATCGCTGTCTCTCTCTGTGTGTGTGTAGTATCATAGATCCCGATTTCTCTCCGCGGACAACGTGAAAACACGTCGATAATTGCTCCCGCATTATTTAATCTCGTTCGGAGGAGAAGTTGTCGATCTCGCCGGGATATGTCTCGCTTAAATTATAAATACAAAAAACTTGTTAAACAGACCGACAGATTTCTCCGGGATCGCGTGATCCTGTCGTACGGATTAACAATCACGTGACAATGCGTTTCTCGCGTGCCCCATCCCGACCGAGGATTGATCCGCAATCTATACACGGACGGCCGCGCTGATATCGTTAATTATTAATTACCTACAAGATCGTTAGCCGTATTAATCAACGCTTCGCGGCCGTGTCACGATCCGCTGAAAGAACCAACAAATTTCCTGGTCGATCCTACCTCTCCGCGATTCTTCGAGAAGAGAGCCGCGTTGAAAACGATCGCGGCAGAGTTTCTTTATGGGGCGAGAAGAAAAGGGGGGAACGCAGCCATTGATGCAGTTCCTCGGTACGCCTTCGTTGATTCTTGCGTGTATTGATCGATGGTGACCGTAATTTTCAGATCGCGTGCCACATCACCTGCCACCTACCTTTCCAATGCAAACCAATGTTATCGGGACGCGGCGCGCGTTTTTCCTCAAACCCCCTTGTATTTTATTTTCCGCAAGCGCGGCAGGGGGGGCGAGCGTGTTCCACGGACACGATATAAGAAACCGATTAGGGGGCTTGTTTGTAAGTTCACGACCAATTAATTTTATTTTTCGCCTGTGTACACAGTCGACGACTTGAGAAACGACGTGCCAGCGGAGAAATGGTTAAAACGATGCACCGTGTCAACCTCCTTCGCTCATTAAACATTTTTGTTCAAAATAAAGATACAAGACTAACAGGCTCATTACCGTTCGGTTTATCCGGGATTTTTAATGGCGAACCTGCCACTAACCAGTCAATTCACCGTGTGTTTTATTTTACAGCCAATGGAATGGTCTTTCTATGGGGGATTATTGAATACAGTTCTTTTTATTCGAGCACCTATTATCATAGAAATCACGCGAACTTTAAAGTACATTTAATCTGCTAATTTTTATAAGGTAACGCATGCCAGTCACTTTTAGTGCACGATAGGGCTAGTGTTAACATAGGAACAGTAATTATTTCGAGATGAAATCTAGTATATCATGTCGAGGCGAAGAGAACAGGTATGTTGGCAAGAGTTTCCTGACACTTTTGCGAAATTGATAATTATCTTTAATATAACACAAGGCCTTGAATAAATTTAAGAATATACGACCATAACAGCATTAATGCTTCCGTTGTCGGCGTGATTTAATGGTGTTCCAAAAATCAGCGGCTGATAATTGCGAGCGTTTTAATCAATTTTTCAACATCAATCATTACACTGCAGATCTCCATGCAAAATACAAATTGTCCAGGTCGATTGTAAGAAAATGTATATGAAATGTTTAGTATATTTCTTTATTCCATTTCGTTGTTCCAATATCAAAGAAAAAGCTGTTGTTTCCTGCAGACAATTTTTATTTTGCATGCGGCCCCGGATCTCCCACCGCAGAAATGTTAACAAGAGTCGCGATTATTAACACTTTACCTACCGAAAGCCTATTAATAGGATTTTCAATAATTGTGCTGTACCAAAAGAAAGCATAGAAATATTTTCTTTTACATGACAATCTTAAACGAAAGTATTGGATGACGTTATCGAGAGTGACTTGTTAGTTCACAATGAAAATTACTGTCACTGTTGAAAGTTCCATTGACGGATTTGTCAAAATTATGCAATAATCTCCGGTCGGTAATGTGTTAATAATCGGCAAAGTGCCGAAATCACGGGGAATCGACACTGTTTCGGTGGCTCGTGTGGTCGGGCGACGGCACTCGGTTATTGGGAAAACACATGTCGACCGGCAATCACGTTTCCGTGTTCTTTTCAGTTGCAGGTGCAGAGAGCCGGCGACCCAGGCACCGGTGGAAAAAAGAGAACGAGAACCTTGAACCAATCGTAAATGGCTCGTCGAGTGAAAGCGGTCGAGTCTCCGCGGTTTTCCCAGAAGAGCCGCGCGAGCCGCCAAATTATCGGCCTGTAAATCGGAATGAAGGATCTCTGGTTTTCTTGCCCGGCGTTGATCGGCAGAAACTGGGCGCGAGCCGGGAACACGACTGTGCTCGTTTGTCAGAGTTCTATCGGCATCCAGGGCGAACGAAAAAATTGGATCGATAATTGTGATCTTGGTAGTCGGCGCGGGAGAAAAAAATGAAATAGGGGATGCAACCCGGTTTATCGATCGGTATTAAAATGCCTGTGGACGGCTCGGTGGGAATGGTCAGAGCGTACCGTTCAGCTTCGACAATTTGCCAGATTATGAACGGAGATACAGGAACGACGCTTAGCGCCGCATTATCCTAACGACTTCCAGGTTACTTCGGATACGTGGACGTCGACTTGGAAGATTTCCATCGGGAATATCCTTGGGCTATGTACACCGGTGATTGATGGAACCCAGTCTCCCAACTGTTTCCCATTGTAACAACATTGTCATTCCACAGAATCGTAAGTCGTTCGCCAAGTGTGATTCTCCTGGCGTCGATGCCGAGAATGTCAACGAATAAATTTCGAAGGGGATACCCAGTTGGAATTCCTTCAACGTGTAATTGATGATCCTTTTGCCGGTAATGTTAGGTTGTTGTGCGTGTTGCAAGTTGCTTACAGCAGAGAATTTTGATGAACGGTTCGAGATAGCCATTCTGCTGGCAAATATTTGTTTTGTAGAATTAGAAACCGTCTGAGCGCGGAATTGTGCAAGAAAGTGACTACTGAGGATGGACGCGAAGTGTTTTAAGTGGTGCACGCAGTCGGGACTGTCTGGAAGAATGAATCACTAGGAAAGTATTTCTGCTATTCTTAGAGATATTATTTAAATAGATCATCTATTCTGTAAATGTTTTATATGAAAAACTGTGCTCTCGTATCGTTTCGAATATTAATAATTCACATATTTAATGAAAGGGGTGTTGTGTGAATGTGCAAACTTGAGAGTGTACAAATAATATACTGATCTACAGATTGTAATATTCTACTTCATCATCATACTCCCCACCAATGCTCCTTTGGTAGCGTAATACGACAGTCATACTCGAGGCAACTCGAGGTGACTTTGTGTAGCAAAAATGAAGAAACGGAAAAAGTCAGCATTAAATGCTCGTTCGCAGGAAACAAAGCCGTAAGAGTGACCCAACGACACACGCCTCCTTAATTAAGATCACGTTTGCAAAAACGCCGACCGAAGGTCGCTCGCAACCTAGCAATAATAAATTCAGGAATAAAAGTTTCAGCAATTATTAGCAACGCCTCGTGTATTCGAAATGACTGGGTTGATGGTATCGGAGGTAAGTCGATTTCGAGAGGCGTTTGGTGGGGGAAAGTCGAAGGTAAGCGGCGTCAAATCGTCGCATGCCGGACGAAAAGACGATCGAGTCTGCGAAACGACAGAAATATCGCTGGAAACCAGGACGAAGTAGCAGAAAGAGGGGACGAGGACGACAGGGCGAAGGGGGGTGAGGGCACACCAGCGATCGTAGAAACCGGCGCAATGCCACAAGAAACTGACTAACTGGTAATTAGCATATTTCCAGAATATTTCGGCAGCACGCGATGTTCCGGTAACTCGCTCCGAAAATGCTCCCCATCGCTCGGATTCCAGCGAAATAGGCCTCGGCGAATGCACATTATAACGACGTCACACGATTCTATTTCTGATGATCGAGATTATTCTCCGGATCCGATTCCCCGGCTTCTGATCCGCCAAAAAGAAACAAGTGAAATATTTTTGTTATAGGATAACTGCACCAGTGAATAAACGGGCTCTGTATATTTCAACAAATTTTAAGCCAATTACTAGAATGTAGTGTTCATTGACTGGTTATATTTTTTATTTAACGTTTAATAAAGAAAAATAATAATAATTTCATTTTATTTGTGTTCATTTATTTTATATTTGGCATATATGAGATTCCTTTAATCCACATATTTGTTTTTAAATAAAATATCTTCCTGAACAATTTCTTAAATGTTCATTCACTGGTGCAGTTACCCTACTCTCAGATGGTCATGTAAAGATACAGTTTTCACAAACTAGTTTATCTGACTCAAAAGTTCGAAATTAATTTTATCTGATACATCGTACATGTGGTCATTATTTCGAATCGAATCGAAATCACGACCTAGATCATATCGAGTTAATTTCACCCTAAGCATAGAGATCAGTCGAGTTTGAATCAGTCGTTAGATTGAACTACCATGTATCTCGAGGAAGAAAAATATTTGCAGTGTTGCTAAGGGCTGATTAATTAATAATTTGTAAACTAGCTTCATCCTGGATTCTAACACCAAGAAAATATTCAACATTGCTTCCAAGAACAACAATCTAAAAAAAAGATAAAAGTACAACGCAAGAGTCTCGAACAAAAAGGAAACCTCCTCTTCCGAAGTCCGGAAAACCGGCCAGCTCGATCCATTTCGATTCGATTTCCAGTTTCCAGAAGGATGATAGACATTTGCCGGCCGGGTGTCTTCCCCGATCCTTTTTCATCATGCCGTGGCCGCTCGCCGGATAATTCAGCCCCTTCTTATCGCGACAATCGATCTTGCGAAACCAGTCAAGGTCGATATTCTAACCGGTCATTCGCGGAATAATCATTCTTTCACCGACGGTGGCCGATTATCCGTGTCGGTAATTGAGCTTAATTGGGCATCGATCTATACGATCTACGGGTGTACAGCGACGATCGGTTGTGTCGTAGGCGATGCACATGCGTCCACGCAGATGCACATGCACTCTCTGTTGGTGTCGGACGACGGAACAACGGCCGACAGAGAAAGACCGACCGTTTGTACCCGCTGCGCGCGATTATTACATCGCTAATGACACGATGACTCAATTAGAAGGCAACGTACAATCGGAATTCAGGCGCCTCTCGTGATTGCGTATCTCTCTCCCTCTCCGCAGCCACCCCTTCTCTCTCTCTCTCTTTCTCTCTCTCTCTCTTTGTACGACGCCCATTCACGGTCCACGCGAATCGGCCACACGAGTATCGCACGATATCATTTCGTATTTGGCATATCCCGCGCCAGAGCTCGGGCCGAACGTGGGCCGGAACGTGGAGGAGACCTGTCACGAGTCTACGCCGAGCGCAGATCGTATCTGACATTATTGTCCCCCGCTATTAGGATGATTAACGGTACTCCTGGGTAATCGAGCCCAGGGTATTGTCCCGTCGTGTGTCACCGTTGAATCCCGTCCTGGTTCCTCGGCCGAGACTCACGGCTTGAATCCTTTCTAATAGTCCGTGTTTTGCGATGGTCTATGCCGGTTCCTACACGATGCCATCACTCGAGGAAGATTTTATCGGATCTGCATCTTCGAGCATTTATTTCTCAAGCATTTCGATGGCTTCTTCGGGATATAGCGGGACGATTGTTTTAAATAAAATATAAATTTCACGTATCAGTTCATGAAGAAATTTATTTCATTTGAAAAAATTCAGTACGTAGACCGTACCATCTGAAAGACCACTGATTAAAATAGAAAATATGTATTTCGGCCAGACAAACAAGACCAAAATAAATCGTACGTAAAACTGCGTTTAAACGTTTCATTCAATTACGTTCCACAACCACCACGTGCAAACTGGCCAAGCCGAGCTAACAGTAAATTCGCAAAAAGCGGTTTGTTATTATTTATATCCTGTTAGGAATCGCTTTCGCTGCCTTTTTTGGCCACATTTTATTCCCCGTCCTTTTATACGTCTTTTTTTTCTTGCCCGGACAATATCGCCTACTAATGAATTGTTTTTACCGATGCCAGATCGTTATTTGATCCTCGTCTCTCGAAGGCGCCGCCAGATCATTAGCCGTCTTCCGGTTCCGTAGCGGGCCCGACATAAGCAGGAGAAAACACCATAAACCATATTAAGCAGGACCATAAAACTCGCCCTTATACGCTGGCTACGGGAGCGGCTTGATTTCAAATCCCGGGAAGGATCCCCTATCAGGCTCTCCTTTTACCATGGTCACAACCGGCGCGGCGTGTGTCGTATATATTTATTGAGACAATAAACCGCAATTATGGCCGCCGCATAAACGACTAACTAACCACGTGGCGGCGCGGCGGCGGCTGATCGCGATATTTTTCGAACGGTCTCACCGGAAGAAGGGCGAAAAAGCTTTCCTGGCCAGTCTTCGCTGACGCCTCGAGTGTAAATCATTTCCAGATTGGAGGAGGAACTTTTTTCCACCTTGGTTTCGTCGTAAACGTGCTGCGCGATGTGCAAAGTGTATGCGAGATGTTTACATACTGAAAGTCCGCTTCCAAGGTGAGTCTCGAAAAACTAGCGACCGTCTTGCATATTTTCTCCTTCGAAAATATTACAAATTTAATTTTGTCGTGTAGACAGCGGATCTGTATGCAAAATAAAAATTTTTATTATTTTCTCTCTTAATATGTTTAATATTTTTGAATTCTTCTAATGTTCCTGCTGTTTTAAATTACATTTATACATCGTTGTCATAAATGATTCACGCCCGAGAATTTCTGAAAAAGTTATTCAATTTTAACTGCAATATTACTAGACTGCGGATCTCCATGCAAAATAAAAATTTTCTTCTAACTTGAACAATTTTTATAAGTGGGGAATAACATATGGACGTTCATAGATTATTCTAATATTTTTGATGTTTTAAATTACGTCCACCCATTTTTGTCATGAATGCAATAAAATCCGCAGTCTGTGTACTACTAATAGAATATTATTAATAGCTACCCACTATGTATATTAATAGCAAACTAGAATCATAGATCTGAGGTTATTCCTGCCTGTAGAGTATGATTTGCTCTTTTATGCAGGTCTTATTATGTATTAGACTTTCCATAGAAATTACATATAATTTCATCGCGGACAGGTCCCTATTAAAAATCATTCGCGGATATTTTTCAATTAGTCGTTATTAAGCGTAATGCGGCGTCGATTTTTCCGCGCATCTTTTTTCCGAACCGGGATAAAATATAAAAGTATTTCTGCGAGTACCGATGTCCCTCGTTACCATTTATCGTCGTTACAGCAACGAGACCAACGAATCAAATCCCGGTCTAACGACGAGCTTGTTCGAGTGACCGTGAGTCCGGCAGCTTCGGCCAACGGATTTAATGATTATTACCACGCCGATGATTGCTCCATAAAACAACATATTGCTGTACCTGGAACTCCGCGGCGATGAAACTTCGGCTAGCTCGTGCAACCTCCGGCCCGATAATGGTGCTGCCCTCGTTTCCGGTTGTTCTGTATACCGGTTGCTCGGAACGTAAACGTGAAATCGTCGTGATTCGACCACTCGATGCACGGCCAACGCTGGAAAACTGTCGAAGGTGTGACTCGACCGGTCGTAAAACCATACCAGACCATTCTGATCTTCGAGTTTAACGATTAGATTTCCAACGAAACTCTTAAAACGCCATTACACGGCTATCTAATGGCAGTTCGCAGACGTTGCATAAAAAACTGAATTCAGAAGTCGTGACTATTCCACGCAGTCGTTGACCTATCACACACGTTCTAGTCCCCAGAATTTTTGCGATCATATTTTTCTCGTAAGAGTGAGATCTTCACAATTTTTATTGCACAACTTATTGATCCACCATTAGGGATGGGATCAAGTACCACGCAAACAGGTTCGAACTTTGATTGATTGAATTCGAACTCTCTATAAGTAATTCGAAAAACAGAAATAGTACTCGTAAGTATACTTGAACCTATATAATCATTCAAGTTTTGATTGAGACTAAAATTCATTGATTTATCATCGGCAATGAAAAAATTTGCGAAACGAAAGGAATATATGAATAATAAATATAATAATATTAAACATAATAAATTAATGAATACACTTTTCGATTAGGGGTGGGCATTGTCGACCAACTAATTGTCAAGAACCCCTTGCACAATAATTTGTTTCCATATTAACACAACTATGAAGAACATGGAGCACAATACTACCCCTATAGTTCTCGTCTCATCGCCAGATCCCATAGCGTGTTCCACAGAATTCCGAAGACGAATTACGATAATATTATAAAGGAAGTGACTACTATAAAGACTCCGATTATAGTTTCTTCCAGAATAATTTTCGCCGAGCATTTTCATTTTGTGCAAAGCGAAACGCTTCCCAGAGGGTGCTGTAAATTTTCTAATAATTGTGGAATCCGTTTCTAAGAATCTCTAGTGAACGCGACGGTTCCACGGGAATGACGAAGCCGCTGCTCGCGATTCCAGATGCATTTTTCATTTTTCACGGGAGTCGGTGCAGGAGGAGGCCGTATTAGTCAACTTGGTGGAGGCAGGGCCGTATCGCGTGTAAACGCGAGCCGTATATATTCAATTAATTCAGGGCGGATGTTGTAGGCCGGCGATACAGCGCAGGGGTCGCTCCTCATTCTCAAAACAGTAGCTATGTAGACGGTGGAGTTAATTAATGGCAGTCCATACAGACACTGGCTACTGTGCGCCTTTCGTACGTAGTAGACAGAAAGTTTTTTTTCGTTCTGGCGCATCCGTCAAATCTGCGAACGTTGCAACGTCTTCTGCGTCTCGCAAAAAATTATTTGCCACGCCGCTTCGAAAGGAGACTCGTGTGCTTCGTTCGCTTGCCGACGGTAAAATGCAAAGTTCGTGGAGCTGTCCAACACAAATCCAATTTTTCCAATGTCCATGTACGTTCTTTGCGTCAAAATTCGCACATTGTCTGTTGTAGACACTGTGAAGTTTGTTGTTTGTCCATCGCCGTGTTGTAATTCGACGTGTCTGTTTGAAATGAGAGTGGAAGTAAATCACAATCGGAATTAAAGTGGAGAATGCAAATGGATGGTTCGAGTTAAATCATTAATGCAGAATCTATCGTGCAACTATTTTGGAGGAAGCATTGTTGCTGTGCAACAGAATGATTTTTGTACATTGGAAAAGTATCATAGAAACGTTCTCTGCCGCATTTCATCAGAAATGCATGAAGTCCTCTGTCCAACAATAAATTATTCATTCATACGAAGACCATATTGCTCTTCTTTCCACAGCCAGGCAGTAGAACTCTGAAGAAAATATTTAATTTTCTCTCGGAGCTTTACAGTTCGTCCATAACGATTCTCACCGTGTAAAACTGGCGATCCAAGATGGCGTCGCTACGTAAGAATGCGGCTCGCGTGTTCGTTTTCTCACCTATATTTCTCACCTATACGATATCCTACCGCGGTTAAAAAAGGGTGCGAAGACGTGCGTATACGCGTCGTGCGTTACACCGATCGATATGCGCGTGTACATACAATCGATAATAAACGATTAGGACCGTGAGGCCAGGAAGCGTCTGTAATTTGCGACACACCGGTCGGCTTCCGTTCTGGATCCATCGATCCGATTGATAATATTTACCGAAGAGTTTCGCGCAGCACAGAAGCCGTAATAGGCGGTGCATCGTCACGGCAGCTCTAGAACCGGCTATTACACAACGCGCAATAATTAGCTAAATAAGCGGCGTAAACGTGCTACTTTTCTAATCTGCTCGGCAGTCACTTTATGCCCACATTTTGTCGATGAGAGTCAATTAGAAGTTCGTTATACCTTATCTTAATTACACTAACGCGCCGCTGCCGTTGCTGGTTCGAACAATGTTGCGCGGCCGCGCACTATGCTCGAGTGCCTCCTGCGAGCATGATCCTCGCATTCCCATTGGTAAACCATTTAAGCGGGACCATCGATCCGCCGGCTCTCTTTCGACTTTACGGATATTACGGGAAATTATAGATTTTTCAGAAACAATTGTCCCATCTTCCGAGCATCGCCAGATGGGGCTGCTAGACTAGCGGGAAAACAAATGGCCGATCGGTATCCGCGAGTTCGCGTGCGCTAATTCTATATATTTTCCGGACAGCACTGACAGAAAGCTTAGGCGAGGTATTTGCGCGAGTGCGGCGAGGTATTACCATTTTTATTAGAGCTATTAGCGGCGTGAAGTCACTCGTCGTTTTCAAAGAAGTTCGTATTATTTTAATCATTAGTTGATGCATTGCTGTTTTACATACACGGTCAAATCGTTTCTGCCGTAACAGCGTACGACGTCCAGTCTATATATAGACTGCAAACGCTATACTTATTTCTGATACATATTGCCTACAGTTGTACGGTTATTTGCGTTAGATGCAGAGCTTCATGATCGAGCGTTTGTGATGCACATACATCTCAGACACATTTTTCTATACATTTCTCAAGCTGATAAAGATCTGGAGCAAAGTGTACACCTGTGATGCTGATTGAGTTATAATTAGATTGTGGATTTTTATGCATTCATGAAGCAATTGGCTGGGTGAAATATAAGACAATGAACGATTAGAAAAATTGAAGAACATTCTGATATTGTCTTTAATGCAATAAAGTCACAAAGGGGTGAAATCAATTTTTCAAGAACATTTTTATTTTGCGTGAAGACCCGCAGCCTAGTTGTAATATGATTGCATTCTGAAATACGATTATCAGACTGCAGATTTTCATGCGGAATTAAATGTTGCGTCGAGTGCGAGAAACAGAAAGCAAATAAATTAGTTTAAAATCAATTGCAAAATTTGTACCGAACAGACAAACAGACGGGAAAGCGAGCTAATAAAAACGTGGTAAAATTGAACTAATACATCGATACGGCTGGTTCAAACCGCGCCTACTAATTTTCGGCAGAAATGCACAAAATCCGCGGTCAATAATAAATGGTATTGACAGAAAGGTTTCAGCCGAATGCATATTTATGCCAGAGCGTGGTCGCCAGCTACCACTTTTTGTGGCACGCGAACTTGATCTTTACTTCCAAGGAAGTTTACATCATTATATAAAATAATTACAGTTGTCCAGTAAGTTGGACACAACTGGCGAGGCACGCGACCGAGAATGCAAATGCCGAATCTATTTGCATCCTCGCTCGGGAATAAATGTATTATTCATCGGTACGCCTAATGGCGGAAAACTTATCGGCGATATTCAAAGAGATGCTTCGAGTCGGCATGACTCCGCGGCGTTTTCTTCACAAGCACAGGCATAAACGAACGGAGGGGGTTCGTCCACGAGTAAATACGTTCCACCGTTGATTCGGAATGCATCGGTTCTGCATAAATCCACGACCAACCGTCTGCAGAGCGTTAATGATACCGGGCCCGGCAAAAAACAGTCCGTCACAATCCGCCGCCTTTTTATTGCTCCTGGTTGTGTGCCTCGAATTAAGACGTTTACAGAGCCTCGAACCGACGCGCTGATTATCGTTACGCATTGTTCTAGATAGCGCGAAAGCATTAGTCTCGCCGCCGGCTAATTCCGAGCGAAATTAACGGCAAGGACAGGCTAATTGATCTATGCAATTAAGCCGCGGAGTGTAAGTGGCGCTAAGTGAATGCCGCGGCGAGCCCCGATTCCTCCGGAATTATCGGACAGCAATTTCGAGCACGGAAAAGCAAAAATTAACTCGCCCCGCTCGATCCGCTCGATCGCCACCGTCGAAACCGAACCGTGCATGATCGTTTGCTTCTTGCCGGGACTTTTTGCCCGACGCGACTCATGCCACTTGTTGTCGCGTTTCTATAATTCATTCGCTTATGTCGATCTTCCAGAATCCAGTCCTCGTAATAGTCTACATTCTTTTCCAATTTTTGAATTAATACACTGTGATTTTCACGTGGACAAATGTTGGACAAGTCTCAGAAAATGTCTGGTGCCGGAAAATGGATCTCTTTTGTTTTTTTGCAAGATACAGGAGCTGTTTATTTATTACCACGTTTTTATTGGCTCGCTTTCTTGCCTGTCTGCCTGTTTGTCTGTTTTTGATATAATTTTGCTGACTCTTGAAATCATACATTTTCTAATTTCTGTAAATGTTTTTACAAGTATTGTTTGTCGCACTGTGGGTGCGGAGTTCTGTAAAACGAATTTTCCTCCCTCGCATTATTATATTAGCATCAATCACGTGCAGGTTCAAAAAGTGATCGGGGTATTTTTAGAAAGCAGTCCGACGCCGTGATTAGTATTTCCACCCGCACCATAAACCTGCCAGCGAGAACTGAAACTGTGACACCTCGGGAGCCTCCTTGTTAGTGAATTAAATTATTAGGTGCACGAACGAATAATATGCTATTGTTTGTAGTCAGGTAGCAATAAAGTTCAGGTTCGCGACGGCTTCCTGGCATTTCGTTCCGAAATAACAGTGTTCGGGAAGTATTATTGATGCTCTCGAGATTGTATCGGTTTCTACTTACTTGGAAAATAGTTGCTGGCAATAAAAAAAAAAGGTGATGGATGAATTATGGGCGCGGTAGTTAGCAGCCATTAGCATAGCGTCTCGGAACGTGTCTGGGTAACTGCGTTTCATTTAAGCAATTGTCGAGTACGATCGTACAGACAAACGGGTCCGTTTAGGACAGATTAAATTCCGATCTCGGAGAGGCTGAAAGCCAATTTAAAAAGACCCGTTTCGCCGTCGGAGGAGCCGGGATTTTCGGAATCGAACCAGCCGCAGGGACCCTAGCATTAAAGCCTGACTTGTTTTCCTGTAATGACAGTCCGGTGGACCGGCTCCGGAGATGCCTAGGCCGCGAAGATCAAAGACACCATGTCGATCGCTGAAACCCCAGGGTTTTGACCATAATTCACATTTCCGTTTCCAGAGTCCAATTGTCATGGGAACCTGGCGTCGGGAACGAACCCGGTGTCTCCCGGTGTTCCGCGAACGAGGATCGAACTCGCGAATGAAGTTCGCGTCGAATCGCGTTAATTGCGTTAACGGGAACGATCTTCGGGGAAAGCAGGAATCCCAGGAAAAAAGCCGGCCCCGAAAGCGACGCGACGAATAATACATTAACCCTCGCCGTTCGCCGTGGCTCTTGTCTTCATTTCAGGGTGCTTTTTCCGGTAAACGACGCGATGGACGCGACGGCAAGAATGCAGTCCACCCGGCAAGAAAAAGCCAAGTTGCGCATTCTTACATAACAATTCAGAATTCACATGATAAACCGTGACCGGCCTGCCGGACTTCGTACGCTCGCTACTGTTTTTAGAAACTTCTCTGATTCACGGAAAATCGGCTTATTTTTAACGCCTACGGTCGCAGAACTGTAACTTCCGACTACCTACGTTTACCGATGTTGAGGCGATCGACTTGTGCATTGCAATTGTTGGCCTAAGCGAGGCAGTTGTTCTTGGGAATAGTTTTCACCAGGGCTTCGGAGTCGGTAGACAAAATTCTTAACTCCAACTCCTCTTTTCTTTTACCTCCGAATCCGACTCCGATTACGACTCCGACTCTCCAAATTGAAAAAATATGTACTCAAAATAATGAAGAGTTGTAATAAAACTAAATAAATAGTTGAAATATTGTATTAAAGTCTCAGAATATGGAACAGATAACTCTGATACAACACAACACTTGTTTGTTACTTTCTCACTTTCAGGAAATAGTTGGAAATTACGACTACCATAAATTTAACTGTTTCGAACTGTAGATCGAATATTAGCAATTTATTTATGTATACAGAAATCTATTAATGATATATAAACAAAATAGCCAGAGTTGGAGTCGGAGTCGATATATTTTTTTCACTCTTGGTAATTTCAACAGGCATTAGTATTTTATAGGGACACGATAAACCTGCTTCTGTAACTGGAATTACACGTAAACATTTAAGTGAATTTTTAAGGCCTTCGTATACATATATTGTATAATATACGTTAATACAAGAAACCATTATTTCATGTAGTAACTGTTTAAATATTTAGGAAGAGGAATGGGTAAAGAATTTTATTTCTTGACTCTGTAAGGATCAACACGAATGATCTAAGGATTAAATGAGAAAATGATACTCTTCCAATTCCTTTTTAAACAACGCACTCTTTCATCTTCAACATCTTCGCTTTACCATCACCCTGTGAAAGCAACACCGTGACACTTCCTCTAGGCGACTACAAAGAGATGATGAACCGCAGTCATAATTTAGTTCTCAACTTTGTAAGTCAGGCTATAAAATGTAAATTTATGGAAATGTCTGCATTTTGGCTCCCAGGGCCATCTGAAGATCACTCAACGTCCCTTCTGAGGGAAGACGATTTTCTCTCTAGAAATGAGAACGTTTTAGCGTTTTCCGGGATAATGAAAATCGAAAGTGAAAGGTAAACTTTCAGAATTTCTGCACCGCAAACACTGTTGCTCTGGGCTTTATCGACACTGATCGCTATTCTGAAATTCACGACGTCCAGTAAACCGGACGATAAACATTTTATACCTCTGCTAGTAGACTTTCTGCCAGTTCAGGAGAAATAAATCCAACTTTCCTCCATGTATTAAGGAGCCGTCCGCGTGGAACGGTCTCACGAAGACATTTGCATAGGCCGACGCACGAAAGGCAATCGCGATCACGCCAAAACCGCTCCCGGTCTGGAACTGTGAAATATCGTCGAGTACGGGTGGTTTCGATTTCTCGAAAAGAAATCGTTGCTCTTTAAAACTACGTGATAAGACATCCTGTACATTCTCTCTCCCTGTTTATTTTGAACAAGCTCATCTCTTCACACCCCAAGTTCGTTCTTAAAGTTCAATAATTTTGTGCGTTCGAAAGAATTTTCTTCGATGATTGCAATTTTCATTGACAAAGGTGTCGTTCGGGTTACTATAAAAGGTATTACACTTGCAAGAACATGTTTGAACTTCTTGCCCAAGAAATACACAGTTCAATACCTGATAGAATAGACTGCGGATTCTATGCATTTATGACAAAAATGAATAGGGAAAATACAAAACTGTGAATACATTCAACGAATTTAGAAATGTTATCATGAAGTACTCCATTCAACACCTAATAAAACAGTATAGAAGCATTTAAAAAATGTCAGTGTGATAATAAAAACTGTGAAAACATTTTATAAAATACAAAAATTCATTAGAAGTTTTATCACATTATTTTCGATTTATACAAATCACCAAAAGGAGAAGTTCAAGTTCATTTAACTTGTGTAATAAAATTCCTAATAATACAGAATAGGAGTATTTAAAAAATGATGTTAGCAGAGTAAAGGAATATTTTTATAAAATTTTCTACGTCATATACAATTAGTTCTTTCTGAGCAAACTGCAGCTACTTTGACACAGTTACTTCATATATTCGGAATGTTTTGAGAGTTCGTACCCATAGAATCTGTGAGGACTAGTGAAAGACCAGTTGGCATAATTGTCAGAGTTTGACAAGAAATTACAGTCAAGTATCGAGGTGTATCGGGGGAAATTTGATCGGGGGAGGAGAGGTTTTCCGCGGCGCGGAGAGATTTTCCCGGTCTCCGTGAAACCCGACTGGCTCGGCGAGGCTCGCGAGGCGTTTCGCGATAACTTTCCTTTCCCTCGACGATCTTTTTCGCGAACGGTGAACGGCACGATCGATGCGAGCCGAAAAAATGCGGTCGATGCGGCAGGAAGGACGCAAGGTGGACACGGTCTGAGAGAGGGTGCAGCAGGGGTCGGTGCTTTCCGTGAATGCCGGCGGCTTCGTTTGATGGTTTTTACCGGGAGTCCTGGATACCGTGCGTTCCTATACCACGATTGGCTCCTTCCACGGGCCCCCGATCGGTCATTGGTCCTTTCCAACAGGATCGTAGGTGCCCGTGGGACGACTTAAACAGACGTCGCCTTCTCTAAGCTGCCTCTCGCCGAGCGGCGGCGGCGGCGAACTCGCTTCGACTCACTTATGTGCACGCGCGTAACTCGCGACGACGACCACGGTGAAACGAACAGGCTGACATTCTTCGGGCAACCTGCTGGTAACCTTTACCAGAAGAGGTTCGACTACCGCGAAAATGAAATAGCACCAGGCATGCGGATTTCGACTTTTATGGGCCTCGCTTGGGAAAACTGGAGACACGCTGGGAACCAGGATTTTGCCGGGATGATCGAATGCTGCTCCGATTGGTGCAGCTAGGTCACATGCATCTCCCTGTTGCATTTTAATTTCCATCCCCCCACAATTATTTTTAATTCGTGCACCCGTTCGAACACTGTTCAGGTTCAGCTTCAAACACAGTATTTTAATCATTGATTATACTCTCGTTATACCCGGTTTCACTGGATTTGCTTTTCTGTTAGTTTTCCCTACTATATTTTCATTTTGATCCCTCCATAATTATTTTTAATTCGTGCACCCCTTCGAACACTGTTCAGGTTCAGTTTCAGTGACAGTATTTTAATCATTGATTGTACTCTCAATACCTAGTTTCACTGGGTTTGGTTTTCTGATAATTTTCTCCCTACTATATTTTCGTTTTGATCCCTCCATAATAATTTTTAATTCGTGCACACCCTCTAGAATCGAACACTGCTCAGCTTTAGCTTCAGTCACAGTATTTCAATAATTGATTGTACTGTGCTTCATAGGTTGCCCAGGGTTAATCATAACTCTCCTATACCTAGTTTCACTGGACTTGCTTTTTTTCTGCTGTTGGAGCAGGGGTAGGTTTAACCCTTATGTAGCCAATTTTATATATTTAACATATTTGATTCTCATTCTAAGACTACAAATTAATATATCAGCGAGGAAAGAATGGACGTTCAGAGAGATTTAGTATATAATTCTTTTAGAGGAACATTAATAAGTTGTTGAAAGCWATGCAGTAAATGTACTACCTGGTTGGCTACACAAGGGTTAATCATATTAATGTGGAGGACGTAATCCCCGTTTTTTGAGATTGCCAACCTCCCGACTCCGTTTTCCACACTTTCTTCGCCGGGCTGCCGTATACAGCCACTTTTCTTCGAGAAAGTTGTCGGGCTTCTGAACAAACGGTAATCTGTGGGAGAGTGGTCGGGTGAGAACGTCGAATGAGGAAGAACTTAACCCGATTGTTGCAATTTTCGCGGGTCCATTGTTGCGAGGGCTCTCTAGAATCGGCAGTTTCGTTTACCGATTATGTGTATTTTACCATACCGCTCTGAGACTTTCCTTGAAGAACGTGTTCGAAACCGTGCATCTCCCGGCGTCTATCAGCGAGCCCATAAATCTCGGAGCCTATCTCAATCCCGCAAAAAGACAGATTTAACGAAGCTTATTGCCGGCAATCTACGCGAAGTCCGTTCTCTCGGAGACGCTAAATTAAGCTTAGAGCCGAGGACCCAATTAACGGAGACACACTTCGTTAGCGGAGGCCTCGATGGATCGTACGACCCGCAGGCGAATCTCGGATAAATCGGACACCCGTGAACAGAGTTGACGGTCTGTTTAAGTAGTTTGATTATTCATGAAGCGCGGGAAATCGTACGCGATGCATATAAGCCTCGTTTCAGATGCTGTAGCAATAACAAGAGATTTTATAGGGGATCATATGGCGGTCTCGAAGGCTGCGTGCCGGTCGCTGCTGCTCATGTGGGTCTGGTTCCTCATTGTCTTGAGAGATGGCGCCACCGATGTGGTCGATAGTCTCGCTGGCACAGTGGGTTCAAGAAGAGGACACTCGGAGAGTTCCTTTGGAGATCCTGAGAGAAATTCGTAAAATTCAATAACATTAATAATTGTAGGAAAGATCCGCGAGCACCTGGAAAATTATTTCAAATAACCATAATGTAATTCATTATGAGAATAGAAGCGATGGATAGCTAAGAAGCTCGATGTCCTCAAGGACTCTAGAACGTGTGCAGCCTCGGTAGCTTTTTAGTTGAAATGATGTGAATCTAATCGAAAGTATGAGGATACGGTTTATTCGATGGTGTTCGTCCTGTAAAGATGGCGGGGGCCGACGTCCCCGCGAGGTCTCCTGTTTTGTTTTCGCGTGTGTTCGCCTAATGAGCGAACACTCGGCCGGTATTGCTTTTATACGAGCCGATAAAGCGCACGCGGGATCCAGCGATGAAATTATAATCGCGTTCGATCGCTCGGCACGACGTATTAACTACAAGACAGCCTTGTTTGTAGCTACACGTAGACGCATCAGCGGTTCTATTAATTATGTAGATGATGCGGTTGCGTCACGGACCGACGCTAGGAACGCTCCGGCGATTCCCATGTATCGAGGAGAGCGGCGCTTAATATTCCGAAAAGAAATGGCCTGGAGAAGGATTGCTGGTAGCTGGGTTCTTAATGAGCCGTTGTATAACGAAACTGCGAATCGAACGTCGAGGAGTCGATGGCGGAGCGCCGTCGCAGCTCCACTGGCAACCACGAATTCCCATGGATCAAACGGGAGAAGAAGCTTCGGGCAGGTCGTTCGGGATAAAGGTTAGAAGCCTACAGTCAGGATTGCAAATTGGTGGACTGTCCGTCCATCGTATGACAACGCGAGCGATTCTCATGGATCGGAAGAAGTGCTCAATACCAATAATCGGGCTCAATGAGTCTTGCAGCGCAAGACAAAGTCTCGACGTCGAATCGTTACGTGGAAAGTACCAAACACGTTGATGAAGTGCTTACAAAACGTTGTCCGGAGGAGAGACAGAACGACAGGAGGGCAGAGGCGGGAGGGAGGAGGAGGAGGACTCCCCTTGCTGTTCCTTCAATTCAATTGAATTCTATTCCAGCGTGCAGTTGATATCATTGAGGTCGCCACTTAAATCCTCATTGTCGTTCGTCGCTTATTGTTTCACCCTTCGTTCGGCTACCGACGACTGTACATACGTACGTTTCTCTTTCACATCCGTACCCGCACCTCTAACCGACCTAAAGGAGAGCCCAGACCCGAGGGTTCGGGCCAGGCGGCTAAGAATGTAACTGTCGGATCAGAAAAATACGCGTTCTAGACGAGGACGAGTGGCGGCCGCTGTTCCTAGGGAGCCTAGCTCTCGATCCGGCCTTCGGCTACCCCGCTGATCTTCCTAGAGGATCCCGTCCATGGGAAAATATCCTAGACTCCGGGGGAACCTGCCGGCCTCGCAAAATTTACATTTGAGGAGGTAGACTCGTTTCCAGGATTGCAAGGGCAAGGGATGCGCCTTCTCATTTCTCGAAAATGCAAAGATGGGGTTTTTTAGTACTCCGAAAGGGCGCTAGATAAAAGATCACTCCAGGCCGCAATCGCCCTCAAAAGTCCTATTTTACGTTTACGAAATTCGTCAGCTATGCCGCAGCTTTGTGAAATTACGACTCGTAAAAATAGAAATAGGACTTTTGATTGCACCCTTGCAATCCTGGAAAAACGAGTCTGCCCTCTCAACGCCCGCAAGGTGGAAGCATCTGTAAGCCATCGATTGAAAGAAGTACCATATTCTAGCATTTGGAGGAACAACCCGAAGACTAACCATTTGATCGTACCACGATGGAAAATGCAGAACGCTGAATAGAGAGTCGTCATTTAAACAACACTCTGTCCAGCATGGACTCTTAAATCTTGATTGATCCTCCGGTAGCTAACTCGTCAGCTTCCTAGCGAATTTCGGGCTGCCGATTCGGAAAGGTCCCAGATTCTTGCGGGATTTCATCTCGACGGAGCTCGGGATGGATAGCGCGCGGATAGAGTCGTCGTCCGGGCGATTAAACAACACTCTGTCGAGCTTGCAATTTTAATCACGATGAAAGGATCGGCCGAGGAGATGGGTCTGGTCAGGGACCAAAAATTTGGTCACCCAATCCCCTTCCTTGTATCCGGCTGAAGGGTTTCCCTCGACTTCATCACCGCTCGAGGACGCAGGTAGCGCCATGCGACTCGACGCTACTTGCCGCGTAGCGAATTTCGAGAAGTGCTCTCCAGGGTCTTTCAACAGTGGCCGGTGCGGTGGAGAACCCTTCGTGTACCGTGTAGGCCTGGTGGTTCTGGGTACGATGTTGTTGGCAACGCTCCGCTGCGACGACGACGACGACGACGGGGAATACCGGCGGCACCCCGGCCACATGGAAACGTGAACGGAATAATGGACGAAGTGAAGTGCGTCGCGGTTGCTCCCGAAGTGGGCATTGTTGGCCCACATGCTCGCTCGAACAAACCAGGTTGATCGACTTCGTAGGAACACATGGGAACGCCGACGACGAACGAGCCCCCGAAACCACTCTCTCTCCGTCTTCGCCTTCGCTTCTATTTTTCTCACTTCTATCCCCTCCTCCCTTTTGTCTACCGACGGTGTACACGGTCTAATCTCGGTCTTCTGGATCCACTTCGGGCCACAGAACATATTCGGGGCTCGGTCCGCAGCCCCCATTTCACTGGGATCGAAGGGTCTCGAGATCTAATTACCCACGACCAACATTTCTACGCGTTCGTTCACTAATAATTAAAGTAAAAAATACCAATTCATTTGTGCGCCTAACGTAAAGTGAATTATCTCATCCGATTATATCGTGTCATTTTCATTAGGTTCTCCTTTCTCCAGGTTCCTTTTGTTTCTATTTTTCTCACATCTATTTCATCCTTCCCTTTGTTCCTCCACGGTGTACAAGATTTAATCTCCGAGTCACAAAACTTGTTCAGGGATTATTGCGGTAGTTCAACGATCGCTCCACGGTGTTTCTCTAGGATCAAAGGGTCTCAGGATGAAACGTTTCCTTGGATAAGCCCGACGGAGGCACGGCGAGATTCGCCGAGGCTCGTGGCGATCGTATAAAGTGAATTATCCCATCTGATTATGTCGTCATTGTCATTAGGTTCTGATCTCTATCGCCTTCTCTCTGTCCCAGCCACCTACGGTGCCCCCGTTAACAATCCCACTTGATTCCGTCATTGGCAACGTTGGAGTTCCTGAATGAGTTCGTAACGAGATGCACAGCCAGAGGGCTGGCCCACGTCGGGGTTGCCAGCACGTGTCCTCAATGGACCAATCAAAGCTCACCCTCTTCTCGTCTAGTCGCTCTCTCTGCCCGGCTCCCTGCGTGTCTCTCTCCCCCGGGCCGAAGCTTACGTACATTAGCCTAATACGATATGCTCGCGGAGGATTTTATGGGTCGGGAGGATCATCTGATGGAGAAATTGCGGTCGGCGTGGGACGTTTTCGTGACGAATCTCGCCAAGTTCCGACTCCTTAAGCAGAAATCCCATTTGCCAGCGCGGCCTCCGTCGAACGGGCACGTTTCCTTTTCACGAAAAGTTCATTAATACCCTCGAGGCCCTGAAAGCGCCATTCTCCACATTGGTCACGACAATCTCCTGGTCAGTCCCGCCACATTTCTTCGTACTCGGAGATCTTTTCGCGGTAATACGCCTTTATCTAAGCTTATGGAAGTTATCTTTCTTCCTTTTATCATCACGATCACTGGCCACCTGCATCTCGAGCCTAACAGTGATCCACGTATTTTACAAAATCAAACTTCCATCGAAATTGTTTTCTCATCACTGCTGCCTACTGATTCGAAACTCTTTCGCGATGTTTTAAATCTTCTAACAATTCCTGGCTCGGTTCGATCGAACCGGAAAGTCGGTTTGCCGAGAACAAGACGAAGGATTCGTCGAAAAAATCGGACACAAGCGTCGTTCCTCCTCCGAACGGTAGAATCGTGGGCCCGTCGACTCGCGGAGTCAACGCAGCAATTAATCATCGGAGCACTGACGTACGGCCGGTCTTTCGAGCACTCGGAGCTCGGCCCGATACCTCCGCTAACGATCATCTTGCAAAACGTTTTCTAATGAATATGGTAATTGAATCCGAATCCGGCGAGGTAGGAAGAAAGCCGCTGGACGATCAGCGGGAGAGCGCCGCGCGCCGATTCGCACGCACGTGCGATTACGTGCACGCGTTCAACCGAGAAATGCGTTCGCATAGTTCCGGGAGACTGAATGGGACCGAGAAAGATGGGGCCCGAACGATGACTATGTCACCAGTCATCGTTCGGTTTACGCGACGACGAATTCCGTGGGGAAAGGACGCCTGATTCCGCCCGAGTAGCTCGCTCGCGTAAAATCGCTCACCCCGACGAGTGGACCGTCGTGTAAACGCGCTTGATTCGCAATTTGACTTCTATAGTAACGCATCTAGAGCTCGCGGCTGCTTTCACGGGTCGCGAGATGATTCATCGAGCGTGTTCCGCCATTCGGAGTCAGCCGACCGGCGAATTTGTTTGCAAAGGGTTCGCGAAGATGCAGTCTTCCTTTTTGGTTTAGCACGTAAGCTTTTTTTAGTTCCTCTAATAAGTTTTGTCTTAAATTATACGCTTAAGAAATTGTGGTGGATGGGTGGTCGTAGAATGCACTGGAATCAGATTATTATCGCAATTCAATAATATATTAAAACAGCCTGAATTGATTTTTAGGAAGTTATAGAAATACTTGTTCAACCCTGAATAATTTCAACCCCGTTATCATTATAAAAGAATATACATCAGTCTCGATTAGGGTATCGTTAAGAACAGCATCTCTCCTGTCTCCGAAATTTTAGAGGGTGGTTTCATCCCTTAAACTCGAATTGCTACAGCTGGAAAATTCCCAATATTTTCGAGCGAAATGGTGAAAACACTTTCAGAATAAATGATAAACATACTCTTCGAAGGCCAATTGAAAATTCTGCTTGAAAGTCGCTGTGCTAAGGGTTAATTTAAGGATTAAATCGTGTCGAGGCTGAAAGAAGGGCCACGTTTCATCGAACGAGTAACTACACGCGATTTGCAGCGTACAATTTTTTAGCGCGCGTAAAAACCTGGAAATTCCACGAGTACAGCGAGCACGCAATAACGCGTCCGTATATTCGAGAGATTATGGAAAGACGTCTGCGTTGCGCAGTCGAGCTCCGTCGGCTGGTAGGCAACGATTGCGACACTCCTTTTAACAACCACTCTCGTCTCGGAGAAACTTGTGACATCAAAACTTCGGCCGATTGCCGACTCCGCGATTCGTCGGAGGACCCTGAATGCTCCGGCTCGGAGCTGACTCGCCTCGAAGCTCGAGGAATTCGCGAGACGCTGGGCTTTGCACCCTGGCAGACACTTTATCTACTTAAAAATAGTCAGACAGTCTCTCTGAAGTCGACGAATTCGTACTGGGCTCCTAGAGAAATTTTTAACGAAGAGAAAGTGTACAGAACTACCTTTTTCCACAAGATTGATCCATAAGGACACTATTTTCGAAAGGATCTACGCAGGTATGCATAAATAATTCACCTGAGAATTGTTTCAGTTTCAACTTCAATTTCATGTAAAACTTACTTTATTTTAGGGGTGAAATCTGTGCTCATAGGAATCTAAACACAATTTTTCGTCGAAGTCGTTTGGTCCATTAATAAAAAGATTATTCTGAAACTGTGTGCCATCGATTATGAGACATCTGTAGCGATTCGGAGCCTGTGATCTAGAGATGAGCAATGCGACCGGATACGAGGATCTAATTAATAAAAATTTCGGTCCAGCAACAAAACGTGACTTTTGGCGCGCCGCAGTTCGTGGAACGGGAACGGATTGGCTCGGGTTTCCACGGCGCGAAATAAAAGCCGCGCGGAGTAGATTCAATCAGGGCACGAGGGGGTTTGATGAGGGGTCCAGGGGGTGAGGGAACACCACGATGGGGAGAGTGCTGTTGCGAGAGGCAGTCGGTTGAAGTGCAAAAGCGAAGGGCTCGGTAAATGCATGCGCGCACGGCGCGCCCGGCCGTGCATCGGAAAAGGACGAGCGCATTCGCTTGCACGCACACGCGCACACACGGGAACCGTTCCTGTGTAGCGCGCCTCCCCTCCTCTAATATCGTAGGGTGCATTACGCGTTAAGTTAAGTTACACTTAAGGATCGTCGTTGAACAGGATTACGTACATACACGTTAATGCACGCGTAGCCGAGTGCGCATTGTCGGACCGGGACGCGAATTAAACGAGCTCTATCTAACGAATGGCAATAGCGAATTGGTGCGCGATGACGGTTTGCCATCTCGTTCACGACCGGCTGACGTGCATCTGATTTTTACTCTAGAACGTCCATTAAATTAACTCTAGTTAAAATGATTGGAAATTTCAAAAGTAACTTAAATTCAGTTGGCCCATACGTGGGCGCATAGGGTTAGGCGACAATTGTACTTTTGGATCCCTCCTTCAGGAAAGGAGGGGCGCCTCATAATTTAATCCGTACAATTTCAACTTTTTATTGATGACAGTATTAAAGTAGAAACTGGAATAAAGTACCCTAGAATTTTTCAGATCTTTGTACATAAAAAACCCGATGCTCCTACAGAAGATGCAGGGTTCAGAATAGTGTTAGATATAAATTCCAAGTAGCCTAAAATTGTCTGTTTCATACTAATTAAAAGATGCGGGAGCGTTTATTAAAAATTTAAAGGTATCAATGTATTCGGCTTGTTTAAGTTCTTCTGGTGGTGCCGGTTCCTCGGAATTGACGCAGAAAATTTTTATTTCCCGTATAGATTAGGAAGGATTATGAAGGAGGCTGAGGATAAAATGGAGGTTTGAACTGGTAGCAGGTTTCCACGCGAGTCAGCGGTCGGTTTCAGCGGAACGGTATTAGACGAACCAATTGGCCGCATCTGTTGACTGGTAACCGGGTGACCTCGCCTCTTATCAAATGCGTTGACGCGATAGAAGTCGAGAGGTCCATTTGTTGGGCGTTAACGTTGCATAAAAGGGAACGGGCAAGGGGGGAGGAAAACACGATGCTGATTGCGCGAGATGCGATTGTCTACGGGCCGATAAATCCGGTCCTTCTCGCAGGGCTCCTTTTCTTCCCTCGTTCACGGCCGACCCTGCACGTAAATTAGACAATTACCAGGCGAAAGAAAGTCCCTTTTGATCCCCTCGAACGGGCGGATGGACGCCGTCGTATTCGGTGCACACGTAGGTAGCCGCGAGGTCGAATCAATTAAATCCGTCTACTCGCGGCGCTGACGGATCGGGATGAATAAACGTCTTCTTGAGCCGGGATTTGTGTGGCGCAGTTCCGACACGCGCCACCGTTCGTGAATTCATAGCCACGGGAATCGGTGACGAAATAGGTGCAACCTTCAAGAGTAACTGGGATAAATCTTGATCCCAGTCTCATAATTGATGGCACACACAATTAGAATAACTATTTCATAAAAGGATCAAACGACTTCAGTGTCTCTGCCAAGCGAGATGGATGATAGATCATGAATAAAACAGTAAACGTTGTGCTGTCGCAATTTTTTTATTTGGACTTGCAACGAAAATTTGGAAAATGTGTTTTGTAGATTCATATAAATAATTATATGATACGTAACGAAACTGGAAAAATTTCGTTTACCCTGAATCGTGAAGAAAATGGTAGATGTCGCGTTCACAATATTTTTATTTGGACTTGGAACGAAAATTTGGAAAATTTTGTATGCTGAAAGTTTCATAAAAATTGGTCTCCTCCCTTACAGACGTTTCCAGAAGGAAGCAGTATCCCTCGACTGGGCTAACCTGAGTATACACGGATAATTAGCGTATTCGCGAGTCCGTTTCTCTGATCCCGTGGCTAAGTGGAAGGTAGACGACCGCTCGTTTCGCGAAATATAATTCTAGGTTACGGTCGAGGGTAAGCAGGCCGATTAATCAGTTCCATTACGGGAGGTAGTTCGTCGTTAAGGCGTCGATGTCCGGCATCGTGGGCCGAGAGCCAGTCAGGGCCGTCGTTAATCGAGGAAATTCGGTGAAACCGTAATTAGCGGTGCGATCGTCGTTATGGCGGGCACGAAAGTTCGCCGCGGACCAGCAGCCTAATGAACTCGTTACATATTTACACGTTGTTCGTGCCAAGCCGAGCGGCTCGCTCGCTCAGGCTTCACCGGGGCTCAGAAAACCACATCGAATTAAGAGGTCCTTTCGCAAATTGCAGACGGAACACGAGAGAGCGATTTAAGCTTATCGATCCACCCAACGACTTTCTGATCTGCTTAACACCCACGTGTTTCTCGCCCGTGCACACCACCCCGCGGAAGAACGTTCACCTAGTTAATGACACTGGACACGGTTGTTAACCCGCTAATTCGAAACAATTTATATACGCGCGTATATAACTACACATATTTAAATCAAACTGGCCTGTAATTTGCCGCGTTCCACGTTAAATGCTCGACGGCCGGCTCTTTAGCCTGATTGAGGAACCGAGACACGTGGCGCGGACTCTAAATCCGCCTGTCTCGACTCACCATACGTTATGCAACTCGCATTAAGAATTAAAACTGGAAAACTGCTGGGTCGTACGAAAATGCAACTTGCCGACGATTAAGTTAACTATCGACCCCCCCTTGCGCTCTTCGGGGTGATGATTCAGCCGTTGTCTTTTCTAGGTGTACTATTAACCCCCTTCCAATACGAGTTATTTTGCGGTCGCAGCGATTACGAATTAGACTGCAAAATTGAGTAGATGAAAGTCAAAACTGTTGGGAAATTCCTAAAATTGAAGATGTCCACATATGATTCCTCCTCTGTTCAAATCATTAAGAGAAGAAACTACATTCAGTGCAGTTTCTATCCCTCGCAATCAATGCTCACAATTTTTATTTTTCATAATGTGCTTGTGAAATAAAAAAAAATATAAATATATACACGATCTGCAAGATTCATAAAATAGATCGAAGTGCAAGGCTTCTTTCTCCAGGTGCGAAGTGTCTTCGACCAGTGAACGAACATAACCGGGAGCTTAGAGGGAAATCGAATAAAAAGGAAATCGAGTCGATCGACAGCGGTGGGTTTTCGTGTCGGCGAAGTTGGCGTGGATCCGCTTTGTCGTCCCGCTTGGTCTCTTGGGTTCAAGGTCACCGGTAATCTAGGATACTCGCATGTCCAAGGAACGAAGAGCGACTCGATGTATCGGCGTTCGGTGGCCGACCACATGGTGAATTAAGGGTCAGCCCATTACCGATTTGACCTCGGATGACCCGGCAGTGTATACAGAGCTGGTTGCGTGCTGCTTGATTCAATTAACCCCACGACACACAAGCACGCGGTGCCCCGTGTGCACACGCACCGCGTGCGTCGCGCGCACACGCGGACAAGTTTGCACGTGTGGACGGGAGCTCGAGGAGGCCTCGTACAGGCCGACGGGAACCACGACAAATTGGCGAACCTCGTTGTCCTCGTGAAGGAACAGACCGAAAAAGAATAAGACCCTGGCCGATGAGGGTCAACCGGGCTGAGATTCGACAATTAAATCGTCTATAGGTACATTAGAACACACCGAATCCGGACATCTGCTGGTCGAAACTTTGCTACCCTGTTGACCCTCGTTGCGCCAATAAAATTACACACCGTACCCCGCCCGGCGAAATCTCAACTCGTCAGCCACAATTCTTTGGATAAGCCGAAATACTACATTGTTATCTGTTGTTTTTGAGTCGCATACTCCACAACTCTCTTGGACATAATTGCATGTAAAGTATCTCAGGGTAACAATTTAATCATTCATCATTTATTCTTTAATGTAACACATCATTCTTGATTTGTAGACCTTGCAGCGCCTTCCATTACAGCGCCAATTGTTCCCGAATAACAAATATCGTCCCCAACGTTTGATCCAATATTTACTCCAGATAATATTAAGTCTTATCATATTTCAAAGAAATATTACGATGTATGTTATGTACGAATGTATATTATTACAATATATATTTTATACATATATTATATTAATGTATACTATATCTTTTGGCGATAATTTCGTGTTCGGCGAAAATGGTCGACGGGATAATCCCAAGGTACCACTATTTCTTAACGTACATTTAAAATTTCCAGTTAATTTGTCCAATCATTTTTCAAGCAATGTTTGTCGTTCGCATGAGGTACACCTACCCCAAATGTCTGTTTGGAACTTTCCAGATACATTCTGCACGCGTGCTGCCGATGGTCCAGGCAGGAGAAAATCGATTTTCGGAACTCGGTAAATGGGATTCCCCCGAACTCCCGATCAATTCTTGCGCAATAAAATCCCTCCGGGATTTTTACCGGGTCTCGTCCAGCGATCAATTTCCATCTCATCCCGTCTGGCTACTAAGTAACAAAATTCCCGAACAATTTCAGCATTACATCGCAGCCGGACCGTGGTTAATGGTGTCCGCGAGTTCGGTGCGTGGACGTGCGGCGTGTCTGAAACTCGATTACGCTCGTACGGTACCTTTAAGCGTTTTACAAGAAGAAAACCGCGCACGAAAGAGATAGAGAGAGAGAGAGAGAGAGAGAGAGAGATCTGGTCTCCGGGTGGAGAGCACAGTGATTTCGGGGCGCAATCATCTCTTCGGGGCCCCGATAAAGAGTACGCAGAGATTCCGGGAATTGAATTACCGAGGCGTGCCCGCGTGCACGGTAACATGTTTAATATCTTCATGCGGCGAATTCCGAATCTAGTGGAAACGATCGGGCCCCGTCGATACAATGTCCGACGGGAAATTATACGTTCGGGCACATTGTATTACACGGGATCTCGGCGTACCGGCTGATTCCGCGAATCTCCAGCTTGCACTGCATTTTCGCGTGATATCACCGCGTTACCAGTTTTTCAAAAAAATCGATCTTTTTGCATTTTCTCTCAGTCAACTGTTGTTGAACGCGTGTGCAAAAGCACTCGACTGAATTTGCGCAATTAACGTACCCCCAGGCATTTGAAGAATGCAGGGGATTTTTATACACTTATGAAGAAGCTGGCTGGACAAAATGTTGAAACAGTCAAAGATTAGAAAAATATGAGAATATTGCAATTTTAATATCATTAAGGGATGAAATCAATTTTTAATCAATGCAAAACATTTTTATCTTGCATGAAGATCCGCAGAATATTGATAACCTTTGAGTTTCTGGTTTTCTTTGAGTGTTGTAGAATATTCGACGTAGTTATAGAATTAACAAAATATACAATTATTAATGTTACTACAATCTTATAATTTTTACTGGCCTCTATCATTTGTTAAAGAAGTACACCTGACGACACAAATCTAATGAGATCATGATATGCAGAAAACGAAAATAAATTGGTTGGGTGAATTTTCACTTCTGAAGAACACTCATGAGGTCGGAGGGAAAGCTTTAAATAAAATTCGTGTGATCTTAACAAACAGGATGGATCTCTCTCTCCCGTCTCGCCGAGCGGTGGGAGCCGAGTGTGACCAATAATTCTTGATTAGAAAGCCGGTCGCCTCATCGGATGCGAAGGCGTACATGGAGAAGAACGCGAAGCAACTGAAGAAGGGAGGAACGGAACGTTAGGGAAGACCAGCCACGTCTGATTCGCCGGACGACCGCTCGGAGAGAGGATCCATCAATCACCGGGTGTCCCGCACCTCGGGACCGCTGCTTCTCGCCGGTAGCAAGAACCTGCAGAACCTCCGCAGCTTTCGCGACCACGGAGGAAGCACAGAATCCATCCACCGACTCGTTCCAGGCCCTCGACTCGCAAAAACACCGTAATAATCGGCCGTTGTACCCTGGATCCAGGCGAAGTAGTATTGTCCTATTTTCGACGGACACGCTGCGCTTTCTGTGCGACAAACACCGACTCTCTTCGCGCCTCTTTGGGCTCGAAACACGTCCAGGGTCTATGGGAAGAGTGTCGAAAATTTATTGTGGCTCTTTTGGAAATTATAAAATATTTCAAATTTATAAATTTCGCTTTTCTGTTGGTGATACTCGAAGGGTCCATGAGAGAAGACTGTGTGCTAAAGTTTAGCTTTAAATTAGTTAAAATTTAGTTTTTGAGGAACTGAAAGTTGTAGAAATACTTTTTCTACCCTGAATAATTTCAACCCTGTTATTAGAAGAATATTTAAAGAATATTCATCAGTCTCGATTATAGTGTATCGTTAAGGACAGCATCTCCTGTCTCTGAACTTTGGAAATTCCCAATACTTTCGACTGAAATGGTGAAACTACTTTCAGAATAAATGATAAATATACTCTTCGAAGGCCAATTGAAAATTTTACTTGAAAATAGCTAAGGGTTAATTTAAGGATTAAAACGTTTCGGTGCTTAAAGAAGGGTTAAAGTGTCGTTAAAGTTGACAAAGTGGTCTCTTGTTTGAAGACAACTGAGCGCCAAAATTTTGTAATTTTGGCTCCCTTTTTTAAAGACACTCGAATTTCCCAGTAAGCAGAAATTTATTTCCGGATCTCCATCTCTCAAGTCCAATATTCCTCATTTATTTCGCCCTGGATCACACAATTTTTCATCCTCGACCCTAATAAAACTCCTCCTCTGAAAGAGGAGCGTGGCAGCACGAAAGCGGGATAGATCACCAACAGAAAGCCGCCTAATAAACCAAGAAAGGAAGTTCACAATATCGAGAACGTCTAAGCATCACCGGTAGGAATCACCGGTTCGAAAATCGATGATCCAGAGTGTCCAGGGTTGAGAGGCGAGGTGAGGCGATTCGGTTCGATTTCAAAAAAGCATCGGCCTCCCGCGGCGAGCATTCTCGCTCATCCATTCATCCAGCCGCGAGTTACGTTGTCTTCCGGCGCGCGTTGAAAGAGGAGGACGACGCCGGCGAAGAAGAAACAGAGGCGGAGGAGAATAGAGCGTACAATCACGATGAGCAGCGGCCCTGAGGTGCGAGCCGCGAGTGGAAAGGCTCCCGGGCTGCCAACCTAATAAAGCAATTTGTCACGGTTGTCGTCCGAATGCCAGCCATACATTAACACACAATCTCGCCTCCAAGATAGTCCGCAGCCGCCGCCGCCGCCGCCGCCGCCGCCGCTGCGTCCTCCTCTTCTTTCCTCTCCCTTTTGGACCCTCGCGCTCCTCTTTTCCTCGTTTCCCTGCCCTGCGATCCCCATAACTTCGACTCGGTTTCGTCACGGGATCCCTGAAGAATCCGACGACCACGTTAATACCTTCAGGAAATCAAATTAGTTGTCGCTTTCCAACCTCCATTCATCAAACCGGGGAATTTTATTGGGTCCCTTAGCATTCGTTAGGCTCTTTGGATCGACTTCGTTTTAATCACTCGGGGATATTAGGGAAACGAGTTTCCATATTTATTAGGCACCTCACGGTTTCCTTAACCCCATTTCACGAAATTTTCTTTGAAGTGCCCCAGGGCCTGACGCCTAGCATCCACGTAGTTTGACCTGGAGTGAAAAGGAACTGCTTTCGAATGTACATTTAAATGCCTGCAGAAGTACGCAGGGTTTTCGAAAATATTTTTTCAGAGAAATAGTAGACACTTGAAGTGTGAAGAATTGCAACTCTGATAGAAGAGCGGTACCTAAATCAAATAGCCTTACTCAGACCTAACCGAGATCACTTAACTCTCTAAGCAACATTTCAATTGTTTAGAACACAATTCGACACAGAAAATTTGTTTGAGATGGAAGAAGAAAGACAGGACAGAGGCTTGAGTAGAAGACCTAGCAACTATCTCAATTAGAAATTAGAACAGCAACAGGGAAATGAGAAGCTTCGAAGTCTCTAACTTTGCAGGTCAAAGTTAAGCGACAGGACGAAGTCCTGTCATCCAGATTGGTAGCAGGGAAGAAAGGCTCCAGGAAGCCTTCAGGAAAGATCGGCCACTATTACGTCACCTGGCGAAGGCAGCCACCTTGCAGAGCTCGCGTCCGCGCGGCTCAGCTCGGTTCGGCTCTGCTTGGCTCGGCGAAGCTGCGGATTATTAATGTTTGCGTCGGGTCGTTAATGGATCGGGGTCTCCCATTCTCGGCGCGGGGAACGTAGAATGCGGGTCCAGCTGTGAACGCGTTATAAGATCCTTTTTTGCGCGGTACAATGTCCTGGCGACTCCCGGATGCGGCATCATTAAGTCACCCGCCCTCCTCGCCACGCCGCGTCGCCCATCTCTTCGGCCTCTTGTCCCGCGGTGGAACTTTTGTAACGCCGACAATCGAATATCGACGGTCTCTCTGCTAGGCCACATGCGTGGTCTGCTCGGAAACTATCCGACCTTTGCTTGTATCCTCGTTTCTAAGTGCGCTAAGGAAGATAGCGCATGTTTATATTAGAGGCGACCTTGTAACAAGTGTCCTGCCCATGGCCATAGGCACTGGACAACGATCGTGCCCACGATTCAGGACAACGAAGCAGCGATTACTGTACTTTGAAGGGGACTCCCGTTGATATCAACCAGGAACGATACTTCCATCCGCTACAGCACAAGGTCGAATACTTTCCGGACAGACCACGCACACCGTGCAGGTGACCTCTCTCCTTGGCTTCTCCTTTCGCTAGGTTATTAACTCTCGCCCGGGTAATTAGCCACCGTTGCTTAAACCGAGTCAACTGCCTAATGATCTATCGTCACCTCCGCGTTCCCTCCGACACCATCTTCTACCTGTGTAGGTTCCTGTTCCACCTGTTTCGCCGGACATTGACGCGTTCGCTTGTTTGAAGATCGTTACCGACTTGTCCGGATTCGAATCAACCACTCGTCGAACCACTGCTGGGTACTTCGGGTATGGTTGATGGGCGTCACAGCGACGAGAGTCGGCTTCGGAGGGATTTGCCTCGAGGGAAATTGTTGGAGACGTTCCCGGGTAAATAATAGATCGATGGACTCGAGGGGGTGCTCGACAGGGTTGGATGTGGGCTATGTGACAGCGGCAGGTGTTCCGACTGAAGTTAAATCATAGAGGACGTTGATGATATGTATACATTTTTGGTGGATTGTAATGTTTCAGGAAGATACGGTGTGGTTAGGGGATTTTCAGCGATACAGGATTTTAACGTTCATTATAATTAGCTATAATAACGATCTAATAGGCAACATCTTTTCTCACCGTAACGAGTAAATTACTTTTCCACTTCACTACCTCTGATTATCCTCCAGGTATTGCAACGACGATACAAAAAAACCAGATGGTAAAAACAAGTCGTTGCAATCTTCAGTAAAAACCCAGCACCACCCATCCCTTGGAAAAACGATGAATAAATTAATTTCAAACATGAACTTCCATCTTTCTTGCCTACTTCATCAATCTGTGATACTCTATAATTTTGATCCAACGACTACAATGAAGATACGCATGAACCTAGGTGGTAAAAACAAGTCCTTGGAGTCTAGAGTCCAGTAGATATCCAGCACTATTCATTCCTTTAAAAAAACGATGAATAAATTAGTTCATAAACTTGAACTTCCATCTTCCTTGTTTACTTCATCATTCTGTAATATTCTATAATGTTTAGCTGACAATTACAATGAAGATATTAGATCGTAATATGAATATTCTATAATTTTTACCTAACAACTACAATGAAGATACATATGAACCTAGGTGGTAAAAACAAGTCCTTGGAGTCTAGAGTCCAGTAGAAACGCAGCACTACTCATTCCTTAAAAAAAACGATGAATAAATTAATTCATAAACTTGAACTTCCATCTTCCTTGTTTACTTCAGCACTCTGTAATATTCTATAATGTTTAGCTAACAATTACAATGAAGATATTAGATCCGTAATGCGAATATTCTATAATTTTTACCTGACAATTACAATGAAGATATTGCTGGATCCGTAATATGTAATATTCTATAATTTTTACCTAACAACTACAATGCAGATGTAATTCGATCGGATGTGTTTCAGCTTTCGCAACTGTGCGACTTCGTAGTTGATACGCAGTATGGTGTACGGAGCGTTTGATTCATGGTGCGGATCCGCGATTTCTATTTGCGGATAGTCGTCCGGTTTGATAGGGATGTTGGCGTCAGCAGGATCGGGATGGGTGTTGATTCTGGGGCTATCAGACGTCGTCTAAAGTCAGACGCGTGCGATTGGACCAAATGCTATAAGTGGAACATGGGAACAGTCCGGATTTCTGGTCCACGATCACGTCGCGCACGTCGGGCTCGTCAACGAATAGATAACGAAGGAGAATGAGCTAGTTGAGGCGGTTTGATACATCGGCGACATCGCCGCAACATTCATCTGCATAATTCATTCTTATCAGTACGATTCCCTCAAGCAGGGATTCTCAACCATCGGTCGGACGTTCGACGCATTTACGTTTCCCTTATCCCGCAATCAATTCTTCCGTGGAACATTCGCATGAAGTGTCGCGATTTATTGCTGGAACTCGCCGCCATTCGATTTATTATTGTTTTAGCAGCATTTCACATTATTTTGACAATTTCGATGTGGTGAGAATTTTCAACTAGGGCTTAGATATAATTTTAAAGATCGAAAAATAAGAATTCTGTGTCAAGGTACAAATTTTAATTCAGCATACACAATAATTCGTTTTAAAGTTCACTTAGTGTAGACTGAAAACTAGACTGCGGATTTTTATGCAAGACAAGAATGTCCTGCATTGACTGGGAAGCAGGAATAAAATAAAAATTGATTTCATCCCTTACTGACTGTATTATATTGAAAAGAACAAGTACTTATTACAAATTGTAATTCAAGGTTGAGAATTTTTATATTTAAAAACAGAGACCAAGCTTGGTTAAAATTAAATTCCACAATGAATGTACTACAATTGATTCCCTATCCACAATGATCAAATTTGAGATACGCTTATTGTCAAATCAAACGAAGATTCGCTGAAATAAACAGCCTAAACTTGGCACAGATGCAGCCACAATAGTTGAACGCTAAAGGAAGTGCAGGAAAGTGTGCCAAGGATCGAAGTTTACGGACAACATTTCTGTGGACGAGTCGATGTTTGGAATCGATGGACCGGGACTAATCGACGCGACTAGTTGCGATCGTGTCCACCGGAACAGGAACGTGGAGTCGGGCCAGTTTCGACTAAAGTGCCGGCGTTGTTAACGTCGTTAAACCTGCCCGCGGATGGGCAAGTGAAGCGACGCCTTTGACGCGATAGCGCGGTATTAAGCGTGGTTCACAGGTCGCGGGATTCGCGTTCTCCGCACGTAAGAATAAGACGCCCACCGTATTTACCCGCTCTGAATTCCTGAGTCGCGGTTCGCCCCCTCGCGAATTGTTGCGCAGCGCAAACCCAAACTCTTAACTCTTAAGCTCGCATGACTCGGCCGCATAGCAATCTACGGGGTGTCCTTTCAACACGGATCAATCGAAAAACCGATCAACAACTTTGCGGGACATCCGAAAGTTTCAGTATAAATCACTTTATAATCTCGGAGAATATTTCATAATTATTAATTACTTGAAGATATTTTGATTTTTGTTGTAACGTTTGATTAAGGACTGATAAGGGTCTCCGAAAAGGCTAATTGTAGGAGCCGATCGAAATTTTAGTTACAATTTGGTTGTTGTTGCGAGCGTTGGTTGGGTGGTTGTAGATGATGATTTGGATAGGTTGTTTTCGATTTTGAGGTTTCGGAAGAGGTAACGGTGGGTCGAAGATAAATCGAGATACTTGAAGAACACCCCGTACCTACACAGATGTTTAAGAGCTAAGCAACTACTCAGAGCGAGTGAGTTGATGCGAGCCGCGTATCACGAGAAGGAAGTTCAATTTAACCCAATAAAGGACAATCAGAGGCCGACGGCGACCAGAGACGAGTACCTACTACTCCTCTGATGGCTAAACGGATCGACCGAGGGACTTCGCCTTCAGGTCTTTTCGGCTCGGAAGACGGAAAGACGAGAACGCTTTCGATCTTACCGCGGCCGTTCGACGAAATCCGCCATCTTGACCAATCCTACAATTCATCGTACCAGCCAATTGTCCCACAAATGTTCATTCCCAGCCAGAACCATTACACGACATCCCGTTCCGCAAGATCTAACTTCAAAACGCGCACAGAACAAACACAGAATCATGAATTTGACACTTCTGTAATTGTAAGTAGCAAATCATTTTAGCATCTGTCAGTTCAATTTACTTTCAACTCTTAAGAAGATCGGAGATTATTTTTAAATCTCGATGTGTGCCTCGTTTTCACGATTTAATTGTTTTATATTTTTCCTATTGGAATCATTGAAATTATGAAGTTGCCTACATGGAAATATTGATTCGATAAACTTCTTCAAAGTCTAAATAAACAGAGCCTTGTCATTTTTGTAAGGTAAAACATTTAGTGCTGGGTAGCTTTAGTGTTAATGAATTTCTTCATTTTTAATCGACTGATTACTTATAATAATGCCAGAGATTATTTTTGAACCTCGATCTGTGCCTCGTTTTCTCAATGTAATTAATTTCTTCATTTTTAATCGACATTTACTCGACATGTAAAATGTAATGGTCAAATAAATGTTTGAAAACTGTGACCATACGAAGCAAGATTCAAATAAGATTCACATCAAACCACGTCTCCAATGAATTGCCAACAACCAATAATGCAATATATTCACGTTTCTGAGATAGTGACAAATTCAGGGTCTACATTTTTTCGAATAACATGTTTCAACAGTATCGAGGCTCGCGGGAGAGTGATAGACAGTCGATAATGGTATCGCAACGCTTTCCAAACGCGATCCACGAGGATGCTCGCGGCGCGCTTGGGCAAAGAGGCGAGAGCACTTTCGAAAATCTCGTGACTCGCCTCTTCCCTGTCATGGTAATACCTTCGAGGTAAAAAAGAGAGGCCGGGGAACGGGAGGAAGGAAGGACAGAGAGGACCGGCGTGCCTCGTAAAAGGAAAACGGAATCGAGGGTGAGCCAGAGAGCGTGGCCATTTTGTCTGTTTAGTTCCACACGGAGACACCCGATGTATGGACGCCGCGGTGCGTATAATCGCTAATGCTGAAAACCCCCTATCCATCCACGGGGTGGGCTAAGTCCGAACCCCCGCTAATCTCGTAGCTACCTCTCCCTTTTTCTGCGACACTGTGAATGGAGCCCGTGAGACCCTCGAGATGCCCTTTGCTGTCTGTTGACTGCTCCATATATCTCTCAATTTCGCGCACCGTGCATCCTACGATTTTTATCAATTCACAAAAGATTTTTCAGAATCCTTTATTAAAAGGATTCTTTATTTATAAGTAGACAGCGGATCTTTATGCAAAATAACAATTTTTTACCTGAATTGCAACGGACTGGGATGAAATAGAAATTTATTTTCTTTCTTTATATGTGCATATAATTGATAGAAAATAATACAAAAATATTTTCGGATCCTTCTAATGTTTTCACTGTCTTAAATTACAGCTACTCATTTCTGTGTCATAAAATCAAATAAAAAACATAAAATCCGCTGTCTATTTATAAGAATATTGTTAGTCACGTACACAGATCCTTGTGTTTTATTAATTGGCACATGTTACACGCTAAATTGAAGATTATTACGTGGCAATGAAGACAAATATAATTGAACAGCCCCAGCAACTTATACGTCCGTAAAAGAATAAATATTCTTCACACACTATTTGTCTGTATATTCAAGATAAAAATTAACAAAAGTAACAGGGCAGGCCATTGTCCACAACAAAGGCTGAACGGCTGTTTACCAAAACTGTTATCCATTCTGTTCACCTCTTTCCGGACCTGTCAGAAGCGATGTTCCCGATCAACGATTCCAAATCAACCCATAGGGGCCATTTCGTTCCATCCCCTTACCCATAGTCGCAGCCTTTTTGCGGTCTTTTTGTGGGCTTTTGTAAGGAACGCTGTTCCGGGCTGTCCGAAAATCCGCTTGGTCCATGTCACAGTGTTCACAGTCCATTGGATCGTGAGCTAGATAGTCCTTGTCGTTCGCGGGACGACGAGCCCGAAGAATGCCACGAATTGGCCTTTTACATTTTCGCGTGGACCGCTTGTCCATAATACGCATTTTGCTAATCGGGAAACTCTTCTCGTTCGCTGGAACCAGAAGAGAGAGACACGATGGACGTCTATGGTAAAGGCTCTGAAAATAAATGCGTACCATTTTTGGGGTAGTCTGGTACTAACGGGGTGACTGAACATTTTTGGAAACTATTTACTGAACTGAAAGAGTGTCTCAGTAATCTGTGAAATAACACATTTGTATTTTTTCTCAGCTAATTTTTATTTGTTCCTTTTTAGTCTTCGTAACGATCCGCAGTCTAATTATTGGGTTTGATGCGATTATTGCAGTCACTGTTTAACCCTCATTCGTCCCTCGTATCAATTTGACACAGTTTTCCTGAAACAAGTTACACTGTCCTGTTATTTGTAGGTAAATTTGTCCGAAATTTAAACGTAAAATGTAAATGTTAATTTATCAATTTCAATGAAAAAAATATCGAAAATTGACTTGTTATTTTATCGAATTTTTTTATCACTGTGTCAATTTGACACCAAGCGACAGATTCAATTCGTGAAATGAGGGATGGATGAGGGTTAAAATTCGGCATCGAGCATGGTTTAACAAAATTAAGTTACATATTTATTTAATTTGAGACGTTGTAAGTTCTTAAAGTAGGGAAATTTTTTTTACTTGATTCAAGCTTACAATAAATAATAAATTCACTCGCTTCGCGAAGGTGTGATCAAGTATCGTATAAAGAAGTCCACTTAATATAATACCCGACAGAAAATGTCTAGCCACAAAAGGACACATTTTGAAGAACAGGTACGTTTCTTTCACGCGAGCATAATAGCGACATGACGTAACAATACGGAAAAGACTATTTTACCTCTTCTGGTATCGATTTCAACAATACCGTCTCAATTACGCTACAATTCAGCGAAACGCTAATTTCTTTCAATCATCCCGATAATTACCCTTTTACCTCGCGCGATCTCCACGGTATCGTCACACGTCGCCTGTACGTTCAATTCCGCGCGACTGAATAACCGAATAAATTCGTGCATTCGTCGGCCGGCAATTACGGTTGAGAAATCCAGGCCTGCCAAAGTGTATGCGGCCGACCATATGTTCCCGGGGCCGGTCCACAGGAATGTCCCACAGGATCCTGTTGCGGTATGCATCGGCGAACGAAAGTAGCTGTGCCCGTCGAAGGGCAAGAGATCGGTGTCATCCCCTTAAGTGGGTACAATGGGGCTAAATCCGATTTTCGAAATGATCGCGTTAAACGTGCCCGGAGATTTGCCGAAGGGCGGATGCCTCGGCTCAATAGCCGATGTTTACCGGTTCCCAATGGACGGGGATTACCCCGTGCGTATCCGTTGCACGGGAAAGAGTATGCTCCGACGGAACCCCGTGGAGAGGGGGTTGTAAGGTTTACGCCGCGGGGTGCACGGGGCGTGATGTCGCGTTCCTGTCCCATCAAAGTGCGACTCAAAGATGCGCGGAAACATTCGACCGATTCGCAGCTGCCTCGTGTGAACCTGAAAATCATGGACATTCTGTTAGCTTTTTGTAGCACTTTGGGAAATGCTGTTGAAGCGTCCTGTCGCGGAGGAAAAATGGATTCCATTCGTTTATGACAAAATTCGGAATATACAGTTTGAAACAGCTCGAATTATTTTCAACCCCTCGTACAATTAAGAGGAAGAAACGCCTTTCTATTGGTTCCTGATTGTGGTTCCGCAGCCTTAACCCTCGCAAAAAGGATGCTTTACTATACTAAATATATTTATTTAATCATTTCCCAGGAAAACATGTCTGTAAATTCAATAATGGCAAAATAAAAATTCTGGAGTCGGTCGTTTCGACTGGTGACGGTAGGTTTAGTGTTAATATACTACAAAAGCATCTTAAAAACCATCTTTTAAGTAGCAATTCCAAATGGAACGATTGCGTTACGTTACTGGGGGGTGACTTCTTGGTTGACTCAACTTTGTTCACAGAATAAAAACCTCGATCCGCAGATTATATATTACCAGAAGCCGTGAAACAATCGCGAGTGCATACCGCGCGAAGCTCACGGCTGTAGAACAATGGGAATTACTCGATATCAGATCAACGAAATGAGCAGTGCTAAAGGAAAGTGCCGTGTCGCACAATTTTCAAGGTTTTCAATCGTCGGACCGAGTTCGCGCGTTGAATTTTTCAAGTGGCACGCGGCCCCACTCTCGATAAAGTAATCCCGGTCTGTCAATACCCTAACCATTTCGAGCAGCGCGGCGCAACGCACAGGAACAGGCACACTCTGCAGGAAATTCCGTGTGTTGCGCGATGCACACGGTTCACCGATCGAGGTTCGAGTGTGTATCGATCGAAACTGGCTGTCAGGAAGTTCATTCAGAAATTAAGACAACCGGCGTACGGCCTTTGCCGCGACGACTTTAATTGCGGCTAATTGTTACGAAGGTCGGAAGCGGCCTGTAAAGACGCGAACCCACGCAACTGATGGTCACACCACGCGATTATACTGGGTGATCGAGCAGTAACGCTCCTTGTCCCGCTTCCCCATTGAAGCCACACAATCGATACCCGCGGCCCAGGTCGCGTTCGATTCGCACAGGTGAAACGCGTTGCACGATCCGCGAACGGACGCAGTCGAAAAGTGAGTTGAGCTTGCATGGAACTTTTTGCACATTATACCTCGAAGATACCTCGAAGAAACTTGGTGAGGTTGCTGTCTGACTTGGTTTCTGTTTGTTAAAACTTGCGGAAGATAAAATACGATAGATCTGGTGAATTTAGTAATTTTCGCCGAACGAGAAATGGCCTTATAAAATTGGAGAATGGGAGAATTGCAAACGAGCACCTTACATAATTTATAACAAACGAACGGCGACAGTTACGTCGAGAATGTCAACACAGCTTCGGCACGTAAGCTATCGAAGAATTTTTCCAGCAAGTCTCAACGAGGTATCTTGAACACACAAAGAGTTATAATTACTTTTTTACTCGTAGGATATTTCACCGCGTGGAACAACGTCGCGACAACGGGGCCCCATGGACGGGGGGCAGGGAGGTCTATCGGCTGTAAACACGTCGAAAGTATCAATCACCGATAATTTATATCTCCGGGAAGCTCTCGCGGAATCGAAGTAATTACTTCATTAGTCCTGGAATTCTAATCCATCATTGTCAGCCGGGTTTGTCCTTTAGTCCCTGCCCGATACAGTAAGGAATCAATTATAATGGTGCCCCACGGGTAATCGCATTAGCACACAAACGCTCGTACACGCTTCCGACCAGCGAAAAGACGGCGGGAGAGAGAGGGCGAGAGAGAGAGAGAGAGGGAAAAATGAGGAACGTTCCTCGATGGTTGCGTAACAGAGATGAAATCACGGAGACGGTTTTCCCGGGAACGAGCGGATATTTTCCCGCGAAACCCATCGGCTACAAGGACGCTCGGTTACTTAACGCCGCCGATCGAGTTCTGTCCGCCGTGGACACGTGCGCAGCAAGAATTTCGCGAGCATTTTTCGTGTCGACGGATAAGGGAACAGACGGGAATGCCAGGGGAGGAATTCGTGCATCCGCTCCCGGCACGACTATCTCACCTTTATCCCACGTTGGCGAACAAACTCACGAGGTCTTTCAAGGCTGCCACGGGGCTTTTCGTGCCGGCCACGCAATCCGCCTTTCGGCCATTGTCTCTTCACGATAGCCTCCGTGCGTGCATCATACTCCTCAACGGAATCGAGCCACCATCGCTGGAATGCTACCGCAACGGCCTCGGGAACTTCGGCGGCTTCTTCGATTCAGGGATTCAAAATGCAGTCCTCGTCGTTTGCATTTCGTCTACTGGAAGCCTGCTAATAGAATTACCAACCGTGCAACACACACTTCAGGAATAACATTCTGGCAATGGACCAACGACTTCAGCTTTTCTGCCTAGCTAGGGTGAAATGTTTCAATCAGCTGATGATCATTAGAAAAAATGTTTGCATTGGTTGCAGGACACAGGAGCCGATTAAAAATTGTATTTCCTCTTTTAATTATACTTTCAAGATGAAACTAACACATATTGATGTCCTCAGATATTTTTGACATGTCCACTGCTTTAAATTGTACGTATCCATTTATGTCATACATGCGTAAAATCCGCAGTCTAATGATAATGCACAAAGGACGATGCGCACAGATTGTTCTAGTGTTTTTATTACACGTGTTGATTTAAATACGGAGAAAGGAAACGAGCATTCCTGACACATTTTGATGTTTTATTTGAAAAAAGGTCTCCCCAGCGAGTCTCGAGCGATTCGCGCGTCGCCAGCTGTATAGTTCGCGGGTCCCAACGGTCCTCATGCGAAAACCGCCTCGAGGCCAGTGCCGGCATCGGCGAGTTCACGCCCCCGGTGTCTCGGACACAATCGCGATCGGGTCGCGGCAGAAAGGAGGGTAAAAAAGTGAAAGAAAAGAAAAAAGCTCGCGATGAAAAAGCCGACCGTTGTTGGGGGCACTTTACAATGTGGGAGGAATCGGTGCTCGCCCCCCCCTCCCGAAACTTTTTTTTTTCTCCCCTTTGGCTCACAGTCGCAACCCCCGGCAGTAAGTCGACCGTGTGTACCGGGTGCTTCCGGTGTAACCGGATATCGTCGATCGCATTCACGTTAATTTATAAAATATTCCGACACCCCCTCCTCACCCCCTCCGACGACACGCCCAGCGAACCCTCTGGAGACAGAAATTTCTCTCCACTGGCGAATAAAACGTTCGTAGAATTTCTTTGGCACGATTCGACGTGGCTTCCCCCCGTCTGTGGGGTGGGTTCAGGCTTAGATCGGTTTAACTTTTGTTAAGTTGATGTTTAAATCTATTCCGAGTTAGGCGAAGTAAGTAACATTTGTATTTAATAAATTCTATTTGGAATCTATCTGGAATTTTCTAGTAACGCTGTATTTGAATCTATTTCGTCACAAGTTTGATCTCATATCGTATGGTAGAGGATCAATCATTTGGGACTGGCTTTTTAAATTCATTGCTTGGGAATGTAACCTAAATTATACGGTGAACAACTCCACAGGAAACAATATGGCATTTGTACTGCTTGGCCAACCAATGTCAGGACCACACACGCACGCGTAATTCATGCGACCAGATTGGAAGGTCTATGGTGACCCCTCTGATACGTCACGCTGTGCCATTGGCTACTGCAGCTAATGTTCGCTATTACATCAAAAGCCTATTTAACTCAAATATTGTGAGACTTTTATAAACTACTTTTACTCACCCAATGTAGGTTCAATCAAACTACGAATCAGTACGTCACTTTATTTTGTATAAAATTAAATAGTACGTTCTAGTGCGAATAGAACTGCAAAATTTTAATAGTAAAAATGGATATGTACCATTTTATTAAGTTCCTCTGATTTTTATTTTGCGAAAATTCTACTTAGCACTGTAGGTTTCGTTAAATCTAGAACTTCCCCTTTATTTTGACTGCTCCATACAATCAACAATTTTTATCAGCGAATTTACAAAAGATTTTGAGGAACGCTTCGTACCAAAAATGCATATGTACTATTTTATTAAGTTTCTTTTATTTTGCGAAACAAATCGATTTGGAAATGCGGCACTTTTCCCAGATTGCATTGCGGGCACGCTGAAGTCGGAGCACCTAGCGGCCACATGTTTCGATAGGTGTGCGGTTCAGACACCTTTATCTTCAGCTGCCTCAACTTCGTGCCGTGAAGGAACTGTATTCTCGAGCACCCGCTTGAGTTGAAGAGGCCGATAAGAGCGCCGAGTGCGCTATGTACACATAGATGGGTATCTCGGGGAACGAGTTTAACGTTCGAATAAAGTAAGATGAAAAATTAAGGGGCGTTGAACGGGGGGATCCCTCGTGCCGCCCCGATAACGAAACAGTCGGAGGCACAACGACGTCGGATCACCGTTTCAACCTATCATCGCCTCCGATTTCAGGGCTCGGGTGGCACGCGTCAACCCCTGTTGCGCGGCGCCCTTCAACCTTTGTCGGGCGCACGCATCGCGCGTTTTATTTTACAACCCGCTATAGCTGTTATTTTCGAATTTGCCGGCCAGGGGGGACCCGACTTACGACTCATTAGCTGGCTGCGATAAAGGAATTTGCGGCACAGCGTTTCAATACAGGGGTCCCACTCTGTTGACACGCTGTTAAAACTGATCATCCATTCCGCTCTGTCAAAATGATCTTCGAGATTCTATGTACATATTAGGTTGGCAACTAAGTTCGCACCTCCACATTTTCTCAATACAAAGTCATTTATATATATCTTTTAAGCACGAGAGTATTTTATATCAAATTAATCGCAAAATTCAGAGCTTTCCAGCGATATACAGAAGGAATTGCCACTAAATGAGGTTATAATGATACAATAAAGGAATTACGAAACGAAAGGTCTCGAATTTAGTTGCCAACCTAAGCCAGACAAATTTTTATTTTATATCATACATTAATAATTCACTTCGTAGCAGGACACTGCTTCTGTTGTAATTATTTAGTTGTATATGCATAGACTAATTTTAGGGAAAAACTTAGAGTCTCCACTGAAAATTGCTGTACCATTATTCACAATATTGTTTACATGATTAACTATGTTGCTATCTAATCAATTACTACGCATTTAACTGTTGTATGAGGTATTATAACAATTGCACATCCATAAAATGAAAAAGATCATGTACAATGGAATTATTCTAGGTCGACACAAATGTTTCATTTTCGAGTTAAATAATAATTAAAAATAGTGTAGTTAGACATCTGGAAGCCATATAACTGAGAATGATGTTTCCAAGACGCCATTTAAGGGATGAAACAGTCTGAAGATGAAAATTCTGAAGGGGGTGCATCTCCGCGTTCATATTTCTTTCGCGCAGGGTAGTTTCGATCTTAATTGGACTGTTGAACAATCCGGCGTAGGGTTGAACGTTCACCTGAAGTAATTAAGAACGGAAATTAATTAGGAGCATGTCGTCGCAATGAATTTCGGGCCGAAAGGGTTAATTACCGCAAAACAGTGCGTGAACCACTCTTTCCCCTGATAAAGGCGGGTCCTGACGGTGGTGGAAGACAAACGGAACGCACACATAGCGGAGCCAGAGCGCAGCACGCGACTCGAATGTAATTGACGTGTGGTTCCGTTTGCAGAAAGCTATCCGATGCGGAGGCTCGCTAGCAAGGACGCCGGCCTGTTCATTCCATAATACGCTTAATGAGGGCCCGTTAATTACACTAATGAATCCCAGAATCCCATCGGCTTATACCTGACCATGGAGTCGCGCCTGCTGCAACGGCCAGGCCTGGCTCTCTCATCCTTTAAGCGGCTATTACATCTGTCTCACTCTCTTTCTTCGTCGGCAAACCAACCGAAATACTCAAATTATTTTCCGAACCCCCGTCGACAGGTGGACGCCACTACTCCCGAGGAAGCTTCGTCGATGTCCGCAAAAGTGTCCCTCTAACGTCTTAGACTGTAGCTCGAGGGATCCTAGGGTGACGTCATTTGTGTACTCCTCAACCCATCAAAGTATGTTTCATTTATACCTTGACACTTCGAAGAAAGCGATCTCACAACATAGACAAGGATATTGAACGTGTTCAGGGATCCAAAATTTACAAACACATTTATTCAATCCGTACCAGAGCTGGAGAGAAAATAGTATTTTAAATAGTAAATAATCCTATTTATTTTAAAGTATGTGTACAACTTTGAAAATAAAATATTTTATTTGATGCAGTAATTTTTGAGAATAAAATATTTTATTTGCTGCAGTAATTTATCTTTGAAAATAATCGGAGAATTCGGAGAAACTTTGTAATATTTTTAGAGGATCATTAGTTGGCTACACAAAGTTTAAACTATCAATAAGGAAATTCATTCGAAAATTTCTCATGAAGATATGTTCTCAATCTCACTAAAGAATAGGAACATTTTGCAAACGTAAGTACTGAATGAAATTATGATTGAATTCGAAAACCGAAGATTCGCCAAAGAATATTGAATAGTGGATTGAAAGGATCGAAGGATCATCGGGGTGATCTCGCTTGCGCAACGTGATCGAGAATAGATCAATGAGTCGCGATTGGTTCCGTGGATCTTGTTCTCGGTCAAGAGCAAACAATGCTATGATTCCCGGAGCAATAAACGTTTCTGAATGGCCGGGAAGCAGATTAATGAACCAGATTTCCAATTTAGAGGTACGGAACGATCACTGGGTGAGTCGTAATAAAGCCATAAGTGCGAGAGGCGGCCTCGTAAGAGGAAAATCAAACAAATCCGGGAGACGTTCCATCGATCCGGATAACCGTGGTAGCAAGCCCGTTAGTACGTTCGCAAACCGCAGGAAGCAACAGCCATATACATACTCCTAAAGCGTCGCTTCTAATAACAGCAATCGCTATAACACTAATGGCGAGCGTTTAAGTGCACGGTCACGAAGAGGTGATTCCCGGGAATCCCGGGTAACTGATAACTATTCCCCACGTGCAGAACGCGCCGATTGTCAATAACGAAGAAGAGGGAACGAGATTCGCCAGGTTATTACACCGGGATCGTCTAATTATCTCAGACGTATCTCGTTAAGAGGGTATACGCATCGGGAACGCACTGAAAAATCCCGGCATTTAATCTGTTTTCATTAAGAACCACTGCAATGACGATACCGATCGTACGTGACGTGCCTCTATCTAGAAAATAGTTGCTCTAATAGACAACATATCTTTATTTATCCGCGCCGCTTTTCAAATGTTTGCACTTTCTTGAGATTCGAGGAACACGTTCTCCATCGTTTTATTTTTATTATATATTTCTTGACACATTACCGACCGGTGATTATTGCATGATTTTTAAAAACCCATGGTGCATGGCTAAACACTTTTCAATGGAACCGTCAATGGCAACAGCAATTTTCATTGAGAACTAACAAGTCACCATCAATAAAACGTCATCTGATAGTTTCATTTAAGATTGCAATGTAAAAGAAAATTTCTATGCTTTCTTTTGGTACAGCACAGTCATTGAAAATCCTATTAATAGGCTTCCGATAGGTAAAGCGTTAATCTACTTCTTTATTGGGATCCGATGGGTTGAAATGATTTCAAAAACGCAAAGTAGAACGCAAAAAATTCAGCAAATGTTCGTGTGTAAAGCGGGTACTCAGCTTGTACCACCCTTTGGATCAGCGTCTATTTCTCTTCCTCGTTGATTTCTTTTGTTCGCACAGTAAAAGGGAGCCAATGCTAGGAAACCCGTATCCGAACTGGAGAACATTTCGAAATGCACAACAAAAACGCCACTGAAACAGCTCCGACCATGCAGCGCGAATATTTTTTCCAGAAGCACCGCTTCAATTTAAGGTAACATAAAACTTTCCTTCAAAAGTCTGCTACAAATAAAAGTAATGGAGGGTAATCGAGTTATCATCGACTCCGCAGAAAAGTTTTCGAGAGCTTCCAAAGACGAAATAATTCACGAATTTGTTTGTCCCTGCTGAGAACGGCGGAGACCAATGTGAACGTAAACACGTATGTATAATTGACCGTTCCCCGTCGTTATTAAATCCCATTAAAACTATAAGTTCGAGGGTCTCGAAAAAAAAAGCGGCGAGCACGAAAAATCATCCCTCCGGTCTCACGAATAATGCATCGGACGTCTTTCAGCGACGAAGTAAAAAGCATCAGTTGGAGTGGACTTTAAAAGCGAAGAGCAAACAGAGCGCTCGACCAATCGACCTCGGTCAATCTGTACAATTCGATTTATTCAATTGATCGGTTCCCTCGGGCAAATTGTGCGGCGGCGGTGTCAGCCAGCAGTTCCCGTCGTTATCTACCGGCTTCAATTTCGTCCTCGTTTTAGGGCCCGGCGCTGCCAGTGGCGGCCCGATAACATCTAAGATCATCGCGGGCCCGTTAACGTCAGATTAGTGTCACCCAGGGCTGGTCTGGTGAGGGCTTCCCGAGGTGACCCCACTCTGGGACGAAAACTGAGAAAGAAGGAGATAGACGGAGAGAGAGAGAGAGAGAATGGGTCAGAGGGTCGGACGCGCGCCCGCTGTCCAATGGGCTTTAAATTCTCCCGGCTTTACGACTACCGTCCTTGCCCGGATAGACCTTCCACTAAATCTGTTTATTTTTGCGCGGCTTTGCCCGACAGGTAGGCCCCGACAAGTCCCTCTTCTCTTTCGCCGAGAGGACTCGTGTCCTCTGGAAGCCCCGTCCCCCCAGACCTAATCCCCTTAACCCTTCTTAACGTCACGAAGAAAGGAAGACGTCGACAGATCCGCTCCACGCACTTGACTTTTTCCCGAAACGGAACCGGAGAACGCGCCTCCGCGATTACCGTTCCCTCGCTTCGTGAAGGAACGCCGAACCACTTACGCGCGTTGCTTATGGCTCCGCCGTTATGGTTACGGTCGCCATTATCTTTGCAGAAAATTGACACTGCAGTCGGTGCTATTTTCTAACTCGAATGTATGATTTTTTTCGTTTTATGGTTATGAAATTGATATCATACCTCATGCAATACTTAAATGTTCAGTTATTTATTCAATAGGAACGAATTTAAGCTCGTTCTCCCATATATCTATTCCACTGATATTACTCTATTGCTAGTGAATGCAAAGAACTTTCTACGTATATTGTATTTCGAAGTTCCTACGCACGACCTCCTTCGCTATCTGTCAGTTTAAGAGTTGCATAACATTTTCTCGTATTTTTTTGTCCGAATTCGCGAATTTCCCTTCGACATATACATATTACCAAGTGAGCACTGACGCTGATGAATATGCAACAGAGGACGAATGTCTAAACAGTGAATAAATAAGCAATTTATTAAAGTAAATTCCGCCGTCCGTTCACTCTCTTGATAAATATTATCAGCGCAAACAGAGGCTCTTAATTGTCCGAAGCATAAATATTAACTTTCCTTGAAATGTATCGGTCTATACTCCTCTATCCTGAAAGATAAATGGTATAGCATTTCCATTGTAATCAAAATATATTTGCAAGGAAAGAAAAAGCTGTTTGAGCGTTCCTTTGTTTCAGATTGTGGAGACGGTATGGCCGACGAGGTGGTCTACGAGCGCCATCGTTGAGGCGAACATTCGAGGATAGATTTTTGCCCGAGATAAATGATCGAGAAATACGGCGATTTTATAGCGCGAACGGTTTACGAGGATGGAAAAATGAAAAAAGCTTACGAGGATGGTGTACTTGCTGGAAATAAGCAGGCTGAGGCTTCGATACGACGGGATTAGTCCAGGCTCTCCTTAATGAGCGTTAATGGCACGTGATTTCTTAATCACCTTAATGATCACCATGCGCATAACTCGTCGCCGTGGACAGTGGGGACCAATAAAAACCAATTTATCCGATATACTCGCCGCGTTATGCCGATTCGTCTATCATTCTTATTTTATCTGTTTTTTTTTCTCTTTTGTGCGACGCGGTGGCGATTTCCTTGCGTAATAATCGTTTTTTCGCGTATTTTACGAGCGTGCTTTTTACAATGCGGCAGTCCTTGATTTCTGGAAATGCTCATTATAATATTGATTTTGCGGCGAGCCTCCGTTAACCGGTTTAATGGTTAATAACGCGAAGTCTCGTTACATTTTCTCCAATAAACGTTACCCGGATAATTTATAATCAATTTCTCGTGTTAGATCCAGCTCGATTTCTTACTTTCGAATTCATTTATTCCGAAATTGTTCTATTTTCAGAGATAGATTTCATTCTTTCTGTAATAATTTTAGCCATTCGAAAATAATACTACTTTCTACTGTTTCAAATCAGCAGTCCAAAGATTACAAGCCTGCTAAACTCACGCCCCATCATCCCTCCGAACTAGTCCACCTTCCACAATTCTACAATATACACCCGCCCTTCAACCAGTTGCTGACTGCTAAATATTAAAGCCACTAAGTGTTCTACACCCACTGTTCCAATATACTTTTTCCCACTATCGCTTTTTTCTTGCGCCACAGACATCAAGAATTGAACATTGTAAAATGTCGGACGGTTCCACTGAAATTTTCATGCGCGTCGCGTCCTTTTGAAAAATACAGTGCAAGGGACGTTGGGTCTTGGTAGATCGAGCCAAGTCGTCCCCAGAGCCAATGCTTAATTCATCCGGCTCGTGTGCGTCTTTCCGCCACGTGGCTTCAACCCTTGTGAGACAAACGATCCGCTGGGCGGAGTTCTCCGTTCGTTTCCTTTCGACCTTTGTGCCTCTGCGCCGTGCAAGTTCGCCAGCTGGATGTCCAGAAGGCGTTGCGACAATTCGACATTTAAGCCATTATACAGGGTGTTTCGATACTGCCGTGCACCGGGGGTGAACCATAAAAAAATGCATTTCTATGGGCTACGCTTGAAAGACTTGTTTTCGTCCTAGCCGCAAGAGCCCGTGTTCTTCTCGAGACTGCTTTGTGTGAAAAACGTTCAAAATTGCTCCCAACATACTTGAGGCATGATTGAAAATAGAGTTTCCATTCTTATGACAATTTATTATTTTTTACAGTTAGGTAATAATTCTTGCTAAAGCGGTTATTAGAAACTGTGGATCTTTTAGAAAAATTCCTTTTCTTATATTTTTTTATTGTTTAACTAAATAGATAAATTTTGCCTGACCTTGATGTCCTGTCTATACCTGTCAAATGCGTTTCAAAATCATCCCTTCAGTTTCCATTCAATTTTTCTTAAACGTTGCCGTAAAGATTATTATTGTGGGAATCATGCGAGGTAGAATTTCGATATTTTCGTGTTTGGGGAGCCGCAAGTTTCGGCAAGACCTCTCCCCGTCCTTTTACCACCTTCGCCGGGCCAATCAGGTTCACTTTAATACCTACAATCGCAAAAGCAACCGGCAACCGACCCTAAACGTCGTTTTCTCCCGGTCTTCAAGGACGAATTCATTGGTTTTCATCCACATAAGAGAATTACGGGATTAACGCGCGAGGGTCGTTGAGAGAAAGATGGCAGGGGCGGCCAGAAGGTTAGGGTTGCCCGACAATGTCGCGCAAACGAGCGAGCCACCCCATGCGCGAGACCGCCACGCCCTTCTTGCTGCGTGGAATCGCAAATTGGCACCCCAACCTGACCACCTCTTGCTTCTTCCACCTAACTTTTCCTCCCCTAACTTTTCCTCTTTTTCTGCCTGCCATCGCGCCCTCCCTTTTTCCCTCGTTTTCGATCTCGCCGCCCCAGGATCGTCGAACTCGAACCTGACCGAAAGGATTCGTTACTGTCCACGAATTACTACCGAAAATTTCCAAGGTTTAAAATCGAAATAGCTTTTGCTGAAAGGAATTAATTAACGCATTCTTGTTGGTTCACAATAAAGGATTTTAGGTTCAAAGACTTTAGGTCCAAAAATCCTTATTAAAGAGAAAGCACATAAAAATATCTCTGCACCGAAAATCCTCGAAAGCGTCGACAGCCAATAGCGCAGCGCCACGTGTCTAGTCTACGCTCCTCCCCAAGTCACGTGGCTCCCGCTCATGCGCACTGTTCGACCGAATTTCTCGAGTGGACAACGCAATTTCCAGTCCCTTCGGTCGGTTCCAGGGCGACGATTGAACCGAAGGACACATTTATCATCCACTTGTCACCGTACGTCACGGAACTGTGTCGTCCGAAAGACAATCTAGCGTCCGAAAGAGTTAGAGTCCCCGTCTAACGATGATCCCCAAGAAGAGATGTCGTCTATGGTGGTGGAAGGAAGGGACGGAGTAATAGAATTAGTTCGACCAGACGAGGAGACCTCCTCACTTAGCTCGCTATAATACGAGGCAAGTTCCGTCACGAAGACCTTAATATCCGCCACTTCCTCCGCCTCCCACTCGTTCGTTTGTTTATTCGATATCGTCCGACGTCTTACGAGGCCGAGCCTCGGTCTTCCTGACCCCTGCACGATACTAATTCCCTTTCCTGTTCTACTCAGCGTGTTCTCGTCTATGAATTCATGAATACGACACTGCCTCGAGGTGCCCATATTTCTCTTTTATACCGGTCGCATTAACTGTTAATCGTTGCTAATTACGAGACTGCGGATCTTTATGCATTTATTGAAAAACTGAGCAGATGAAATGCATAGTTGTTGAAAGGAGGCCTAATTTAAATGGTATCGAAGGAGGATAGAAGAAGATAGGACATATCATAGAAGAACAATTTCTGTTGTCTGGTTATTTTTCATAGTTTTTTCAAGGTCATCGTTATTCTTTTATCGGGAGAACTTTTTTTTTTTATTCCATCTTATATGCTTAAGTCATTAACGAGATGGAATAAAAAGAAAATAAGTTTTCCCGATAAAAAATAACGATGATCTTGAAAAAACTATGATAAACTAACCGGACGAATAAAAATTGTTTTTCTATGATATTCCTCCTCCGATACCAATTTTTTGTCATTAAAAATAAAGGAGACCTTCAGTTGAGACACCCTGTATGATTTCTTCTCTATTAAAACCATTAAGGGAAAAATAACATTCAACTTGGATTCTATTTTCTGCAATCGACGCAGACAATTTTTATTTTGCATAAAGATCCACGGTTTATGTAATTTATTCGGCTCCTGCGTCTCCTCGATGTGTGTGGTCTTAAGAAATTCTTTAAAAGGTAGGATCATACTATAGATATAAAAACATCTCTTTTCGGATTGTTTATTGGGCTGTATTAAAATTGCCGAGAGCCTGCAATACAAATTCACGAAGACTGAGAACTCGTGGAGATTTTATTTCTTGGAAATACTCTTCTTCTAGGCGTAACAATCACTGGAGACTTTCAAAAGAGTATTATAACAACAACCATTTTTGTGTGTTTCTGGGATGTCATAGAAAGAAGACCCGCACCATAGAAAACTTTGGAAGAGGACTCTGGATAAAATGGATAATTGGAAAGCGACGGAGAGAGTGGGCAGTGGAACTGTGTGACGCCAGTGTATCTAGGATACCGTAGAAAGCCACAAAATTTGGTTTGCGGCCGTCAGGACCGATGTGGGTTAAATGGTAATTGGTTGAAGTCGAGCAACCCCGTGGCCGGGTCGTGGCACGATCAGCGGCCCCGATAAACGGGAAACTACACGAAGTCCGCGCGTTCTTCTCCTCGCCTGTGGTTCGGGGCCCCGGCTAAAAGATGATCGTGGCTCGCGATACTTAAGTTTCTCGAGCACTTTAATAGTTTAATTTTCTGCTCGCCTCCTGTTTGTTCTCCGCGCGTAGATTCGGATCTCATCTTCGGGAACGCAATTAAAGAGGCGAGGTGGAGCGAGAAGGAAAAAGATAGAGAGGGAAGAATGCAGGGAGAAAGAAAGAGCGAGAGAGAGAGAGAGAGAAAGAGAATACGAGAGGTTGCAGAAGGGCGACGGTGCCAGGGGAAGAGGGACCAGGAATGGTTAATAGAATAGGGGATGTTGAGGGAACTTGAATTAAACGAGGCTTTATACGAGGCCCGGAGATTTGTCTGGAACACGATCTGACACGGATTTGATTAGACGGAAGCGGCGGTTAATGATCAACGATCCTACATTCTTTTTCAGTGGCGTAATGAAGAGTTCGATGACGGATAAAACCCTCGCTAACCTTTTTTCTTGTATCTTTACCCGCAAGTGTTTGCTGCCGCGGTGCGTTTCGTCGCCAGTGTCGCGGTTTTAACCGTGGCTCGTTTGTTGTCGCGCGATCGACACCTCAATTGCGCGTCGCTGGTTGCGTAGAGACCCGTTGATAGTTTCGAGGAGACGCTGCGAAAAGATCGAACGCCAGATACCGGCTGTTGACGTCCTTTGCATAATGTAGCGTACACGCGACGCATCGTATAGACTCGCTAGACCTGATCATGCTGGCTCAGCCCGATCTACCCTGTGTGCGCTAATCGCGGGGGAATTGTTCGTTGTTTTCATTCTGTGTTCACTCGCAATTTGCTTTCGGAGGTACGAGAAACTTGGGGTTTAATATCAGCTTCGGTTGAACACGTTCAAGAGGCTTGATCCTCTTCAATTTAATGCGAACTGATAGTTTAATCGTAGCGTGCAAAACACCTTAATGCGCGCCACTCTTCACCTTGTGTGATGCATCTGTGCGCTGATAAAATCGACTACATTTCACACTGGCATCGCAGCACAGTGATATGCGGGCTGGAGTAATCTGGGACTTGCAAAATTAATCTCTCATTTATATTCTTCTCGGACTCGGATAGTTGAGTGTGTGTCTAGTAGAATAAGACATGAAACAAGAAGACCTAAAGACAATTCGTTGCTCTATGAAACCTAGCTCTCTATGATATAGAACCCCGAGTGCCGTTGTTAAATGCCAGAAGCTTTGCCAAAGTGATTTCCACGTGTTTTGCACATTCCAAAAAATTTTTAACATCGCACTATTTAATCGTTTTATTCCTTCTAAGCTTATTCATTTCTGTATATTTGTCTTTCTAATTTATACTGTCTACGTTCTGAACGCTACATTATACAGTCATTTACGAATGCGTCTTCGGGCCTGCAGGATTAATTGCCGATAAATGCAGTCTCGACACAGAATGATTTTCCCATCATCAATCTTCTCCCCCCGCGTTTCACAATTGAGTTAGCGCATGTGGGATTATGAAGCGAGAGCCGGCGACGTTTTATTTGCTGTTGACAGTCCCGAGTGTATTCCGACCAGCTAAGAAGGACTAAACAGCGACGATAAATCCGCGGAACAGTGGTTGCACTTCATTACTCGAGGATAAGAGATCTTGACCAGTCGCGTAGCACGAGTTTCTAAACGTGGTTGATGCAACGCTAGGATAGAGGCATGCTCCGAGGAAAAGGAAAGAAAACCAGCAAACATCCCACTCGACAGAATCTTTTCTAAGGCAGGGAACGAATACCGGCGCCTTGCGGCCCGAGATCCATTCGACCATTGTGTCCATTATAAGTTTTTGTCCCCCATTGCAAGGAGGTTTCCCGTGCGTCTTGTGAGACTTCATGCCGCTGCATTGTCGTGCCACGGTGGTCTCTCTCCTCTCCTCTTTTCTCTCTCTCTCTCTCTTCCAGAGCCCCGTAGCTACCGGCGTTTGCGCCCCTTCCCCCTTTTTTATTTCCCTTCCACCGAGTATAAGTTTACGTTTGGAAACCGCGGCCGAGGCGCGCACGCTGCATTCATCGGTGCATCGGTGCACCTTTTTCTGCCTCTGGTTCTGCCGATGCGATGCGATGGTCCCGCACGGACGAGCAAGCGTAGTCGCGCGTAGCGAACGACGGAGCGCACGATCAACATGGCCGGCTTTTGTCGGAGACGAGTGGCCTTTGTCTCGCGAAAAATCAATATCCGGATAAACGAACGATTTAATCGAGCTGATAGATAATCGGCCTTATTAACCACCGTCACGGTTATTACGACTAAAGTGGACCCCAATGCGGAGCCAATCCGCGCGTATGACGATCCGTCATCGAATTAGCCGAGCCACCGGCACTCCATTCCGAACTCGAATCGATGACACTGTGGAAGATCCTTTCCAGGTGAATTTTATTGACTTTGCAGAATTGCCGGACTGCAATTCTCCGTTGATGGCTGTGCCGATTAAGAAACGTCTCTATGATGATAAACGTCTTGCCTCGATACTTGTCCAAAACGATCCCCTCCAGCCATTTTAATATTTGTAGCAGAAATAGTTTGATGGTCTAATCACAAAAGCTTCACAAGTCTTCTTCTTAGAGTCTCATGTTATTTCTACGTTACGAAATTGATTTATCGCTATCACGAGTAGCTACAAGTAACGAGGGAGGCCTGTACTTTCTTTTAAACCAATCTTTTTCTATGTTAGACGTCGCTAGAATAATTCCCTGTTCGTTTAATTAACTTTCCATGGACACGGGTTCTAGAAAATACTCTGAACATTCAACGAGGGAGACCAGTACTTCGATTAAAAAATGTTTACTATGCAACTGTAAATAAAGAATTGTTTATAAACGAACAAAACATGAATGGAGACGAGGTCACGAATTAATTCGCACACCTTTCGCACATCGTTCAACATTTAAAGACGGAGTCGCACGTTAGAATATAGAAAGTAATACAGCGTTAAACGACGTCGCGAAGTTTTCCCCGAGTTTCCCCGCAGCCGCGGCTTTTCCAAGACACCGGGTAGACATCCAGAGCAAGACGTGGGATCGGTGGCTTCGCTTTAAGCGAGATAGGAGTACAGTTATCCATAAAAGTAGAGCATGCGTACGCGCCGGCTCTAGAACGGCAGGTGGTGTCCGCTGCCGGTGAACAAAGAGAAAAGGAAAAAAAAGGAACTCGAACCTACCATCAGGACACTGGCGAGTCCGTTCGGTGGACGTTCCTCTCAAATGATTGAATAATTGACCGGCTCGCTTCGGAAACACGCCGATTCGTGGAACATGTCGACGACATGCGTTTATGTTGCGCCTCCCAGTAGCATCGAGGACCGGTATCAAACTCAAAAGAGTTCATCCGCTTCTTTGGTCTCCGTGTTTCACAACGATGACAGTTTCGCTCGGTTCGCCAATGAAAATTTTCTTTACAACAAACGTTCTTCCCAGTTAGGCTACAATGTTGCACATATGCTTGAAAATTTCGCAGCCCGACAGTTTCACCGTTCGCAAGTAGACATTTTCTTTTATACAATAACGTCAGAATTTATAGCAGGATACCAGTCTGTTGCAAAATTTTGCACATGTTCTCCAGAGCTTGTGAAAACGTATCCTTGCGTGAGAGAAACTGTTCCCCGAGCTACCTGATTATTTAAACATTGGTGAGTTGCAAAAATTTTCTTGTATAAAATTAATTTTATAAATTTTGAGCGTTCTCGAATCCCTGACCGAGCCACCTGAAAGTTCGAAGATCGTCTTGGGAAGGGTGGAATGAGATGGTCGCCGTGTAAATTGAATTAATTAGTTATTATTCATATTTTATACAATAGTAATCATAATTAAGGTATCTTAGTCCATAATATCTATATTCGTACAAGGGTACTCGATAAAATTGATAAATTGGGGTCTGCCGTGTTGTTAACCTATATGTATATAGACGATTTCTGGCTTCTCGCTCTCTCTCGCTCTCTCTCTCTCTCTCTCTCTCTCTTTCTCTTTCTCTTTCTCTCGCGCTCTCGCTCGAACAGTTTTCTTTACACTCTTATCACAATATCGTATTTTACACAGATTTGTTTCATTTACGACTTACATGCTAGAATGGGGGCTTTGAGAGGGGGGTTTGGGGGGGATGGGGGAGGGGCCCCGGTGCAATATTTACACGGAATCGGGGATCGATCGCGGTTGTCCACGTTGTCTGGATCGATCCCCGCGGCTTGCGCCGAGGCTAGTAACGCTAATAACTTTCTACGGACTCTGTCAATTTTTTTCAATTTTCTCTTATAATCTTCCATGTCGCGATTCGCTCGTCGGTGTGTCTGTATCTCTGTGCGTACATGTGGTACGTGTCGACTCTATGCCTCGCGTGAAGTCCGCGGCGACAGCGTCCGCGTTGCGCGCAAGTTTCGGACGAAAGCTCGACAACACTTGGAAAAGAATCGGGTTCTCATCGTCGATCGACTTCCGTCCTCGAGAAAACCGTCCCGTTCGCGACCGATAAGTTTCGACGAAAACGCAACGACGTCGCCGAGAAGTCGAGTTTTCACGACGGTTTCCGTCTACGAGAAAATCTTCCGGCGTTCCTGCCGGCGAGTCGAGCCTCCACCATTCTCGCGAGTCGTTCCCCGATCGATCCGCTAGAGTCCACGAGGTAAAAGTGTCCACGGAAAATGGTAACGGTGCCCGGCGCGAGCAGAAACCGCAAACACACTCTCCGCGCGCCGGCTTCCATTCGTTTCACGCCGTTCTCGCAATTTACTCGCTCTCCACGCGCAATTTAGGAACTGAGGGAGCTTCGTCTTAAATTACACACGCACACGCCTCTTTATTGCACCGAATCTAAACGCAAGAACCCGTCTCTCTATCTCTAGCACGCTCTCTCTCTCTCTCTCTCTCTCTCTCTCTCTCTCTCTCTCTCTCTCTCACTCGCTCGCTGTCTCTTCCTCTCGCCGTCTTTCTGTCCGCGTTTTTTCGCGAGGCATGTTCCGCGCCTCGTAGCTTTGCGGTCGAATCTAACGGCACTTATTAGTATACACGGAGGAATCATTGTCGTCGTCGTCCGGCTGAGACGCGTTCCCCGCAAGCTCGCTATACCGCATCCGAAGAGAGGGAATCAACGCCGAGGAATTTTGATTGACGCCGTGCGAACGACATCGATTTTCGACGCAGCTGTCGCACGATTCATCTCTCTCTTTATATCTCTTTCTCTCTTTTTTCTCTCCTCCTCTCTTTGCTGGAGCTGCGATAAAAGATACAAGAGCAGCAACGAAAGTTGATCACCAGTTGGTCAGCTAGTAAGTCTTGAAATGCTTGATACTTCATGTATCAAGGATGTACGACATCTGACTGCTCTCATCGTTTATCGCAACTTCATCGTAAACTTACACTCGTTCAGACGCGATACTGGGTTTGTACTCTCGTTTAATGCCTCCGCGAGATCGACCACTTTGAACGTCTTAAGACCCCATGCAGATTTTTTATGGATCTATCGACTCTCTCTCTAACTGTACTGAGGAAATTCTTGTTAATTTCATTCGTTGCGAGCAGACTGAACTTTTATTCGAAATTGAAATTGGTAGTCTAGAACGGATTGAGGAAATTCTAGATAGTTTCATTCGTTGTAAGCATATTGAATTTTTAATCGGAATGAGAAAATTGGCAATCTAGCTGCACTGAGAAAATTCTAGATAATTTAATTCGTTGTAAGCAGAATGAATTTTTATACGAAAGGGAAATTGACATTCTAGCTGTACAAAAGATTCTTCAAAAAATTATGAAATATCGCTGGTGGATAATGCGTTGAAATTGTCGCTGATTTTCTGAAGCGAAATGATTTTAAGAAATTATAGGAGTAACCACTCCATTTCGCAGGTTTGTCCGCCAGCAAACAATGCCGGTGACAGGCGCACGAAATATGGAAACGACAGAGTGGAAACGAGCTGTCGTTGCCTGTCTTTCCAGCCATTCCCTGTAAATGGGTTCAGATGATCGATACCAGCGAAGAAAATACCTAACAGTGAAATTCCTAGCACTTACAAGAGAGTCGAGTAAGTTTTACAGTCCTCCAGCCCAAAGAATAGATTCAAACGAAAGAACTATGGCGGTTGCTACTTGTTCGTCATCCTTTCAGTGTTATTCCACGATCTTACCATTCGATGCTATAGACTAGGGTACTCCGCGGACTATACCACCTAGCTCACGAGCACATGAAATGTTAATCCATCACGCAACCTGACAATTAAAGAGAGAGGATTCCAATATGCTTTTCAAACCACGGGGAAATTGACTAATCTGCACCGGGCCTTAAAACTGTCCTTTCCCACGAGGATTCGCGAAAGGAGACTTTAGCAATCGGAGATTCCAGACAATTCTCACTGTTGAGTCTTTTGTGTGTAAGCTGTGTCCATTTCAGTTTCAAAGGGGGTTGAAAATCATTTTACTAGGACACGGCTTACACCCCTTTCACTATCCGGATATTTTCGAGCATTCGGATCAGTCATTACAACTACAAAGCTGTATTAAACTCCCCATCGGAATCGGAGGACTAAGCCTCCTGCTACCCGGATATCCCGATATCGCAATTCGGATATTCGGATCCGGATCGCAAGTCACAATTCAGATGCTCGGATATCCGGAAAGTGAGAACGAATCCACTATTTTGAATAGCTAAGTCTCTTAACTTGCCGTAGTTGAAACGGATCGATTTTGAGGCTCGTTCGAAGAGAAACAGCAACCAACGGTCTCCGGTCTCGGTTTGCTAGTTTCGCGAATCCTCGTCGGTTGGTCGGACAGCCGCGTCTCCGGAGGCGAAAAAGAAGGAAAAATCAGGAAGTAAAGGGACCGTGCGAGACCGCGTTCTCATGAGACGACCATTGTTGCACCGACACGCCAGAGGATTTGGGTCAGCGGTGGGGCTCACCGGCCCTCCCAGTTTCCCGTGGTCGCAAACCACAACCGTCTTTTTTTGCGGTTTCGTGGTTCCGTGGCTCTTTGAAAGCTAGCTATCGCCCGCGAGAGATGCAAGATGGCAAAGGTTGGCCAGCATGGCCGACGGAAAACAGTAAAAACAACGCGCCAACCTGAAACGTTTTCTCGATCCCCTCGGGTGATGCGAACGCCGCGCGCCGCGCCGGCGAGCTCTATCGAGACGGACAGCCAAGAAAAATCGTTTCGAAACTCGTTACCAGAAGCCCGATGCCTCTACAGTCCCGACTTTTGCCGCACATCAATTAAACCTGACGATTGCTGCGTCTTATTCAACTCCGTGTCGTTGAACCTTCCTCGGTCCTCTTAACACATCACTCACTGACAGCTATTTAGCAGATCGATTTCAGATTTTGATCATGGACCGGCGAGGTACAGTCGTTTCTTCCGGGATTATTTTTTTAGAAAGTAGAAACAGCACCCACGTGCTGAATAAAAATTTTCCACCTGAATTGCAGCAAACTGGAGCGAAGTGGAAATTTATTTTCTTTCTTAGCGTGTTTCATAGGTTGAAAACAATTGAACAGTATTCTGAAATTCTTCTAATGTTTTGACAGTTTTAAACGCATAAATCTGGTGAGATAGGCTTCTGGTGAGTAATGTGTTAATACTAGACTTTAATACTAGAATTCCGAAAATTGGATACTGTACTTGGAGAATGATTCATGAATGAGATAATTCGTTGTATTCAGTCATCTTTGTTCCCCAGGAATTTAGACGATTCGTATAGGGACAATAGCCGCGGGGGCACGCACTTCATCTTGCATCTCTTTTTTCCCCGGAGCAGGCCGGCGGAGGTCTACGCGATCGAGCTTGCCGAATTCAAATTGCTCAATTTTTTAACGGGGTTAATATCGGTGATGATCGTCCGGGAGAACTGGAAATTAGGCCCGGTTGTGCCCGACATTCGGCTCTCTCATGAATTTAATGACCACGCGGGTACTGTCGACACGCGTGGTCCGAGCCGGCGATTTTTTCGCCGCGTATTCGACGAAACCGCGCGCGGGTTCTCTCTCTCTCTCTGTTTCTCTCGCTCTCTCTCTCTCTCTCTCTCTCTCTCTCTGCGCTCCTTTTCGGAGGAGGTCCCCGGCGGGTTGCTTCATCCGGAAAGGAGGGACCAGTGATTACACCGGTGATTGCCGAGATCGTTTGACTCACGAAAATGTCATTAGGGTTTCATTACTTCCAACCGCCTTGAGGAACGACTGCTCAACGAGTTTATGCAACGTGTTCCCTGCCTCCCTCTCCCTCTCTCTCTCTCTCTCTTTGCTCCCCTCTTCTGCCACCCGTTCGTATCCCTGTCCGTCCCCCTAGACCCCTTTTCCGTTACCCTTTCCGTTCTCCAAGACCGTGGTTCGATCCAGCACGAAGTGGGTCAGGTTGGCCAACTGTCGCAAAGGGATCGACCGATCTAACGTCACCGGGCGATTGACATTTACCGTAAGGAGATCAACGTGACGCGAGGACGCAGAAATCGCGGCGGCGCGGCGGCCTCGAGAGAGGTGGCGAAGATATCCATTGTCCGAGCGAGGATAATTGTTCTAGACAGAGAGAGACAGAGAGACAGAGAGAGAGAGAGAGAGAGAGAGAGAGGGGTAGAAAGAGAGGCCGAGATCGGTCGCTATCCTGACATTTAACGCCGAGTGTCGAGAGCGTGTAATCTCGAAGAAATTCTGGGGATAATCGGCGGATCGATCGATCCTTCGACTACCCGGCTTACCCTCGTGTACACTCGATCATCGAGCTCGACGAGTTTCTAACGAGAGAGGTACCCTGGGTTTTTCATTGGTTCTTACGGTTCGCTGGCATGTGGTTCGCGGCGACTTCCGGCGACGTCCATCGGTCGATCCGTTTCACGAACGTCCATGAAGATCTCTTGCGCATCTTCGACGTAGAGTTTTTTCTTGCGGTCACTCGACAACACGATTCTAGTCTCACTGAAGCTTGTTCGTCGGAGAGAGTGTCCTCCTTCCGGTTCGGGGTGCGCTTGCGCGAGGCTAAATTACTAGAAGTTCCCTAGCGGAAATGCGCCACGACGTGCACCGGTGTCGGGGATGCCTTGTCCACTTTTCTCGACGGACGGGGAGGGCCGCGCACGGATAAACAAAACCTCCCGCGCGGACAACGGAACGGAAACAATATTAACATCGAACGCGAATCCCATCGCGACTGGTGCTATACGTATTCACACTTTGGGGATGCTGGCGCGGTGGCGCCGAACCCGCGCAAAGGACAAGCGGTTCCTCTTGAACACTGCTCGAAGGACGTCTTCGTTAAACCGCCGGCCACACCCTGCAATATCATAAAACGAACAGGTTGTTAGAACTGTACTATTCAGGCTTAAATCAATGAATAAGATGGCTTTGAAGGTGGAAGTATCGTTTTTATGATCTTCGCGGTTTTTCACGATGTAGGAGGTGATCGAGGCTCGCCGAGGAATGCGACGAGGGTGTCTGTGGGATTTTCTTGGTTTTTTTTATGATATATTAAATGATCAGAGCTAGCCAAAGAGGTTAGAGACAGTGGCTCTAGGGGTTGTCACATTGCTTCTACAATATTTTTCGTTTTGACAATGTATTAACGGGTTAGGGCGAAATTTAAGAGATGAAGAAGGTTTCTGTAGGGGTTGAAACGTTGGTCCTTCGATTTTATTGGTTTTTCGTGGTGTATTAATTGATATGGGCCTTCTGCAAGGGATGAAGGTGTTCCTAGTGGTTGCAACGCTTTTTCTGAGATTTTCTTCGGTTTTTACAATATATTAACTGGTCAGAGCTAACTAAAGAGGTTAGAGACAGTGCTTCTAGGGGGTGTCACATTGCCCCGACAATATTATTGGTTTTGACAATGTATTAAGTGGTTAGGGCTAGCTTTAAGAGATGAAGAAGGTTTCTCTAGGGATTGAAACGCTGGTCCTTCGATTTTATTCGATTTTCATGTTGTACTAATTGATCTGGGCTTTCTGCAAGGGATGAGGGTGTCTCTAGGGGTTGCAGCACTTTTTCTGGGATTTTGTTCGTTTTTTATAATATGTTAACTGGTCAGAGCTAGCTAAAGAAGTTGGAGACAGTGGCTCTAGGAGTTGTCACATTGATCCCACAATATTTTTGGTTGTGACAATGTATCCTCAGATGTTCCTACATCGATAATATGTTAATAAATTGTAAAGGGTGGATCAAGGTTCCGGTTAATGAGAACTGAGGTCCAGTACTTACGTGAGTAGTCCAGGATTGGGATCCGCCTGGTACCAGGAGTACTGTGGCATGTACCCTGCGTGATGCGGCGGTGGTGGTGGCGGCGGTGGATGGTGTCCAGGCGTGTGGGGGTGGTGGTGGGTGTGTGGTGGCGCGTGCGGATGCGGATGGTGCTTCATCTCACCCGGCCAGGAGGGTGCGGGTGGGCTCTCGTTGTGCTGGGGCGACATCTCGCTTCCGGGGCTCGAACTGCCGGGGGTGTGACCCCCTGCACCACCGCCCATGCCGCCGAGGTAGCCCGTCGTCGGACTTCCCGACACCGAACTTCCGCCTCCTGCAACCAGATCGAGAACCCTTCTGATTAATCAAACCTTTCGCAGTGTTTTTACCAGAAACTAAAAATATTTTTATAAAATAAACTTTTAGATGTGCTCCGATTGAAACTGTTATGAGGAACCGAAGTAATGGTGTAACTAGACCGCGGGTTAAAAGTATCGGAGGACGTGTAATTTAAACATTTCTGAAATTTTTGGGGAAAGAGAAAAATTCCTAGGTGGCGCTAATTAATTTATACAATATTTTGATGAACCTGTCACTTCTCGTGCTAGGTACACGCGCCATCAGAAGGCTCTGATGCTCGATAAAGTGCGTTCAGCTAAAGGTTTTCGCATTTCCTCGAGAGGTTGTTTCTTCAATGAAGCATAAATGGGTTCGGTCATTTTCCAATGGCATTCCGGTTCTCGTTTTAAATATGTTTCAGCGGTGGCTGTGACAAGGAAGCTCTCGGTGCCCGCCACGCGTCGATGACTGGTTACACGCACCGACGCAACCAGTCGTATCATAAAGTGAGTCAAGAGATGTGGATCGGCAAGGTTGTCGAACGGTTCTGCGCCGATGGCGTTACGATTCGATCTGCTTAATTGATTTATATCTTCCGACGACTGGATTCGTCGGTTTCGCTCCTGTCGCTAGAGATAGCAGAACGCCTCTGTCTCTCGCTATCGAAAGCTTTTAGCCCGTTGTATTCTCGACGTTGGTCGCGTGAAATTCGTTCGAATCGGACAGTGTATCGACCGGCGCGTTGAATATTTTCAACGTGATTTAAACCGTATCGGAAGCGTGTCCGACGTCCCATTGATCTCGCCGATACGCCGTAATTATAAGCTTGCGAACTCGGTCGGACCGCCGCGCGCGTTTTCTGGTAGCCCGTGTCGCCAGTGGAAACTTCTTATTATTCCTAAGATTGAGTTATGCTAATATTTCGCTCCTGTGCTGCGGTCCGCCTCCGGCGGATCCTCCCGGAATTTTAAACAAAATGTGGGTGGTCAAACTCATTAATAATTAGACAATCTTTATTCAAAATAAATTGTTTTGTTCCTTTCACCATTTTAGATTAAAGATCTTCTCATAAATGCATGAAATCCGTGGTGTAATTATAAGAGTATACTATTGGGGAAACATTGTTGCGTTCGATAAGAAAGTATCTGTACAGCAGATAGCGAAAGAAAAATGATAAATACAGATATTAGAATCGAATTAACCTTTCAACGTGGGAATATCATTTAACTTTATAATTCGCATTAAACGCTCAACGTTTACTATTTAGCAGAGCAGCGCCAGCGGACGATTAGAGAAAAGTTCAACGAATTCACGTTTTTCTAATAGCGATGGAACTTGATGGATCATGAGCGATCGAAAACAGTTGCACGTGGATCATTTTCAACAAAATGTCGATTTATCGTTTGATGTACACTCCCGTTCGTAAATAGACTGCGGATCTTTATGCAAAATAAAAAACGTTTGCATTGATTGCGAGACACAGGAGCCAAATAGAAATTTCTTTCTTCTTTTAATCGCCTAATCAAGGTAAAATTAATACACAGATGTCCTTAAATCTTCTTAATTCCTTCACTGCTTTAAATAGTACGTGCCCATTTTCGTCATAATTGCATAAAATCCGCAGTCTATTCGTAAATTAAGAAGACAAGGTCTTCAATTCTCCGCGACTTTACGTTCGCCGAAGTCAATGTCTGACCGAGGGTGTTCTAAGGATCCTAAATGTCTGAACTGTTTCATCTCGATGTTTTACCATAGTGACATAATGAGGATCAAGAGGACGAGGATTAAGGTTGATCAAAGAAATTCAAGTTAGCTGGCCAGGTGGCCGAGCCACGGTATCACGTTGCGCTAAAAGTCAGCCGGAGGTGGAGCCAGCAATTTACATCTAGGAAAATGAGAAAGATAGCGAACCTCCTTGCATGAGACTTCCGGGCTGGCCCGGTTGAGGGGATGGTCCTCCAGGTAGAGCGGTTCCACCGGCTAGCAGGCTGCCGTGTTGTCCTCCGCCTCCACCTCCGCCCTGCTGCGCCGCCTTCATCATCTTCTTGTACTTACTTCTTCTGTTCTGGAACCAGATTTTCACCTGCAACAAAAATCGAAAGAACGGGTCAGCTTGGAACTCGTTTCGCGGGTTGTCGGTAGCTATTGCAACGCGAAATGCACGGTGGGGGCAGGAGGGAAAAAATATTGACGAAGAGAGAGAGAAAAAAGGGACAGGAGGAAGAGGTAAAACAAGAAGAAGAAGAAGAAGAAGAAGAAGAAGAAGAAGAAGAAGAGCCGGGTTGATGTACTGTTTAACGTTGGTCCGAGAGACGTGGGAAGCCGGCAATTTCCACTGTCTCCGCGTCTGTCCTTCCTTCCGTCAAACATCCGATAATTACAGGCCTGATAGACATTTTCTGCGAGTACACGCGTAATGATACACGCGTCTTCCTTTGGCATATATATTTTCCTCGAACGGCAATCCCGGTCGCGCAGTCACCTTCGATCGCGAGGAAGATACATTGTAGCACGAGTAACCGAGCACCGTTCACGTTGCCAATCTGTGACACATGGCTGCGGCGACGCCCCTAGCAACCGGGTAACTAGGCCACTTTTGCAGAAATTAAGTAAACTGAGTGCGACAGCCCGGGGATCGCGTTCTTTCAAGCTGGGGAAATTTGCGACAATTGACTCTTCAGCGAAAACGATTTTACTCGGATTTGTAACATTAAAGTTCCGTGTTCAGCACCTATTCTATCACACCACCTTCTCGGGATTTGAAGATCAATCCTCCGGAAGCCAAGATAACAAAGAATTCGAAGCAGAGACTCGGGATCAGCCTCCGATTAGGTGCTTCCCAGGTCCAGAAAAGTCGCTGCAGTCTCCGAGAATACTTCAAGGGTGGGTCCACAGGGCGTCTTCGCAGGGAGTGGAGGAGGAAACGCAACGAAGGAGGAAAAAAAAGAAGGAGGAACTGCCAGAGTTTCGTAACTGTCGTTTCTTTTGCCTGTCCCTGCCTACACGCCGCATAGAACGCCGGGCACGGCCTGCAGCGGATACTAATGCGCGTGTGCCGCTGTTAGGATTGCACATGCGGTATTTTTTTGTGTCCTCGCGATCTATACGTACGCCGTGTGCACGTGACGGGCTGCTCAATCTTACGTAAGCCTGCCTCATAGAGGCGAGCGCCTGTGCCAAGAGAAACGTCGGATGAGGAACACGCTCGTGTTTTGCGCGAGCCGAGCGCGCACACGGCGCTCTCGAACCCTTCCTCGGAAAATCGCTTCGGGAAGAGGAAGCTCTCGGCTCGTTGACTTTCTAACGGAAGTGTGAGCGATCATTTTGATTTTCTCGCTGATCCTGACTTCGAGAATTCGGAGGAGGATTCAGGAGGTACGAAAGCTCCTCGGCTTGGGGTAGCCAAGATAACCAGAGGTTGTCTATCCGAGTTGGACTCGAGTGACATTTTTCCTCGAAACGTATTCCCAGACCTACATTTGTCTGATACACATACATAAATATCGTGAGCGGCTTCGAACACTGCCGCGACGATAACGTTCGCATAATGTACATCAGCCTCTGATAAAGGAACGACACTCTCGAACACGCTATCATCGAGGAATTACGCAACCGACGGCCGTTTCCTTTTCCGTCGGATGCCGGAATACGCTAAACCTATTGTTAGTGCCACTGTTCTACGCGGTCTCGAGGTGCTGGGCACACATGTGTCTCCCTGATCGCGTCCCTGGGTCCGAAGGTCTTGGCACCCTGGGAAAAAGGATTGGGACAAGTCCACCTCTACGCTGATCGAGATCTGCTGGCTTGTTTCGCCTTTCTGCACTTGCCGGAGAATTGTTGCATTATTATTTTGAGATTAAATAGGATCCAGCTAAATTTTAGCTACTTTCTAAAGAGAACCTTAGCTAGCCTCTAACGGATGGCCATTTCAGATACTCCAACGTATCATCATTGATGTCACAAAGGAACCTCATTGAGCAATGCCGGAATAAGTCCACCTGGGTGATCAAAATGACCCAGAAATGCTTATTCCACCTTTGCTGAAATTCTGATGGAATATGAAACAATTCACTAGTCTCCTGCCAGGTCCAAAAGGTTCCACTTTCCATTGCATCATTACAAGCCTCGGAATGGTACCTCGGCGAGACCCTGTCAATTTCATCATTCGTGACTCTGTGTTACACTAAAAGTCTCCGGGAGTTTCAACAGAAGTGCTGCTAAACTTCTACAAGAAACGAAAAGCGGCCGGAGCCGCTCGCTGCTCCTGTTAATTAATCGACGACCGTGCTGCACGGTTACTATGGTCCGGTTCAAGTGGCGCGTCAACGGTTTGACGGCTGTCAGGAGGACGAACAGGTCCTCCTCGTCAACCCCGGCGTGTTCCGGCGGTTGTGTAATCGTCTTTGGTCCGGCGGGTGACGCGTTCGCGCGTCCACGGCTTTTTACGCCTGGGGCGTCAATCAGGAACCGTACGGTTACTTTAATTAACCGAGGCGGGGCGAGGTGCTGACTAGATTCCCTACAGCTAAGGAAAACTATCCTAAACTGAAGGAGTGCAGCAGCGTTCAGGAGAAGGTGGAGAGAGGGGAACAAAATTGTCACGTCGGAACGAGTTCATTAAAACTTTTCTTTAACCCTTTGCGGTCGGAATGAGTTCAACTGTTTTCCCATGGGCGACCCCATTGACCCCTCGCACTGCAGGTCATTCTTTGTCGTTCAAAATTGTTGAAATCCGTCGATTTTTGTTCTTATTTTTTCATCCTGTTCAAGGTTTAAGTGATTGAAGGAAAAAGACCGACATGTTGTAAATAATCAAGATTTTTCATTCATTTTTGTTCGGACCATAACTACGTTCATACTGATTAATAAGCAATTCTATTCAAAACATCATGTCAACCGACGATCCACTGTGAAAGCATCTTCTATGGACAAATATACAACTTTTGTGATCTCGATTATTTTCGCTTTATAAAAATCGCACATGTACTTCAAATATCCATAAACATGTGTGCAAAATCTCGCTGCTGAAGATACAATAGTTTCCCCGAAAAATTGCTAAATAATCTTGCAGAAACTATTTCAAAAGTGAATGTCAAGACTGGTTCCTAGGACCGTAAGAAAACCACAAGGGAGCTGATTCTACACTGAAAGAATAGAACGAGAATAAAACAGGAGGGAGAGAGAGAGGGAACGAAATCGTCACGTCAAAACGAGTTCATTAAAACCGCGGCTTCGAGAGAAGAAACGGCAGCGGGCCCGGCATTGTTTCACGTTTGGTCCGTCGAAGCGGTCCCGCCGAGGAACGGGGAATGTTCGTGTAACGTGTGCCGTATAAAATGGCCGCGGTGCGCGTACGGTATCGGCCGAAAAGTATGTTGCTGTGTTACACGAGAGAGAAGCAGTCCTCATTGGTGAGTGCGCGAGTGCGCGCGCGTCCAGCGGCGCGGCGTGCCGGCGCAAATAAATCTCTGTCTAATTGCTCGCTGAAAAACCAAAGCGGCCGCGTAGATGGCGCCCGACAAAGGGCCCAGCGTTAAGGCCCCCGTCCCCTGCTGGTTTATTTCGCCGGTCGTCGGTACCCGAGAGCGCCACCGCTCTTTTGTTTATTGATATTTACAACCCAGCATACAACGCGCGTGGCCCGCGCGACCCGCAGCTTTTGCTCGCGAGGACAAGCTCGCGTGCCTTTTTTCGGATACGAAGCGTCGGCGTCCCCTTGTCGGACAAGCAGGTGCAGATTCTTGCCTGTGTCCCCAGATCAGGCGGGCACTTATCACTAGAGTTAAGTGATCGATGGCCACCGGGGATCTACGAGCGAAAATCACGAGCGCAAAAATGTAGATTGATCATTACCACCAGGATTCCCTGGATAGTTTCGTTGCTGAAGTTGTAGAAGACATTTCGTGCGGAATAATCCGAGGATTCACGGTTATATTTGAAATTTTTGTTATCGGCCAACCGAGAAAGTTGTTTCGGTTCTATCGGTACCGATAAACGGCATGCAAATAATATTATTATTCGGGAAATTAGTCACCCTCGAGTTACTCTAGTACTGTTTTCTTATGGTCTTATAAATTTCAGCTATTTCGAAAAGTTTCTTGTGCTATAAGAAACATGTTTTTCCTAGCAAATTATACAGGTTAAATCAGACAATAGATAAGCAAGTTGAAACAGTGGTTTGTTAACGACGTTTTAGGTCGAACACACAGAACATTACGACACAAATTTTCTTAGGTACTTGACAGCTGATGTGCCCACAAATTTATCTTCTGCGTTCTTGTAGATGCTCTATCCGCGAATACAAGAGCAAGCAAAATTTGAATTTACCGAAGATCTTCGGGTACCGAGAGCTCTCTGTTGGCAGAGTGCAGCACCGGCGTGTCGCTCGATCAAACTGGTAATTCCGGCGTTCGACGATCGCAATCGGCCTAGCCGTACGAAGGGACATCGCGGCCGGTCGGCAGCCGGCAAGAAGAATTCCGGCAAAAAACGCACGGTCCGCGGTTCGAAATGTATGCAAATGCGCGTGACGAGTCAGCACCGCCTCGCGACGGAATACATAAGTACACGAAGCTGAAGGAACGCTCGACGGAGGCCGAGGAAGAAATCCTGGAGGAGGAGGAAGAAGACGAAGAAGAAGAAGAAGAAGTTTTGCGCTTGAACCAGGCATAACGCCGACGGCCACTGGGACGGTGGCAAGCTGCTATCTCTGTCCCGGCATAGTGAATACGTGGCCCAAGTTAGGGGACTTTGAACGGCCGTCGGGCGCAAAATTCGCGCGCTTGCCAGCCGGTGGTCGCGCAGACCTTTCGCGCGACAACCATCGAAAAAAACGGACGAACTTCGTCGTTCGAACTTCACTGGGCAAACTCGAGCCCTGTTCAAGATGTCCGCTCGACGGCTTCCGACGTCGCCCACGGCGAACCGGAGCGGCGCGGACCCGTCGCTCCGTCGTCGATATCGACGATGCATACTCAATGAGCGACAGATCGCCGCCGGAGGGTGAAGGGACGTTCGGAACACCGGGAAAGGGGTACAGCAGCCCGGACAAGGTTTCAGGAGTAAAAAGCACGCCGTTTCGCCTGCGTGAATCCGAGAGCGCGGCCTGTTTAATATTTATGAGAGGCATCTAGGAATAATCTACGTCTAAATGAAAACGCTCCCACCGAATCGGGTCTACGTGGCCCAGCTGCCTCGCTTAGGCGACGCGAGACACGATCCTGGGAACAGATCTCGCGCGATTGATTTTTCCCGGATGATCTTCAATCGATTTATTCTTCGTGACCGAACAGCCGTGCTTAGAGGAAATGCATGGGGGAAAGATTGTAGTGATTGTCCGACTTCTAAATGTCAATTAATTTCGAAGAATTTAGTGGACGGTCTTGAGCGATGAACATTCTTCGAGTCTGACTCAAGGCAGTCCGAATTCACTGCAGGATTTTTGTCTACATTGTAGTCATCGTATCAGATCATAAATTTCCTACTAATGTTGAACATCAATTAAATTTGAAATAGAGGAAACTTCTCCTTGTAACGCAGTAACACATTCCTTTTAAATGTTAATTTCAGTGATGTCTGCGGAAAGACTGTCTGGTTACGAACGATCTGTTTGCACTTGTAGCCTATAGACACTTGACTAGCTTAAAGATTGGTCGGTTATCTGGCCGGGTTTAGCAGTGAAGTTTGAAGATTACAGGTTTCGTTTATCGAAGAACAATGTGTCTGGCCATGGACGATCCGTTTCCACTGTGCACTTTCCGTCTACGTTCTCTATCGCAAGAAGAGGATCAGCTCGAGCAGTCCTAGCCTTCCCGTTGTTACTTCTGACCGATATTCGTTAGCAGTTTTATCGAATGATATATGCTATCCGTGGATACCGTAATTGGCGCTTGCAAAAATGTAGTCCTTGACTTGATAATACCGGCCGATAGCACCAGCGGCGGCTCACCGCGGCTCTGTTAACTGTAGTTACAACCTAGTTACAATAGCTCGGGGCATGAACGATAAAAGTTTCGGAAGGTTCCGAGCCGTTTGATAACGTGGAAACGGAGAAGTGCTTCGGGAGAAGTGTGCATCCGATCCTCCGCCGGAAAATTCGTCAAATTCGCCCGTGAGACTTGATCCGTTTAATCCAACCGGATTAATAAAGGAAATCAGATTCGAACGATTTCGGGTTAAGCATAGCACCGAAACCAACGCTCTCGTTCAGAACATTTAACAGAGTACCCAGTATAATATTAGCGTAATATTTCTTCGTCAAGAAACCCATACACATAGATTATCCGAACTAACAGTTTTTGACAGACTCGACGTGAAGGTTGTCTACTCCATTAGCGGGCTGTTTCAAATAATCGTAATACACGAACACTATAATTTTACCAGCATTGATAAGCTTGCCACCGATATTGTCCAACGTTTTCAACACTTGCCACGTCTAACCACACCGTTCGTGATCGTTATCTTCATATAATTACTTTGTTTTTCGAATAAAACGCATCGGACAGCCAATTTACCTACGCTAGGATCGCCGGCTATCAGTATGTACTCTAACAGCTCGCCCACAAACACTAATTGCTCATTGTTCAGTCGCGTAAACACATTCGAACATTATTTCTGCAACTCGTTCCGTAAGGAGCATGTCAATCCACTGTCTGAACTTCTTGGGGGGTGCAGAAATTGCATTATACCTCCCTGACTTGACATTTTCCATCATATTATAATCCTCAAATGCCTTCACTTTTATCATTAAACATGTCAGGAGTGTGCGTGGCCATCAACGTGTCCACTCTTATTCTTCTACAACCCCTTTCAACCCCTATAAACATCCCCAAGATCAGTGTATCGTTCGAATGACCCGATTGTCTCTTAACTTTTACCATAAAATATGCATTCAGGAATGTCCTTAAACAGCCACAACCATGAACCTCCTCCAACCCCCTTCAACCCTCAAGCAACACCCTCAAGAAATGACTCACATAATTAGACTGCGATGTTTATGCATTCTCCAATTTTTGTCGACAAAGGACCCCGCACAAATCATATGGAAAATCTATCCCGGTTAAATCAGTTGGATTTTTTCGATGTTGTAGCTTATGATCTACTGAACAAAAGATGTAATGGGCACAAAGCTCAATAATGGAGAGTTATCGAGTTATAATCAGTCAAACATGTTTTTGTGATTTTTATGTGATTTTTGTGAAAGATTTATGTTGATTTTGTGAAACCCTACTATTTTTGTTTCTCGAACATTTTTCCAAAAAATAAATACTTCCCGAGATTTAAGTCTTCGGCAGCTCGAATTTTCGACTGATTATAACTTGATAACTCTCCATTATTGAACTTTGTGCCCATTACATATTTTCTTCAGTAGATCACACGCTACAACATATAAAAAATCCAACTGATTTAACCGGGATAGATTTTCCATGTGATTTGCTAGGGGTCCTCTGAAGAAAGTGGAATGAAATAAAATCATATTTTTAATGGAAACAGTATTCTCTCGAATTTTATATTCTAGCCTTTCTTGAACATTGTCATAAGCCATAAACGCATAAAGATCCGCAGTCTACACACAATGAATCTCCCCAAACAATCAGTTTATCAGTCGCAAGTCTTTGGACGAATGTTGACAGGCATATCACCCCGTTACTGACTAATCCGATCGCCAAATGGACTCGCCTAACCGGGCAGCAGCGTGGCTCAGCCCGGTAGTCTTAATCCCGTGTCGGCGGGTAGCCACGCGTTTCTCCGGTTGCGCAACGCGGTCACGAATTATGCTCGGAAATCCAGCCGCGAATTATTTCGCCAATCATCGTGCCAGCTCCCCGTGGGCCAGTCAGCCACCCGCCGCGCGTGCAGATCGTCGCTGACACAAAATTGGAGGTTATATCGCAGCCGGGCGTATCGCTCGCTGGATCGAGTTATATTCCCGCGGCGGCGGCGGCTCGATCCCCGGCGCGCATACACGCACCTACATGGTACACGTACACGTACACGCGTGTACACGGTACACACAGTGGACCCCCGTCGGCGTGTTCTGAATGATCCAATCTGTCCGCACAATAAATAATCACGCGTATCGGCACGGCCTACCTGCGCCCTCCTGTATGCCGAAAGCCGTAACAAACTAATCCGTCATCGGTACCGGACGACGACCGTACAAATCGCCGAAGGGTTTTTCAACGGGCAGCAATCAGCGCTAGCACCGGGCACCCGGTCGATCGAGAGGTGAGACCAACACCCACGCGAAACGATACGAATTCGGGCGAGAACACGGGGGATGAAACGGGACCGTTTTTAATTGACCTTTGTCCCCCGAGAACCCTTCGCAATCCTAGCCCGATTGATCGGACAGACGCTGGACAGCTTCTCGATACCCCTCGGACTTCAAAGATCGACTCAGGCTTGGTCTCCGGGGGGTTGATTACGGTGGTTGTAGCCGGGGGTGGGTAATCTGAATTTTGAATTGGAGAAATTGCATAGGTGTATCGATTTTATGAATTTTCCTCGGAAAATATTTTTTAGAAGATTCGTACGGTGCCAATGACACTCCACCCAGGGGTAGATGACATCGAGGTGCATTGTGGGACCTAAATCCTTCCACCATCATCATCATTGCCAAGAAAATTCATTAATTAATCGTCAAATTGATGAGCCAAGTAAAAGCAGCAATTATTTATGGATTTGTTTAGTCTGCCATTACTACTATTGGACATTTCGACCATAAATGTCACCGCAGTAGAATGTACGGAGAACAACGAGTCGAAACGCTATATTTGCAGTGTCTATCGCCGGCTAAACGGTAATTGGCAAAGGATTGAAGCTAAGGGAACCGAACGACAGTCTATAAACGTATTCAGAGATGTACAGACGAACATATGTCGCATTTTCCGAGCCTGCAGTCGCCTGGTCGAGCATGTCAGCAGGTATCGTAGATACCTACGTTCCCTGCCGGTCTCGAGGGTGGGGGGGATAATAACAGCCGTGTAAATGCGTCACTAGGGCCCCGTTCGTTCGCATAATGCTATAATGCCTCTTTTTTTTTTTTATTTCGCTCGCCCGCTCACTCCCACAATGCAACGTCGGTTCCCCCCTCGGTTCCCCCTCGTCTCTCCCCCGCACCGGCCCCCTCGCTGCTTCGGCGATTCCCACTTCCTGCCTGGCATCGGTGATGCGCAGTGCCACCTTAACAACAACGAAATTCCCCAGTGGTGCAACGGCCCCATCGCGCTTTGTTATTCATCGCTGCGCTTATGCCTCTCCCTTCTTCGTTTCGTAGACGAAACGAGCTACATGCATATAGTTTTCTGGCAAGGAACGATGAAATATCGCTCGGAGAACCGAGGGAGCCAGCAACACCGAGGAACCGGGTTGTCCGTTACTTCTCTTCGAAGTTTCAGACTGGTCAAGGAACACTGCTCATGAAGAGACTGCGGATTTTGATGCAAGATAAAAATTGCCCGGATTCATTGCAAACTACGGAAACTATGTACTCAGGCATACATCTCTTTTTTTAAAGTAGCACCTTAGGACCTATCCATTTTTAAATGCATAAAATCTGCAGTTTATTTACGAGCAATTTAGACAAGGCGTTGTGAAGTGTCCAGAACTGTGGCAGCAAGCTCTACGTTAAATCTAGAAACATAGTCTGTCAGACTTCTTTATGAAAAGCCAGTTCAATTTTAGCTCGACAGAAGTATTTTCATATTCAATCATTAATCCTGAAAGCTCATTTCCTTGATATGAAAAATTTTATAAACAGGATTGCTGATCAGAAAATTGATGTACTCTGTAGCAACTACCACCCTTGGACTATCCTTGATTGGACCTGTCCTTCGCCAAGATTCCTGTCGCCAAATCCCAGGACGAATCATTCCTGTTTCATCGGCAACGGTTGCCTGTTTTCGAGCAGATCGCGGAGAAGATAGTGATCGGCGGTCTTTCTGCGGTCTCATTTTCTGTTTAATCAGGAACGCGAGAAGCATTTAGTTGCTCCCATGCGATCACAATAGAGCGCGTGCTCGTCGTTTGTTTGTCGGCCGGTGGAATCTTAATCGGAAACCGCGATTATCGTTCGTGCATTATTGCCCGTCCCCGCGGATCCGTTCGCTCGGCTGGCTGCGCTCCATCCGTGGCAGGCGAAAAATGGTTGAAATCGAAACACTGTTTTACAACACGATCACGTAGCTGACAGAACGGTGACAGGCGGAATACGAGCGAGCGGCAAAACGGTACACACGCGTACCCTGTCACCGTTCCTTTGTCCCGGGACCATTTGTTATTTTGTACATATTCATAACGCCGTTACATCATCGCGTACCGATGCATTCTCTACCCGGCCTTCTCTCTTTTTTCCGTTCTTCCCTCCAGTGGCTCGTGCTGGCTACGCTGTTCATCGATACTCTCAGCTTTGACGAGAACTTCTCGAAATTATTTCACACTTTCAGTCGTCAACGTGTCGTCCCTGTAACCTGATAGTCGGGACACTGCTAGAGATGTCTTTCAAATTGGTTAGAAGGGCTCTTATAAAATTTCAAATTTCATGCATTACTTCAAGAAAATGATTGAGATTAAATGTTTGTTCCATTGAGTTAATTTGTTAGATCTGTGCTCGATAGATTAATCTAACATTATTAGTTAGGCCTAGGGCTCTTACCGAATTGTATGTGTGTGTGTGAAAATTTCACAGATTACTTTATGAAAATGAGGAACAATTATTGTTAGCTTATTGTTCGGGTACTGAGAGTCCCAGCTAGAACTTAGTTACATTTTTGTCCGACTGAGTTAATTTGTTAGATCTGTGCTCGATAGATTAGGCTAACATCGTTGGTTAGGCCTATCCAATTAATTAAATAAAATGAAAAAATCGTGTGCTATGAAATTAATCTAGGTCGGAAGAAACGTTTAATTTTCAAGTTAGAATAGCTCGGATTGCAAAGGGCTAATACATTTTTCATTGGAAAACAGTGTGCACATTTTCAACAACAAACGTGCACCATGAACACGCGCTGCATTTTGACAGCTTCCGTTTGAGAAAATGAAGACGTCGGGCAAAGTTGAAGAAGACAGGAGGCCGAACGGGGTTCCCGTTACTCGTTTACGCGGGCCGTCCCGATAAAATGCAGATGCAGATCGGTGCAAACGTTGAACCGCATCTCTCTCGCGATGCGAGGCAGATCCTGCGTTACGTGAGAAATGTTCGGGAACCGTTATTGTATATCGCGGTGGCTGTCGTTCGCAAGACACAAAGGCCCTATTCATCCGCGTGCAATCGTATGCATAGGAACTGATCCTGACTTCCAGCATGCCTCGCATCGCTTCGCGCCATCCTCCGCCGTGTACGTACACATGCATACCTCCTTGCTCGCTGAACCTCGTTAGATCGTGGTAAAAGAATAATATCCGGCGTCAGGGCTGCCGTTTCGCCAAATGAGATCCCGATTATACCGTGTTTCCGAGACTTTCACCTGCTGAGCGCCGTCGCTCAAAACTCTCCGACGTCGAATGCAACCGTGCATCGAACAGAAAGATCAACGTGCAGCGCTGAATTAATGCAGCACTTTGATACCTCCCAGGAATTCACGAACTCGCTCTTGATCCTGGGAAATCGATGGGTTACCACTGTACCGACTCGCTGATGGCTCACGGCCCATCATTGTGCACTGAAATGCATTTTATAATGCAATCGATGCACCACAATTTTTTAGAGAGAAACCGCACACTTTGGTTCGTGTCAGAATTGAAGTCTTCGAAAATAACAGGAAGCTCTTTGTTAAATGTGCGATTTCGAAAATTCTGTAAGAAATAATTGCACCAACGTCTGTGCCAATAATTTGGATTGGTCAAAGGCCAGTACATTGATCATTGATGAAAAAATTCATTGGTCGACAAGTAGTGAATCGATACAGTAGAATTTCTCTAAAGGATAATTTCTGACTCAAAATTAATACTGAACTTCGGAGGACTGATTCGGACTGATCTTGCTTGAGTCACAGTAAAGTCCCCTTCTGTACGTTTTAGAAATTATGATGCACTCCGTTACGTGGCGTCCTCATGAATTAATGCAGTAGTGCATTGATACCACTCCAAGAAATTCATGAACTTGATTCCATATCTGGGAAAATCGGAGAATGACCAGTGCACTGGCTCGTTTGTAGTTCAAGGTTCTGTGGTGATAGCGATCTTATAGCGATCTGGAACACCTGGGGACTGGAGAGCTCGAAAAACGAAGAAGCATCGACCAGAAATGCCCGAACATATTTCTTTGCTCGAGCACGTGGTACAATCAAAATCGTTTTTACACAGTAAGACAAAACAATCATTTTAACCCTGGCACGTTTATCACGTTCAAAAGCAGTTCTATAAAACATTTCACTTTTTTAAAACGTAACATTGCAACTACAATACGACCTGCTGATTGAAAGTATAAAATATCTGAACTATTGTCCCAGAATGTTTCAATTGCTCCGAGAAATCTTAAAAACATTAAAAATTGTTTGAGAATACGGAGAACGACAGGTACCGATTCGCGGAGTTTCCTTCGCCGAGAGATCTAACCCCGTGGCCAGGCTGTGGGGTAGCTGGAGCATTAAAATATTGAAATATATTCATAAATGCAAAGTTCTTTCGCGAGGACGTCAAGATGGCCACTATTGGAGGCCGCCGAGAGAGTTGCTCGGATCGCTCGTGTCCGATGGTGTTCCCGAGAGCATTGTCATAATCGACGGGGGAACCGAGTCCGAACCAAGTCCGCTGATTCCCATGTCCGTATTCGCGAGTTTCCACGAGCCTGCTCTCGAAATAAGTCCTCGTTTGTAGGTGGATACCTTCGTCACGGTGAGCGGTTCGCACCATGGTTTACCGGACAATCGTGGTGGACGCGCTCGAGGACGATGAGCGGAGACAGGACAAGAGAGAGAGAAAGAGAGACCACGGGACAGGGGGGTTGGAGGAGTACAGAGGGGGAGCAGAAGGTGGGAGAGAGAGAGAGTGAGAGAGAGAGACGGAAAGAGAAGGGACCTTCTTCTTGGTAGCGGAGGAAGAAAACGAGAGACCACCGGGAACCGGGAGGCAAGGGGCAAGGAGAATGTCGTGCTGTGCTCATCGAGGTGTAGATCCTCGTCCCCTGGGTCGTTCCTACGCCGTGGTCAGCGTCCCACTAAGCCACGGTCACGTTTACATTCGCGTTCTGACTACGTTTAAATTGCAGTCGTACATAGAAAAATGAGCCTCCGCTCTGCCGCTGCTACCAGCCCGCCGCGGATCCACCTGTTCCGCCGACAAAAACATGGATACCCTTTGTTCTACGGACACCTCGGCCCCGGAACGCATCCTTATCTATCCCACGGGTTCAATCTCGTTCGACTGACATGCCACATTTGGCTGACTCAGCTTTTTCGAAAAATTACCATGCGGAAATCATCCTATACGAAAGTTCTTGCGTTTGCACTTCGGAGGAATCAAGGATTGCTAACTCTGGAAACAGGAATTTGATTGAAATATTATTTCAGAACCACAACTCTGTCATTCAATCGTTTTATAGAATATTTTCAGACAGCTAGAGAACATTCATGTTCACAGACAATTTTTGTCGTGACTAAAACCACCATAGATTGATAGATTCAAGCCTTCCCGTTACAATGGGCCCAGAAAAATTGATATATGATTTCTTGGTATCATTTTATTGCAGTTTGAGTGAAGAGTGAACTGCTTGAAGGTACAAATAGGATTTCACAAAGGGGAGTGTCTTGAGGTTTGTTACACGTAGTTTAGAAGTGCAAGCATTTTTCTCGCGACTCTAACCACTACGGTTTTGAAGATTACAGTCTTCCCTTTGCAACGAGCTCAAAAAAATGTACGTGCGATTTTTTGGCACCGTTTTATAACAATTTGAATGGAGAGTGTACCACTACATGGTCCAAGTAGAATTTTATGTAGTTTGTCTCTAGATGAGTTTGAATCATTTTACTGATGTAAGAAAATTTTTCTCGCTACTCTAACCACCACGGTTCTGAAAATTCGAGTCTCCGCTTTGCGATGAGCTCAGAAAAATGTATGTACGATTTTTTGGCACCGTTTTATAACAGTTCGAATGGAAGGTGTGCCGCCACAAAGTTCAACAGGAATTTTATAAACTCAAGCGTCTTCGGGTTCGTCTGAAGCGTTTCGCTGGTGTTAAAAGCTACGTCTCTAGTACATGCATCAAGGTTAAAGTTCTCCCTTGGGATAAAAAGATGATTCTGTTGTTTTAACGGTGTCCGGAAGGTGTCAAATCCTATCTGCGTTTCCCACGAGGCTGGTATCATTTATTAGCACCTCGGAAGGAGGACCGCCAGCAAGGTGGCTATCAGACCCGGCGAGCATTGCAGTAAATATCCGTTCAGCAGACGGTGGTGTCCCTAAACGCATCGGTATACTGGCGATAGGATCAAGGCACCAGCGCGGGACTGTCTCGCGGTCGTTTCGCGCCTCGAATCGCACCTGGCTCGCTCCTCGCAGGTCGTTCTAATGTCTCTGGAGCTTTCCGAGGGGGAGGAGGCGGGTACGATGAAGGATTAAGATGTAAACGACACTCTTCTACAAGCTATCCAGACAGGCGGATAGGTCGACCGGTCGGTTGGGCATTCGCGTCATTTTCTCGTTCGTGGAAACAGTAAAAGGCCATTTGAAGCGCGCGGAGCACGGTTCGCGCTCCGATGGTCTGCGAGAAGCGTTTCTGGACTTTTACGGAAATCGGGAACCTGGGAGCACCGTGCGCCATGTACAGTGCTCGGCCTATGGTGGCGAATGACCTAGCCCCATCCATATGCGTATATCGGCCTGGCCCGAGCACCCTGCTTTCTGAACAACAGCTTGAACGAACCGCCGCGTGCCGACCGCTTCGTTTCTGAACACGTCCGACGACGAACCGTTTCCCAGACACCGAGTAGAAAGAAAGCCGATTGAGATATCGGGACGAACGGCAGCTGATAAACGAGCCGCGGCGGCAGCGGTCCTCAGTTCTCCATTTTCTTTTATCAGGAACACACGTACCGAGACAGAGAAATTGAAATGCCTCGGATGTTTTCCTCGCCCCGGTTGCTTGCGCTGAACTTGCCTCATCGATCAATGCAATTGCTACCCGATCCACGCGGCGTATTCAACCGGACTGCAGATGTTTGCCTTGCTAATGCCGCCGAGGTGCTAAGTGCGGCTTGGTAGGTCGCGCTGCTCGACCGGGTCTGATCGATAGAGAAATTTCGCGGACAAGCGGGTGGAGCGGACAGCTGCATTTCGCATCACGTTCCGCAGACGTGAAACGCCGAGTTTCCGAAGAGGTCTAGGTATAACAAGACCCCAGGTCTAGGTTTCCGCGAACGAATCCCGTCGGCAAACTAACAAACCAACGAAACCCGCGCGAAAACGATCCCCGGAGCTTCTGCGGTCTCTGGTGTGCAGCTCCGAAGCGTTTTCATCAAGCGGCAGCTCACCGGCATAATGTATTCATCCGCGCGAGCAGTCTCCGCGGCAAAAACTGGACTTCATAACTCGTGTTTACAGTAGTAAATAAACGAGGAGTCAGGTTGACGAGGATTCTCGAGCAAGAGAGAGAGAGAGAGAGAGATACTCCGCTGTGGAGCTCGGTGGAATGATGAAGTGGACTCTCCTATAGCGTAGTGTTATTCTAAGCTGGAACAGTGACGCAGAAGAGGAAGAAGACATGGTTGGTCGAACCAGCGGACGATCTGTGGAAGCCGGGGATTTCCCGGTAGATCATTAACGGCGTAATCGATCGGATCAGGAAAATTCCCATTTGATCGGAGCGACGGTGCGACGGTACAGTAACCCGATTCGAGGACGCGGCTCTTTCGATCCTTTTCCCCGGGCAGCGTTCGCGGAGCGGTGATCTTTGGAGTGTCGGGAGATAAGATCGCCGTGAATTAAATACCGTGGTTCGTTCTCTTCGGCCGGGATTCCTGGCCAGAAACGCGAGCGACGCGGCCCCAGCTCTCGATTCTTATCGGGCGCGATTATCGGGGGGTGGCGGGGGGGGCCCGGCGTTCAACCGGGCCCCGGCCTTATGAATTTTGATGATATCTGATCGATGCTCCCGCGGTGAGGGGACCGAAGAAAAATCCGCTCTCGGCTCGTTAAACGAAAATTTATCACCGGCCTATTCCAGTTTCGTGCCGTGCCGGGGATTTCTGCAAAGGCACGGACGCCGGAGCAACACGGACGGACGGACGTGCCGCGCCGGAACGGTAAATTATGCACGTGCACCACGCGCATGCACTTTCCATCGCGCAGGATGTTCCTTAACGTATACACACCGTGGAAGCCGCGGCTTTCAACGGCGCCGGCTCTTCTAGCCACGATACCGACGTTTTTACCATTCAGGAACGGACAGAAGATGTTGCGGTGTGCCCGGGAACCTCCGCGCTCGCGGAAAAACGACGACGATGCTCCGTCGAACAGCATGCCCGAGACAACTCGAGTATGAAGACAGTTTTGTTCACGGTTTTTGCCGAAATTCTTCGAGGATCGCTGGGAACCCGTCTGTTTGTTCGGCGAACGTTCGCTGAACTGCGCGCTCGGAGTTACGGCGAGAAGTAGCTGATCATCCTCGCGCGAAATAAAACTTGTCTGCATTCTTTTTTACTCTGATAACAGCCTTTTCCATATTTAGAAAGGTACACTGGTATTGTTTGGGTTTCGATCTATTGATTCAGATCGGTTCTGCCTCTATTGGCTTTACGTCTCTGCTTCAGTAGCTTGTGCGACGACATGATAACTACGCGTGTCTTTAGATTGCAAAGCATGTAAGTATTATAATACAGAATATTGACACAGTTATACAATCCAAAAATTGTTTCAGACGCAGTTTTCTTCTTCTTTCTTGAGCAAGATCCACATAGGGGTTGAAACGTCGAAAGTTTAATTTAAACTTGCACAATTTGCTTTTCTTCGATTACAAGATCGAACCGTTGCGCCGAGAACATTTTCATTTCATTTATTAACAATCATACGATAGTTGAAATATATTAGAAAGGTACCTTGCAATTTTCTTCAAACGTTTACAATTTTCTATCACGCATGGAAACTGGAACTGATCAGGCCGTTTATAATGCACGAAGAAGAAGAGGAAGAAAACATTATTCCTAATGCTAAATTCCTCGAAAATCACGGCCCTCGCTGGAAGTTCTAACAAAGTAGAATCCTTTCAGCGAGATTCGCAAGACGTTTCGACATTGCCCGAAGTACACTTCGGCGTATAGCGGGTACATGCAATTTTCGAGCGGTTTCCGCGCGGGCTGGATATTGAAGAAAGGACAGAGACGGCCGTAGAGGAGGAATAGAGAGCGGACAGGGGGCAGGAGGGAGGAGAGGAGATGGAGAGGGTAATTTTAGCCGGTAATTTTACGCTTTTACTCGGCCAGGTTAGCAAGGCGCGGCTCGTTCTCGTGGAAAATGTCGTCCTCCTCGGCTACGAGGCTCTAACTTGGGGCTTAGAGCTCGGCCGGCTCGTCTTCCTCTTCGAAGAAGTCCTTCGAGTGGGTGCGCACACGAAAACCGCGAGACCGTACATCCAGATAGTTACGGGACATGACTTCCTCGCTCGCAGGATTTTATCGCCCCAGAAATCTGCTGCCGTGTGCATGAACACTTATGTAGCCGTGCATGCATGCACGATGTACACCGAGCCGTACCGTTTCGCCGGCCCGAAGTTTACCGCTGCTTCAGATTTAGGGCTGTTCACTTTGTCATCGGACTCGGGAAACGGGAAGATGGATCGCCCCGGTTTTCGAGCGGAGCGATCCATTTTCCGGCAAAGCGGACTTTCGAGCCGATGCACTTCAGCTAAGAGCAAAGTATTATTCCGCGAAGTGCCTTCGGCAGCCATTGCTCCGCTGTGCCGCTGTTAACCCTTCTGCCCGGACCCAGAAGTTAAGAATTTCTTTAATGTCTTCCTAATCTGACGAAAATTAAGAACCATGTTACTCTTCCAGTCTAAGTACTTCATTCAGTACGATGATTAGGGGTGACTAATTTACAATGGTCTTCTTTCTCCCTTCAGTTTTTGTAATTTTTGAGTTGATTGATTCAGCGAAACAAAACGTTATTAAATGTATGTCAACAAAGTTTGTTTTACTGAAGGTGCCGCCGAAAAATTGATCTTCGAGAGCGAACAAATTGTTTTGTTGCTCATCTACATTTAATAAAATTGACAGCATCAATTACAGGAAAAGGAAATTATATAAAAACTGATTTCTTCTTTTAATTGTTCAATCAGTTTAATCAGACTCCATAGAATCCGCAGTCTACTTATAACTGTCTCAACGATCACCATTTTGTGTTATGACGTTAGCAGACACTTTTCGGAGCAACATGTTAACATTTTCCAATTCCTCGACGCCAGCGACGTTTCGAGGAACGTTTTGCTAGAAAGTGGTAGCAAGAAGTTCAGTGTTACAAGCAAGGAGGGAGCTCGGCTGAATATTTTGGCGAGAAAATGGCTAATTGAATTTCCCGACAACGTGGCCGAGCTGATTTTTTCGAGCGGCCGTCTCTCTTCCGCCTTCCACAGTTTTTACACCGTTCGCATAACGGATAGAACCACGAGAGCGGGCTGCACCTACACGCGCGGTCTTTACGCACGCACGCACTCGTTGCGAGCTCACGCGAGAGAAGGGACTCTCTCGTTGTTGCCCGGAGTCAGCGTTTTGCGAAGGCTGTTTCGCTCGTCGGAGGCTCGACATGAAGGAGCAATCGCTCGCAAGGAGCAACGAGAGATCGTTGATAAGGGTATAGATGCGCCCCGGGTGTAGGCGTAATAAATTGTTTGCTGATTCTATTGAGCCTACACGATGAAAACAATGGGGCAAATGAGAGATGGAGGGCGACCGAACCGGGCTCCGAGGAAAATGAAATATTACCCTGCCCCGTGCGCTGACGAAACACGGCCGATTTCTATTGCCGATTTTTCAACAATTCATCACTACGTTATGTCTCCGGCAACGTTCTCGCCCTTTTTAGCTATTTGTTTCCAATAAAATAGTACCCAACAAAAATATCCTGTAAATAGGAGCCAAGTTCTCCATGGCCGTAAAAGGTCGTGAGATCAAACAAAATACGAAAAAATCATTTGTAAAAATTAGTTTAAAAGAACGCTATTTAATTTTTAATCAATTACATGGTGGGGGCTAAATTATTCAAACTTTACCGCTACCTAACACCTTTTAAGGCCATTGGTTTAAAAAGTAACACGGCCAAGCTTCTTATTGGGATTTCATCAATTTTTGTTGAAATTTCATCAATTATCAAGTAGGTATTACTCCTATCCCTGATTCATTAAATCCTAAACATTTTAGCCATTTTTTAATCAAAAGACTACATACGTCATGTGGCTGGGCATACCCTATATGCTTTGGGTTAGGTTATGGTACGGCTAAGTTGTTTCGTGTAAAAGGAGGTATCAGTAAAAGGTAGCATCAGATCGAACCAGTGAGAGATCAAGGAAACAGTTACAATAAAAGAGTGTTCCGAATTTTTCCAAAGACTTCAATACTTTTTACTTGAAATGGAGTATGACGAGTTTGCTAAATTTGCAGTTCGAAAGTCCCGAAACCTCTCGAAAGTGCAGAGAAGTCCGCGGGGCTGACCGAAGGGCCCTGTCGCGATTCGAACGCCAGTTTGATCGGCCCTTGGCTTCCGTCCCACACGTGGATCCCGTTGCGAAAAAAGGCGCGGAGAAAGGGAAAGGCTGTTGTCCTAAACCCGCGGGTGCACGTGAATCCACGTACACGGCGCATCATAGTTAGCCACAGTGATCGTACCGCGGCGATACGATCTCTGCTGCCTCTCGTTCCTCCACCTCTTCTTCCTTCTTCTCCTCGTCCGTCCTCGTCTCCTTGTTGCGCCTCCGCGGCGCAGGGCATTGCGTAACCTCACCTTGCCGCTAAACGTGAAACAATGCTCTCGCGTGAGACAGCGCGAGGTGCCGGAGATACGCGATCTTCCCGGTGCCTAACTCCTGAAGCGGAGTACCGAATAGAGGGACCCTGCCTACAAGCCACCAAGGCGATCTCTTCCCGACGAGAGACACTAATGATTCACGGCGACTTGAACCACCGTGCTACGACCATTTCGCGACGCGACATTTCCAGCCGACCGAGCCGTGACAACGAACCTGCATGCAGGTTTCCTGAAACCCTTCGCAGACGCCCTCATACGGCTGTCAACGCGTCGTTCGTTCTACAGGAAAGCGTAAAAAACATGTAATAATAAATATATAAATTGTCGTGGAATTTGTAACTAGACTGTGTGGATCTTTATGCAAAATGAAAATGTTTTGTTTCATCCCTTAGCAGACTTTTTCCATTGAATAAATTTCTTCATGAACGCATAAAAATCCGCAGTCTATTTATACATGACAATTAACCCCCAGTATTTAAATAACACTAAATTATTTTTCATTTCTAAGTCGATGGTTTCAATTTCTGAACTTATATGTCACTTTTCTTACGAACGAACGAACTCCACGACATCTTTCATCATAATAATATTTAAATAGATGCATAAAATCCGCAGAGTCTATGGACTAGTAACAAGATGACCATTTTCATTCAACCATCGAGTCTCTATTTCAGTTTCCCGTTATCTTAAAAACATTTAGAAAAATTGCAAAACATAAAAGACAATTCTGAAACGTACTACACTGCCCGAAAGTGTCGCAGTAAAAGTTTTGCTCCGGAAAATCCACGGATGAGAAACGGCTATTATATTCGCGAAAATAATTTATCGTGCATCCTAAAAAGCGGATTCTCCCGTGGGTACGCAGCACGGTGCGAACGTTAATCAGAATTTCCTGAGCTCCTCGTATTCCCTCGATTAAGGTTGGCTCGGAAAGCGGGGATTTTCGCGCAAGACAATGCAACAACGATCGACCTTAAGAGGCGTCGTTTTCCCGGCGCCTATAAGGCGCACGTTCATTAATCTCAATCGGTGAGTCACTCACCGTGGCGAACTTTCATCGAGGCGTGGGCCTGGTTCGCGAACGCAAGCGAACGAGGCAGATTATGGTAACTGGACGATCCTCACGGGTGTTTTGTGTCAGCGGCTATGCGACGATTTTCCCGGTCGGCATCGGCCAGGAAACAATTAAATGGGCGACGCGGGGCGAGCATCTGATTCCAGGCCGCGGAAAGCCGTTGCAAGGTGGTGGCTGGGAAACGGTGGTTAATAGGACAAATTACACTAATAAAAGGTAACAACGTCGGCCGTTTTCACGCTAGAATAACAATGGGCCTCGCAGGTCCATTTGAATATTTCCCTAATGCCCCCGCACGACGACGCCGGTTGGCCGGCTTCGCCGCAGCTCTCGCAGCTCTCCGCTTCACTCCGCTCCATTCCGCTCCGCTCCGTTCGGCTCGCGGCGCGGCGGCCGGAGCGGACATGCGCGCGCTTTTTCGTACGCATCAATGCGCCCTAGGTCCGTTCCGTTGGTCGTCTGTCGTGTCCGGAAGGGTAGGACCTGCCTACCTTCGAAACTGTTCAGCGAAGCTCTCTCTTTCTCTCTCTCTCTCCCACTCTTTCTCCCCCTGTTTCTCTCTATGTCTCTACTACTGCCGGGGGAAAGCGGCCAGCGTGTCCGACGACGTGGCATTAAATTCGTTCTGCCACCCTGGCCATTCGTCTGCGCTCCCGGGACCGTGTGAGCGTGCGTATCCGTTCCTCGCCGCACACTCGATGGATAGAATTTATTGTCTCCCGTAATTGGATCGGCGGGCTGTGACCGTAGTCGCGCGCGATCCCGCGTTTACTTTCGCTTATTTATCGCCGCTCTCTGTCCCTCCATAAACAATTAGACGCCCCGTGTATGTACTACTTCGCTGTTTGGTGAACACGCTCCGGTGGGAGGAGTTTCGGGGGACCCCGTGGGCACGTTCTGTTCGACCGCGAATTCATCCGGACCCCATCCGTTCTCAATTTGTTCATTATTTACGAACAACTGACAAATACGTTGTGCCCTCCAAAACTGTCTCCATCGCTGTCTATGCATTTACTCCGTACGAACCAATCATGTTTTTCATGCATTTATGAAGAAATTGTCTGGGGGAAATGTGAAACAGTAAAAGATACGAAGAGTTAATTATAAAGCAAGTCGAGCAACGATAGAGAAAAAACGCTAATTGAATTACTCGAATTTAAAGTAATGTTATAAATGTTTGTATTGACTACAAGACACACAGGAGCCAGATAACGATTTAATTCTTCGGTAATTGTAGACAAAAGGTCTGCGCGCGTCCTCCGATTTTGATGAAATTTTAATATGTTATAGATTTCGACATTTTGAACAACTTTTTCCTTTTCCAATATAGGGGGGTCGCTTTTAGTTTTCGAGATATTTGCAAAAAACTATCGCTAATACTGTATTGAATTTTTCGTGTTCCTGCACGCTCTGCGGCAACGTAAGCCTGCCCCGGCGCGGCGTTTGTTTACATTTTGCTTCTAAACACGCTGAGGAGGCGACAGAGAAAATAGGGTCTCACTCTCATAATATATTATTATATTATGTACTATATATTATATATATATATTAAAAAGTTTGAAAATGTTGTTGGAAAAAGTTGTTCAAAATCTGTTGCTGCATAACATATTAAAATTTCATCAAAATCGGAGGACGCGCGCAGACCCTTTGTCTACAATTACCTATTCTTCTTATAATTATTTTATTAAGGCGAAACTAATATACTGGTGGCCTTAATCTTTTCAATACCTCCAGTGTTTTAAATTGTACCGTTTTTGTCATAGATGCATAACATTTGCAGTCTAGTTATAATTAACTACGTGAGCCACGAATTAATTTGTACACATTTGGTAAATGAATTGTGGATTTATAGGGTGAGGGTGTTTTCGTAGATGTTGCGGGTGCGGTACGAGGGGGTGTGCTACCCTTAGAGACAACAGTGTAGTACTACCTTCGTATTTGGAGACTCAATAGTAGAAGGAAATTGTAAATAACGAGCATGAAAAATAATGTGTAACGTTAAATTCTTTAAGGTTTGCACGATTTCATGCCTGTTACAGACGAATTTGGGCAAAGAGGGATTAGAGGGGGCAGATGGGAAAGATTTGAGGGTTCCGTATGCATAAAATTGTTTGACCGGTGCGGAATAACGAATTGAATAAAAAGCAGTTGGCTATCGAAGTCACGGGCATCGGCATGGGTCGGAGCCAATGCGATCGTGTGCCGCAAACCGTGAAGGTTTCGACCCATCGATGCCTCCTGGAACACCATACAGCTCCAGTCATCGCGTTCTCCTTTTTCCAGGCTGATCGTTCCATGCTCCGATTGGCCGGAACGCGATACCTCCGTGTCACGGTGAAATTAAGCGTGCTTTTAACGCAGCCCCGCATTTGAGGAACCCCCTCGACCAGCTCTCGCCCTACCGGCAATCGATCCTCGTCCAATACCGTCGGAGCGAGCCAGTCCTCGATGACGCTCGAGTATGGCGTATCGTTCATGTTTCCTCCATCGTTCTCTACACGATTTGCTTCTCCGTTCAACAACTAACACGAGAAATAATCGCCATCTTTAATGACTATTATTTAATAAATTTCTGATATTCGAGAAATTTACGACATTTAACCTGTTGTAATTTCGTGAAAAACAATAGTACAGCAATAAACCTGGACTCATTTTAAAGATTGAAGATTCCACTTTCGCCCGCCACTAGCAATTTTCCTCCAAGATATTTTTACATGGTGCAGCAGGTGAGAAACCGTGGACTCATTTTTCCTGAAAAATACTGTAAATTGAAACCTCTGTGAAAACCTTCAAAAATTTTCCCCGCGAATGCAACTACCATCGATTTGTACTTTAAAGTTTCCCCTTTACAACGAGCTCAGAAAAATTTATGTGCGATTTTTTTTCATCATTTTATGGACCAAAACCGAGGACCAAGTTCGGTAGCGTAAAGCCAATATGTCAGTATGAAGTTTACTGTATACTTGTCGCTCGGACCTTAATAAAACGACTAAAAAGAATCGTAGACCAATGTTGTTGGCGTCGTTGGAATGTGGAGACTTCAATCTTCAAATCTGCGGAAGATTCATTCCCGAAAAAAATTTTTCAATGTTTCTGAAGACGTTTCTTTTGGTAACGATGTCTCTTGGTGCTTGAGTATTTAGATCTGACGATTTCTCTTCGAAATTTTGAAGACAATTCCTCGGAGCGGAGCAGAATGTCCGAGCGGCGATCAGAAGCGGAAGAAGCCGCCAGTTCCCCTGGAGAGTGTCGTTCGCGGAAAAATGTGGGCCGCCTGCGGGGTAGAGGTTCCCGGCCCGTCCAGATTCAGCCCACGTCCCATTCCCTCGGTGGTTAAGTAGCTGAGGGGAAAAAAACGCACCCCGAAGATATAATTCCCGAGCACGTCCGTGGCTCGTTAATTCCAGCGTGCGGCGGATGCACCGAGTCCGCTCGTTTCCAGGCCACTTTTCACGAGCTGCACCCGCTCGGGCCTGTTCTAACGGGCGATCAGGTGTCTTCCTCGTCGAACAGTGCTGGAACAGCGGAATGGGCGGCACCGGAGTCTCCATAGAGGCCCGGAGAAACCATAAAGCTTCCCCCGTAACTTAGCGACCGGCAGCGAGCTGTAAAACCCTGGATTTCCATGCGCGCCGCGCGCTGGAAACGAGCAGCGTCCAACGAACGTAAAACCCCTCGGCTTTCCAACCCTTCTACTTGTTCTTCGCCTTCTACCGAGAACCGCGTTGAAAAACCGTGGACCGTTTTCTTGTTTCTTCTGTTGCTTTCGCGCTTCCCTTGTTCAGGCGGCATTCGTCGGTGTTAACATGAATTTTCTGTCGGGCAACGGGTAATTGCCTGGAGAAAGTGTTCTCCGATTTCGAGAATTGATAGACTGGTCGAGGAACACGTGTAGTCGCGTGCAAAGAAGCGCCGACGAGAAAGCGGTTAGGGGATCTGTCCGGAATGCTACAGGGAGAGCTGCTTAGAAACTGTCGATTAATCTCGCGAGCTGATAGTTTCGAGCCTACTTAGTTAGCCGACGACGCACCGGTCGTGGCGGAATTTTTCGAATGAACTTTTGCATGTCGGTGACGATAGCAAAAGTGTCTTCGTCTTCTGTCTTTTTATGAGAGGAGACGATACAAATGTGTACAATATTTCCTGAACGATAATTGAATGACGAAAATAGTGTCGCTTCTCATGCTCGTGTCATCTAATAACAAGCCGGGAATCGAAAAAGCACGTTTACTTTTCACATTGTTCTTCTAATTGCAGGTTGTCTCTTTCCAAGATGTTGCAGTAGTTTCGAAATAGGTAGCTTACGGGATAATTACGCTCGCAGTGTATGTATATTTATCTCCAACAACAACTTTTTCTTTATCCTCGTCGGCCATATATTTATAGATCATGGAGCTGTGGAATTACTATTAATACGCACTGATAAAACATGTAGCCTCAAGGTTCACGTAAGATCTCGAATAGATAAGACGCAAAACAATAATAATATCAGACGTATTTCGGATTCGGTTAAGATGTTCTCTACCACTGTCGCAGATATGCAACGATTAACGACGGCTAATCGCCGTTCAATTAATTGCAACATACAGTTTCGCGCGCGAACAGTGTGCAGCGGGAGAATAATCAGCGAAGACGGTCGCCCCGATGCGACTGCAACGAGTGCAATTGCAGGGTTCTGGTGTCCGAGATCTCCTTTCCGCATCCGGTGAGATGCGGTCGATCTGAAGAGATGTATTCCGCGCGGCCGGTTGCGCGCTGGCAATTATCAAAGTCGTAAGGGCCAGCCGGCTAATGAGGCCGCCTCGTTACGACCTGTCGATTAAAATCGTGCCGACCGTCGCTCGTTTCGCGCTCGCGCGCCAGCCCGATTCGCGTTCATTGATACCGTCCTGCCACGCAAACGAGCCGACGAACCCGCAGGGATCGGCTCTGCTTTTCTTCGGCCACTGATTCGCGATTGAACCGATATCATCGCGAGGCACTCGATCCCAAAAAATCGGCAGAAATCGGCGAAAATCGGCCTCTTTAACCACTTGCTCTAATTTTCTTCACAGAACCTCCAAAACAATTAGAACTCCATCGTTCATAATCTCATACAATACAATATAAAACGAAATAAAATTGTTTAAGGAAATTTTATATTGTTCGGACTCCTGTGTTTTGACTAATGAGCAAGTTTCAATAAGACAGAAATAGTGTAATGTTTACCCGATTTTCTTTGAAGTCTTCATGACAAGTTTGATGATTGAATAAATCATCTCGAACAAGTTGGATTTTATTGAGTGAATATCTACGTAATACTACTACTAGGTAATTGTGTAACACAACGTGGTTTGTGTTCTTCGAAAATCCTTTCCCGGAAAAATTGATCTCTGAACAATCATTTCCGTTACTGTCATCAGAATCAACGTCAGTTTCAACAAGCGTTTCACTTTCGTAAAACGACCACTAATTACCTAGATGAGACGAAGGATGACAGAAGACTGACACTTCTGTCGCGAGAGGAATATACACACACGTGTACGTATTATATTTTGTTCACATTTCTACTTCTACAGTGTGTTCTTTAATGAATAAATAAACAAATATCGATTTTTCCGAGGGAATGAACGTCACTCGTGAACTTCGGTCTCAGTGATACATATATTTCTTTGATGCGCTTTGCGTGTTCCCTTTCTCGGTAATGTTTAATATTAATGCGGATCGGACGCGAGTGAATGAAAGAAGCAGTGACAATTTGATTTCCAACCTTTGGCGTGCTATGTTTGTTGCAGTGTGTCTTCGGATCCTACTTTCTTAAACATTGACTGCAGATTACTGATTTTTTAATATATTTTTTTTCATCAAAATAATCTTTTCTCCTTGCCATATGTATTTTAATAGGAATAGAATTCACTAAACATTTTTTCCCAATGAAGCAAAACTCTTTTTACTGTAATTGATTGATGTGTCGATAAGACCGAGTATAAACAGAGTCACCAGATCAGGGGAGAAAAAGTGACCCTCTCTGCCAGTACCGGATCTGTCACGTGACATTATGACGCACGCACGAGTGGCATCGTAGAAGGGGAAGCTAGAGTGGGGAGACAGGTCTTTATCTGGCAAATACGAATTTGTTTCGTTTCTTCTAGGAAATCGTTTAAATGGTCAAGCCGCGCTTAAATAATTTCGCTAAAGAAATTCGGGCAATCGCGATCGTCGTTCCGCGCGAATCCGTTCCGTCGAATCCGCGGCGACTTCCATCGGTTCCCTTCCAAGCACGCACATAAATCTTCACCGCGGATCAAGCTCGAACACCGAAAAGGGAATCGGCGAGGGTACAACGGTGCCATTCGCAGCTTTCCTCCTTTTTTCGCGACGTCCCGAGGGAAGTTCGCGCGAAGTCTGCGCCGCTTAAGAATCGCGCTGAACGGACTCGGCATGAAACCGCGATAGCGATCCGACAACTTTAATTAACTTTGACATTGCCGCTGTAATTACGAGCGTCATTAAAGCCACCGGCATTGTAATTGAGTTAAGAAAAGCGATTTGTGCCGGCTTCGAACGAGGAAAAGTCTTGTTCCGACGAGTTCGAGTTACTCGCGCCCGATTTTGTCGTTTCGCTGCCTTCTCGCGAAGCCTGGCCCTCCTTGCCTGTCACTGCCAATATTTATTACGATATTTATGCGACAGGAAAATTTTAACTAATATTCATTCCGTGAGTGTTTATGTGGAATCAAAATATTCTGTTTTAGATTCCAGCTCGCACGTGTTATATACGAATCGATTAGTTGTAACTAATTTATGGAAGCTATAAATAATCTGACAATACTGTTTACTGATCTGTGGTTCAGTTATTTTATCAATAATTTACGACGCCTGATTCAGCTGTGGTTTAACATTAATCTTGGGAAAATTGTTGGTTCTACGACCCCGGTCTCAGTTTTGATGATTTTCGTTCGTGTCTTTTGAATTCGCGTTTGTTTGGAGTAGATTCTGGAGTTGAGGTGCGAGAGATCGAAGATTCGGAGCGTGGTCCCGGTTATGGCAGCGCGGTTCCTCTTCGCACGCCGCCGCGCCGCGCCACGGCCTCGCAATCTGCCTCCGATCTCGCGGGGTCAAGAGATTATTTTATGAATATGCATCGATGCTACTCATACATATACATGGCCGAGTAATTCATAATGGTCCACTCCCCCTCGACGTGCAACGACTCCGCATTAATATCTAGTTTAGTCTCGCGTTTTGCGCGGCCGAGAGCGAGAGAGCGAGAGACCGCTTTAAGTGGCTTGTCGACACTTTGACAGAAACACGGTTACCACGAAACTGATATAACGTCATCCACCGTAATTTCGCTTATGAATAGTTATCGGAGGTGGGTAACGTGAAAAAAAAAACGGAGGAACAGAGGACAAGTAGAGCGAGATACTGGCGCCACAATAATGAGAGACTCGGTTAAATAATTATTATCGGGTTGCGATCCGGAGAACACGAATATCCGGAACCGCGATACTGCTATTTGGAAGGCTGGCTTGATTTCTGGGCAACTATCAGCAACAGAGAACTGAGATTCAGTGTCAACGTGGATTAAATCACTCTGCTAGCATCTGTGTGTACAAGAAATTATGGAACATACAAGACATTATTATTCTTCTATGTCAGTTCGTTCTACATGTATCTGTTTCTGTATCTCCAGATCAAGAAAATATGATCGGAATCTGTGAATGTTGTATATTTATGAATGTTTTATATGTTCGCACATTTTCCCCGATTCAGAAGTTATGGAATTATTCATAGGAGATCAATAATCGTGATTAAACCATTTCGTGTTTCTTTCGGACATATGAGTGGAAATTTACGCGACCGAGGGACAATCTGATAAAGGAAGATGTGCATTAATTCTCACACATTCCTCAGAAATGATTGCATAAAAGATCAGAGGATAACAGTTTACCCACTTCTGGGTAAATCTGTTTAAATCAACAAGTTATGTTCGCATGTCATATTATAGAGAAATAAATCTTGCGGTACAAATGGTTTCACGGTGCGTGAAAACAGAAAGTGATTCGCGTCCTGAGGAACGAATACGAGGGTGCATAAACAAAATTTCTATATACAGTGACCACAAAACTGCGGATTTTATGCGTTTATAGAAAAAAATGAGTATGTACAATTTACAGCAGTGGACAGATTAAAAGGATTTAAAAATATCAATTTACTCGTTTCAGCTGGTTAATATCATTACAGAAAAAAATACATTTCTATTTGACTCCTGTTGTACTACTAATTAACTATGTTGTACAATTTATGCATGTATGCCAAAAATGGGTACGTACAATTTAAAGCAGTGGACATGTTAAAAATATTTAAGGACATCAATGAATTAGTTTCAGCTATTAAGCTGAGGATAATTAAAAGAATAATACAATTTTTATTTGGCTCCTGTGTCCAGCAATCAATGCAAATATTTTTTATTTTGCATAAAGATCCGCAGTGGATCTCTCTAACACAATGTCTAACGTCTGGGGAAGGTAGGGGAGCTAAGAAAGAATTTTTAAAAGAATGGGAACAACTTGAAATTTTCGCCTGGAAATGATATTTTTGTAAGTTCTCGATGTTAGAATTTTACGACAAATACGAGTAGATGAACGTTGAAAAATTGAATGAAGAATTTTAAAAATATTAATGTGCTATTTCCACCCCCACGATTCCAACACCAACCAATGATAGCGATGCAATTTATGCCATACGAGGCAGCTGAGCTATCCAGCGCTGTTAAAAATGATTTTCCACACATCAAGTATCCATCAAGCTAAGCCAGCCGGATCAGTGGAAGAACGCGTTTCACCGGCGTCCACGTAAAAACGAGTGGCTATCGGACAAACCGATCAGAAGTAAAACGCTTTTCATTGCTGTCGTAAAGAAAAACCGGCAGACTCGGGTAAGACAAGTCGTTCCATTTTCGCGCAATTATTTCAAGGAACTAGTGCTAGGATTCATCGATTCGAGGCTAGCTCGTGTACCTCGTGAATTATACATGACCCGTTGCCCAATCCCTTCCCACCCTGGTACGCATCATGTTCCCGCAACCCCTCCGCACTGAACGGACAAGGAAAAGAGAAAGAGAGAGAGGAAAGCCGTGAAAGAAAGAGAGGGGAAATACGACGGGGAACGGGAGAAGGAGCAATGGGCGAGCGCACGGTATTGATGCATAAAACGTGCATATTTACGAAGCCTGTTTTCACGGATGTGAACACCCGGTATGCGCCGCTCGAGAGGAAGGCAACCGGGCCCCGGACTGCATCACGAGCGCCATTTATTTATTTTACCCCGGCGGATGGATAAAACTTGTTTACGGTACACGGACACCGGTGTAGAGAAACGCCCGGTGTGGACGCGGCCAACGTGTACCGGCGAGCCAGAAAGCGCGGATTTGCCCGTAATGAACGACGACAGCATCCGACACACTCGCCGAGAACGGTGGCGGCCTCTCCTCCATTTTTTTTCCGCCAGCAAAAACTGCCCGGTATCCCTATCATTGCCACGGATTCGATGGGAATCCGCGGGTCGTTATCATCCGGCAAATCGGAGGTACTTCGGTGAATGGGGGGTTGCTCCAAGATCTGATTAGGCGCGGCGTTGTGAAACTCGCTGCGCTGAAATTTCGACACATCAAATTCGGCGCGTTGTTTAGTCGGTGTTAAAGCCTCGGTTTATTAGAAAGAAATTGTTGTGTAAATGGGTTTGCTATGTTCTTGCCCCGTAAGCAGAGTTCAGCAAAATTTTCTTTAAATAAAAATTTTGCCCAACTCTGCCTATAAGGGATGAAGAAGTGTCCCCGATATAAAAACTACTTTATAATCCATATTTTAGGGATGAAGACGAGCACCAAATATATTTAATTGTCACAAAAGTATTTTCCTCAATATGTTCGTCTTAATGTTGTAAGCAACATAAACATCATTTTCCTGTTGCAATCGAAACTGAAATGATACATTGGAACGACTTAATTAATTATATTCATTGTCGACCAATGTAGATATACGATGACCGCGCGTGCTCGCTAAATCATTCAGATCTAGAATCCGACGTCTACTGATTACGTTTTCCCAAAGCCGCGTCGATTATCATAACAATAAGAATGATTCACGGGAAAGAGACCGGCGAATCGGGCACGGGATTACCCAAGATTCCCATCTGTTAATCTCAGACACAACAAATTAATAAGTAGAGCCGCGATTGAGTCGCTCACTGAACATATGCAAATTGCGACGATTATGTATATTAACTCCGCACTTGCCCGAGCAGATATAATCAATCTTCCAACGGCGAACGTTTCCGTATCACCGGGGAATCAATCATCTTTCGTCCGAGAGAGAGCGAGAGAGTGAGAGAGAGAAAGAGAAAAAAGTTTGGCCAGGGAATGTTTACTTTGTTTCCTTGAGCTTTTGATTATAGTGTCTGGGACTGTGTAGGCTACTCATTTTTGATAGACCAACTTTATTTTGGACCATCATACGAGGTTGGATCCTTTACAAAAAAGAAATCGAGATTATTAGTAGATCATAAAACTCGCAGAAAAATATGACTAGCTTTCAGAATTTCTATCTCCAGTTCTAATCCAGTTAAATGATTAATAAATTTAAATAAAATTCCACGCTTTTATCTATGTATAGTCTCTCTCTCTCGAGAAAAATATTATTAATCAATTAACTGGATTTTTGGTATTGTATGGAGAACCACACAGGAAAGAAAAATAATTTTCTCCTTTTTAGTGCATTTTAATATAAGCGTGGTTTTTAAAAAGTTTTTTTAACTGAAAAACTGAAGAAATTATATTGTTTGCAATGCTGAGATCACTCAAGTTTGTCTAAATTCGAACAAAACCACTGGCCTAGACAGTTAAAAATATCAGAGAATCGTGTCAGAGTATTTTCGTTCCCGGCATTCGGAAGTTGCAAAAAGAATAATGTTGACGAGTTACGGAGGGTCGTTTCGAGGGAGACGAGCGAAAAACAGTCGCGAATCTATCTTCCCGAGCAACGCAGGAGTATATTATGCGTGTCATATGCGTGGGTAACACGCACTTCCTACGCGAGGAGCTGCCCACGTATCTGGATCGACGCGGGACTACGTGTGCTCGCGAGAGGAGAAAAATTTTTGCTGTTTAATACACCAGCGCATCGTCGCACGGGACGAGCGTAGCGTGTTTGCATTTCAATGAAATCAATTTCGCCCGATCGAAACAATCTCATTCTCACGATCAGCCTCACGCACCGCGGAATTGAGACTTAACCGTGATTGAAGGACGTCGCATGGGTGCGCACGAGAAACCTCGATTAATTCGATGAACTTATTGTGTTCGAGCTCATTGTCTCGGGACTGTGAGACATTTTGACACACTGGTAATGCGACGCTTCATGTAATCCGCTGAAAATATTTGATACCAGCGATTCGCGATTCAGGCGACACGGGAAAATGAAAGGTTCAGGAGAATACGCGCAACTGTTACATTGTCTGCATTGTTTTCTTGATTTATTATCTATGGACACGATTAGAAAAATTGTTACCCACCCACCCCTCGGTTTATTTGTACGTATTTCGCAGTGCTTTCGATAAAATAGCATGTTCTACAAGCGGGCTCATCACTTCTGAATTATGGAAATTGTGATGACTTCTTATCTTATCTGGTGTACACTCTTTTAAAGAGACAATAACACTTTTTTAATATTGGACGAGATTCAGATTTGCATTTTTTTGGAGAACGCAGAGCAATTACTTTACTGCATGAAATAAAAGCAAATAAAAGTGAAATTAAATCATCTCCGTGCCTTAAAATGACGTACAATGGAAACGCTTCACAATATTTGCGTTCTGAAATCGGACGTTTGATACGCGACAACAAAATAGATGTTCCTGGCTCGATACTCGAAATATTCGTTCCATCCATGCCATAAATTCCGGTATTTGCCGGGGCACAACGACTCGGAGGGCTCGTGTCGTGTGCGTGGCGAAGGTTGGGCACGCAACCATTCCCATGGTGGTTCAAGAAGGACGAAAAGTGCGGGCACCAGCCGGCACAGCCAGTTGCTGGTCGCCAACTGTTGCCGAATAATCGTTGCGTCGTCGATCTACTTTCGTCCTCGATAAATTACGTTCTCGTTCGCTCGCGGGATCCTTGTTTAATTTCACCGTGTCGCTCGGATATGGCTGCTCGTCAAATCCCTTGACAGGAATTAATTCGCTCGCGATTAACACACCATATCGGCTCTCTTTTTTTTGTTTTGTAATTTATTCGCGCACGTCTATGTGCGTCGGAGTTCGAGACAGGTTTCGAACTTTTCGAAAAACGACCGGTGCTCGAGAACTTTCATTGTTGCAAAAAAGGGAGAGGAAATCATTTTCAGCACGTCCTTGGGGAAGGGGGCATTTGTCCTCTCATCCGCCGACGGGTTCTTAATGGGTTTTTAGCCGGGGCCGTAAAACGCATTAAAACTCGTACCGATGACGAAGGAGGAGGTTCCTCCTTGCCAAAAATCAGGCTGTGCATCAAGCCGACCCCCTCCATCGGAAATCCACCGGCGGACAGTGGTACTTAACACTCCGCGCGAGCACTCGGCCATCCATTCACTCGCCTAATCGTTGCATTCACTGTTATTTAATTTTACTTTCGGCGACACGGTCAGCTGGCCATGGAAATATTAATGAGCCCACGGACGTTCCACAAAAATACAAGCTTCCCTCGCTTTATAAGCTGCAGAAAATTGCTGTGCTGGAAAACCACTTCTTGTACATTGTTCTTCGCCTACGTAAGTGCTCAAGAATTTTTATTATCATTAATTAGTAATTTCGTTGGATTTCGTTAAGACATTCGCTGATGATTTATCACGTTTCTCTTCCTCTTCGAGTGCTGACTCGAACGTGGATTACATCTTTTAAGGTATTTTCATATTTTACGTTAATTTCGGAAAGTTTCTCGAGTAAATATAGATTTAACTTTTTAATGTTGAGAGTTGGAGATTGCGGGGACGGGTTTCGTTGTAGGGAATGCCGGAGAGTTCGCGTTAGCTCGAGTAGTATAAAAGCGAGTTAGTATTCAGGTGTATTGAGAAACACTGGCAGGACCGTCGTGGGCGTACCTCAGCACATCCCATATACCTATACACGTTATATACTGCTATCCGCTTTTCGTGTTTAGGCGCAGTCCTGCGGGCTCGCCGCTTCCAAAAACTGCCTCAGTAAGACGATACTAATTTTCTATTAGGGTGCGAATGTGCAAAAACCGTCGTTATTAGGTGACGAAAATCGATCCCTGTCCGCACGCCTCTCGAAAATACCGCGTTTCTCTTCCTCCAGAAAAAAAAGGACGCCGCTAACGGTTTTACGTGTCCGCACGAACCTCCTCTTCCTATAGCAGACTATAGCTATACAAAAATACCACCTAACAGTCCGACAGATTTTCTATTCTTATTCTTCGTACAACAATAATCATAGATAATATCATATTCATAGAACAAGTTTATTACTTTTTTAAAAAGTATAATATTTTCAACAGGACAAGAGAATTTTCCAATTGTTTCGTTCGAGCTATAAACCAAGACTCGTTTACTCAAGCGAGTTAATAGTACCTCAATTTGATCCAAACCGGTTCGAATAAATAAGATTCTCCGCATGATTGAAACAAACAGAATCGCGCACCTTAACCCTGAAGGTGTCTCCACAATGTCCAACAAGAAGCGCGATAGAGGATCTTCGAATTGGCAAATGATCGATTCGTTGGAACTCGTTCGCTCAAAGACGCCTCGCTGTTGCTCTAGAAAAAGTGGGTCGATTTATTGGCAGTTCTCGTTGAATGGCGCTTGTTCCTCCGAACAAAGCTCGTGGCGGCCATTAATATGTCAATTTATGCGGTTTTATTTTGTAACAACGAGCCCAAGGTATTCTCGCAAGAGATCCTGTTTCGCGTCCAGGCCTGCAATCAGCATGAGTGTGCTGGAAGGTATAACGCAAGGCTCGCTACGTGTATATCTGTCCCTTCGCGCTTCCGTTACCAATACCATTGTCAGCGTTACGCAAGCGGTTGCGGCTGGCAGGAAGCAAGCTGTCATCGGTATCTCCCGATTACGGATTAACAGGAATCGAATTCGATTGTTACATCTGGTCCCAAGGATCCTCTCACAGAAAAAGATAGAGAGAGGAGCGAGAACTCTATCGAAATGTGCCGTTCGATGGTCGCTGGACGTCTCGTCGACCTTATTGAGTCGTTAATCTGAAACGTAACTTGTTACATTATTGGCAGCGAGTAATTAACCGGGCACCCGTTAACTGCTCGTTAAACTGCTGCTCGTGATACGTCCGATCTCCATAATACGCGGCTCCGTTACCTTCCTGGCCGTCCCAAAGCGAGCCGCGTTTCACGTTCACGCGAAACGAGTCGCGAAGCAATTTGCACACATTTATTTCCTGCTAAACGCAACGCTGATCCGCCGCCGTTCAGTCGTTTTATAACTCAATCTCGCACGGTCACCGCTCGGGACTTGAAACGGTGAAATCCTCCCTCCACGGATTAACCTTCTCGCTCGAACACGACAGTTCTCCGCTATTCTTTCCTCCTCGTCATCATTCTTTCGATTAAACCCGGCTACTGGATTTTGCGGCGAATCGCCTAATGATTGCGATTCATGCGCCCACTCTTCTTTGATTCAACTTAGCACGTTCAGAATGTTCACTCTCTGCTGAGTCTCGAGGAGGATCCTCGAACGATATATTTGTTGTTTTTTTAATTTAGTGCGCATATAATTTGTTGGTTCTTTATCTTCTTTGCTAATTCTTGTCGAGGATTTATTTATTGTATACACAATGGTTTGTTATTCTTTCTTTAGATTCTTTGCTAATCCTTGTAAAAGATTATCGAGCAACGTGATCATTCAGCAGGTCCACAATTTTGTAATTTATTCATCAGTTCTTTCCGAAAACTTTGGAAGAAACATAAACATAAATTATAAAATAAGAAAATAAATTCTCAGAGAGAAAATCATGAATCTCTAAAAAAATCAACGATTTCCACCATGTACCCAAATGCAGAGTCGTCAGATGAGGGGTGGGGGCACGAGTTAAGGGGAAGCAGTGACCCTCTCTGTATCGGATTAGTCACGTGACAGTGTGACACATGCAAGGACAGAGACGGAACGTGTCACGTGACCGGGCCGCGGTGGAAGAGTGGGGACAGCGTCGTCGCAGAAGGTGAGGTAGAGTGGGGACACCCAAATGTCTGGCTCCTCTAAAACCGAAGAAAGCTTTCACGTGTGTCGATCGAGCTGGTCCAAAGTGGCTTTCAGCAGGCGGAAGAGGATCACAATGGCGGATTTTCACAAAGACATCAAAGATTACCACTGGAACATGTTCCACGCTGTAATCTTTGAATCTCTGGATCGTCCTCCACGCGACTGGTCACGAGTGCATCGCGATAAAGATTGGACATCGCTAAATAGAGAGCTCCAGCTCGCAAGGTGATCTATTTTTATTTTCTTTTTTTTTCCACCAAGAGCTTCCGACAAGCTGGCCGAAGGGGCTATAGTGACGGAAGTGTATCGATTCGTTGCTCGATGACGTTATATCGAACGCGTGGCAGCCACGCTGCTTTCATATAGCATCCGCGAAGATAGTTCGGGGACTCCGGTGAACAGAACGCATTAAAAACTAGTGAAGAATTTATGGCAGACCTTTGCGGTCTCGATGCGTTCTTCAGGAATTAATCATCGCTCGGCTATTCTCGGCTTGCGAATTGACCACCGAGGTGGCCAGACACTTGATTCTCCTTTTTCCTTTTCGCGAAATCGTACGGAGTCAACCTTCATCCTTAGAACACTGGCTCGTTAACAATTTAGGGGAGAGCGTTTATTTATTCTATGATAATGATAATAGTGGATACATTAATTACGGTTTTACTCGTGGGTTAATGACAAAATTCTACTCGAACAAACACCTTTCAGGGCCTCAATAATTTTCCAAAAATTGGCAATTTTCACTCAACATTTGGTACACGTTCTAACACAGTTACGGAGCGACTCTGAGATGATTCCGAAATGATTGGACGCAGAGATTTAGTTCTGCGGCAATGACGCTCGTAAACTGTCGCGGAAAAAGCTTGCCGTCGCAGCCTTTCCGAGCACGTCCCGCGATTAACGCGGCTTTAGAAGCGATAATTACGTCAGAGTGGTACGGTTAGCCGATAATTTCTCGCGATGCTCTTATTCTGGTTTCTGGAACGCTGCTGATACCGGTCATACGCACCGCCGCGGAAAGTAAAAGGTATATTATTAGGCGGTTGCATACGAAGTGGCTCCTTCTCCATCGGGCTACGAGAATACGTAACTTTTCCCTCTTTTTTTCCGTTTTCCGACGGTTTCTCGCGCTGTGCAGCTCTCCCATTAACCGAATACCCCACTGTTTCAGTACCCTCTTCCTCTCTCTAACGTTTTATTAGACGACGTTTGCATCTGTGACGGTTTACGAGCGAATCTATTTACACAGAAACCTGTCTTGAGGTCCTACCGACGCACAGAACTAGCAGGTTACTGCATATGAAATGTCTGATTTTTAATAAATCTTGTTCGCCAAAACAAGCACCATTGTGACTAATAAACTGCGTATTTGATGCGTTTATGGTAAAAATGTGGTGTACAAGGATTGAATAGTATTAATACATATATTACTTTTGACCTAGCAAAGTTGTCAAGAGAAGAAAGTAAAAATTCAGTTTTTTATCACTTCTATCATTACCTTCCTTGATGGCACGACTGTTATTTCTGTCAATGTTTTTCACTCCTATAAAAAGATGAGCTAAAGATTGACATTGAAATCCTGTCTTGAATGTAACATGAGACTGCGGATCTTTATGCAAAATAAAAATCGTTTGCATCCATTGCAAGACCTAGGTACCAAATAGGAGTTTATTTTTCTCTAGAGATCTGTTTGAGTTGCAAGGAATGTATTGATTTCTAAATTCTTTTAATCTCACTCTTTCCGCGATAAAATCGGCAGTCTGCATACATGCAATAAACCTGCAGGCCGCAGCAACGTTTCTTGATCGAAACGGATCATAAAATTTGCATTCTAAAATCGGACATCTCATGCGAAGCAGCCTAATACGTAGATTCACCGGGCTATTCTATGAATTAACAGTTCAGAACAACTGCAAATTTTGTGAAAGTGCTGCACGACGCTGAAACTAGTACGCAAACGAAGAAAAGTAGAGGTTCTTGCAGCGAGACGGCAACTGGTTATTAAATATATGTTTTTATAGATGCTCTAGTTAACGTCAATCAATAATTTATTTGTATCTGAAAGAGTCTGGAGTCCAGACCAACGCGAGCAAGAAGTCTTTCAGGTTTTTAGATCGGTGTCGATCTCTGCTTCTTTAAAACAGTTCTTTTTCTATTACAATATTCGAGATCACGTAAGAAAATATTTATAGAACAGCCAGTAGAGGTTGAAATATTTTCTGAGTTCGTTTCAAGACGTAATTTGCAATATCTGTCCGGTGATATGGTTTGGCTCCGAGCTTTCTTCTTCTCGTTTTGTATATTCCGATTTCCAGGCGACCTCTCGCGGTGGAAACTGCTCGAGTCACATTCGATGGGGGAAAATCGTTTATAAAGCTATTTGTAAAAGTTCGCGAATGTTTGTCGGTTTACTAATAGCGCCTGGGGCAGCGGATAGATCATTAGCCAGTACAAATTACATAAAGGACAAGAATCGCCGGTAAATTGTCGGGGAGTGGGGAGGGAAGAGAGACTGGGATAGAAGATAGAGAGCATTGGTGAAAAGGAAGAAAGAGAGAGGCAGGGAATAGTAGTGCGGGAAACGTGTAAATTGCACGCCGGCGTCGCGATACCGATCTAATATGGTCCCGTGTGTATCGCTGATTAGAACACGAGCCCGAGTCGATTGTGCGCCGCCGATATCGAATCGATTCGCGGATATAAATCAGAACGTCGTGCTCCGGTGATCTAGTACGTGCCAAAGTAGCGGCTCGCATTGCCGCGAATTATGTAAGCACCGCGCGCAGGATTCTTGAAAAACCGATCGTACATCTCGCGCTCGGGCTTCCGACGTAATACTTTTATGATGCCCCGCGATAGACGACTTCTCTCAAACGGAAATCAATAAACAGAGCGATCAATCTTGCCCGGTTCGCGGCAACACACTTTTTATTCCGAGACTGTTATTAAGAAAAATGAGTAGGTGTAATTTAAAACATTGAAAACATCAGACGAATTCCAAAATACTTTAAATATTATTTTCAACCTATTGAACATATTAAGAGAGAAAATATATTTCTGTATAACTCCGCTATGTTGCAATTCAGGTATTAATTTCTCAAAAATGTACTTCCTTCAAAAAGGTGATTCCTGAAGTAATACGGAATAACCTTTTCCTCCACGAAAATGTTCTCCGCGACTTCGTTCAGGAGTTATTAACACGGACATTGCGTTGGCATTGGCCGAGCCGGAATTCGTCTGCTTCAGCCGCGCTCTGATTGGTCCGCGTTTCTCGTTGACAATTCCTTAACGAAGCCGCGGAGAAGATTTTCGCAAAGGAAAAACTGACTTCAAATACCGCCAGGAATCTGTTATCTCCAGTATCTCTTTTTCTAAAATTTTTAAGCCAGCTGAAAATCTCGGAATCTCTTTATCTTCAAAATAGTAAAGTCGCGTTTACTGTTCAACAGCCTGTGTTCTGCACGGACAGTGATCGCATACCGACAGCATGACAGTGGAATGGAATGTACGATCGTGGACAGTAAACGCGACTTTGCTGTATCTCTTTTTCTCTGAAATTTTCAGGCCAGCTGAAAATCCCATCGGCGGTGTCAGTGGATAAGAATCGAATGTTGAAAGGAGGATCGTGGTCGATCGGTCGAATCGGCGGAAAAATGCACGCGCATAACGGCCGGTATCGACCGGAGCGGAACCCCCGGTGCATACAAGTGCATCCGCACACGTGGCTGGTCGGCATAGAAGCGCAGAAGTTCGCAAGAGGTAGGATAGGTAAGAGAGGCGGCTGCCGGTGATCTTCTGGCGAGCCAGGTTCTAGACGTTGTACATGTGTACCGGGCTTGTCGAGGCTGAATATTTATGCGCGACCTCTCTCGAGGCAGCATCGCTTGGTGCAACGGCGCGGCGGCGAGGCGGTTGCAACGCAGAAATCCGCTGCATTCTGGAAAAAGACACCGACACACAGGCTCCCGGACGGCCGTTCTGATTTATACGGAGTGTTGCGCGCCAGGATTGGCCAGGATCAGTGCCGCTCAATCGACCCGCGTACCCAATCGGTTCCCGTCGAAAACGATCGATATCTGCCGGGGCCCCGCGCCGTTATTTATGCGTTTCACCTCTTGCTACCCTTATCTCGAATCTCTGCTCGCCTTCTACGCGTGTAATGCCCGCTTTTTTTTCCCATGGGCTGCCTACGCGAGGCCCCGCAAATTGCGCGCCTGCCGCCCGATCGAAAAAATACGGATCGCGAGATCGGCTTAAGATCGGACCCGATTTTTCCCGAGAAATGCCGCTTATGTTGCGCAATCGTTCTCTTACCGCTGCGCGCGCGATTCGTTTCGTGTGATCCCTCCGCACCTGTGTCTTTCGAGATCTTTCGAGAATCTGTTGGTAAATTTTATCGATCCAGTTTTTCTCTGCATTTAATTGATCGATAAGAACCTGCCTCTGAATCGTTAAAAAATTGCCTACAGGTTTTCAGGTGAATTTTTTAGCAGTCTACGCCGCTGACCGAATCAGCCTGGAAAAATTTTTGATCGCTATTGTCCGAGCAGCATAAGAAACTCGTCGATACAGATTTTTCTCTGGAAATGACGCTTCCGTTGTGTAATGCTGCTTTAACGGTTGCATAAAGCATCTACTCGCTCTTAGAGACTGATTCTTCTTGTACGCTTACATTTTAATGATTAAACATTGCTAACCGGAAAATAGGAATATTGTTTTCCACTCTCCAAGACGCGTCTGTGCGCTCCATGTCTATATTTCCATGTCTATAAAAGTACTTCTAATGTTATGCGATCCTGCCTCAGAAATTGCACGAATGATTCACTCGCAACTGATGCTATAGCGCCTATTTTTGAATCGTCGAAGTGCAGCGTGCGGACTTCCGCAACTTTACGAGAAGTTTGGAAGAACTATGTGTGCCGTATTGTATACCATGGAAATAGGGTTCAGCCGTTGAATATTCAACGCGAGCGACTATTAGCATCAACAACTATACAAAAAGTACGTGTTAGTCGATAAAAATTGGACCGTGTAAAATTGATTTATACAGGTGTGCCATACGCGATGCCTCATTTGAATACTAGTTGTGACATTTAATTAACCCTTGGTATTTTAGTGCCTCGTTTGCAATTACCTTATTCCGGAGACAAACACACGACGCTGTTACGCTCTCAAGCTCGCCTAAGCAGAAAGACGAGCAAGCACCTCGAAAATGTAAATCGCTAATCCATTTACAGAGTTTCCGCTCGAACGTTAATTCCAACAAGAAAAATCGCACGTTTTCCACCGTACTGGTCTCGCTACATTTGGAGAGACGGTGCATGCGACGGTTATGTGTATAGTGATCGGCGGCTCGCATAAATCGAGAGGACGCGATATCGAGGCGACGGAGCCGCGATTCCACGTATCTGCGAATTAATGCGGGAACGCATCCGCGGCGAACCAAAGCGAAACGCTTGTCGCGTATGGCGCAATCTTCGTCAATCCCGATTAATCACTGCATTATAATTAATGACCGTCATTCCGGCTTTTTTCCCGCCGTTGCCCGTAGTTGTCCTTCTTTTTTCTCTCGGTGCAACATAGTTGCTCGTTTAATTATTCATGTGCTGTCTGCGAACCGATCGAATTATTTTATACAGGGCGAGCCGATAATTAAACGTGATTTAATGAGACGAAAACGCGTCACACATGTGTCCCGATATCAATAACGTAATACGCATTACGGCTTTATCAAACTGTGGCAAACCTAATTCAACCATCGATTGAGCAATCCGATTTCAAGGTTTCGCGGACAGATCGTCCTAGGAGTCGCAAAATTGAGACTTTTGTCCTCACTCTACCTTCCCCCTCCGCGACGCTCTGTCCCCAGCCACCGCCACGCCCCGGTCACGTGACGGTACTGGCAGAGTCCTAGATAAACGGTTAGGATCATACGGCAACGCGTTTCGGCTTTATAAATAAATCATTTCATTATATTGAGCAGTTCGATTTCAAGGTTCCTCGGACAGAGAAAAGCGTGTTAAACAGTAGCGGCTTCCGGCGCGTTCCCCCGTTGCACGTTTAATTTCATGCTGATTAAAGTCGCGTGTAATTAATGCGGAACGATAAACACAGGCCGTGTTGTTCGCCAGTGGGGCCAATGGCGGTTTCAATAATAATCGCGGCGGTTTTCGAAGTGGAAAGTCGATTGCAACTTTGCTATATCCGATTTCTCTTTTAATGAGTCTCGCGCGGGGAGGTTGGGAGGGGGGAGGGGGTAGTCGACGTTGCAACAGACAACGGACAGATAAACGAAATTATGCAAATGAAGGGGGAACAGCGGGGGAACACGGCGAGAAATGGAAGCATCCTCTTCCTGGATGGTTTCGTGGAAGCTTGATTCTAGGCAAGGGATCACTAGGGATCCTTTCTAGCCGGCACGGATAAAACGGAAATTTCGTATCTGGCCGCGACAGGCCGGCATAAATCGCGTTCACCGGCTAATTAAACCGTTGGCTATCGCGACGATTAATCGATCGCCGTTTCCTCCTGGATGCTGCCGAGGCACCGGCTCTCCTTCCCCTACACCTATCACCCTTTCCTCCTCGTTTTTTCCAACCGTCTCTTTCTCTTTCCACTCGTGGATCCTTCTTTTGTCTAGCGTACGCGACCTAATATAACCGGGCCGCGTTTCTTTCTCTTTCTTCCTCTTCCTCATCTTCTTCTTCTTCCACTACTCTTTCGATACCGTAATAGAATCGCGTGCTGCTCGTAAAGACTCGGACCGCTAATCGAGAATCACCCCGATCGTCCACACTGTAAATCTTTCACCGGGAATCGAATTCGGCTCTTCATTGATCCCGGAGCTCGCGAATATTTTAATTGGCTCCACGAATTATCGGAAGCGCGGGCAAACAAACTCGGGGCCGTTTGTAATCCGATACTTCCCAGGACCTAACCCTTCAACCTGTTCACCGTTTGTTAATATATATTTCTCTAGAAGATATTTATTGTTCCTTTCTCTAATGTGTGCTTGTATTTCCTTTCCTTGGAATTTCCCAGGTAAAATGTCGCGGTTATGCTGGGACTACCAGCTAACAAAAAATTGTTTGATCAAAATGTTGGAACCACTCGTACAACTCGACGATTTAAGATCGATCGAACTAAAGGGTTTTTCAATAAGGACATAACAATTTTGTATTTAAATAAAACACAGAATAATTGTGAAATCGGGCTGAAATTTATTACAGGTGTAGTACACATGTTACATTTATGTATGGAATTCGATGTCGTTCATGTGACCACCACCAGCACGACGGCAGCGATCGATTCTTTGGATCCAATTTTCAATCACTCTTTCGCACATATCAGCCCGGAATGTTGGCAATTTCGCGTTCGATATTGCTCCTGAGCTCCTCTAACGTCGTTGGATTGTTGGCATAAAGCTTCGACTTAAGGTAACCCCACAAGAAAAAATCCAACGGCGTCAAATCGCATGAGCGAGGTGGCCATTCGACTGGACCATTCCTCGAGATGGCTCGTTCGTGAACTTCACCATGATAAAAACGTAAGCCTTGACTGACGTTTTGATATTGGCAAATCATAAAAATGTTTTAGGTTATGTTCCGTATTATAAAACAAAATCGTCATGTCCCTATTGAAAAACCCTTTATAATAATTTGTCCATTACGTGGCGCTCGCACTTGGAGCAAAGCGGCCCGAAAAATGATCGCGGACGGAGCGGAGCTAATGGAAACGGCTGGTCGTGAATTTTCATTCTGCTCGCCTACATGAATGTGTTTTTCCAGCGCAAAGAATCCCGTGCAAAAAGGCTGCAGGCGAGCGTATCGCCGGCGGCGTGGTATCGGTTCGGAAAAAACGAGACACGTGTAACAAAGATCGCCGGTGCAGACGATGGGAGCACATCGCGAAGGCTGCCATTACGGTTTTCGCGAATTTGAATGAATCGTTTCGCTGCGAGAGCCAGGCTGCTCCGAGCGCCACTACGGCGAATGAATCAGCGGATTCCTCGGCGATTCTTTCGATTCAATTAAAATCCATCTGCCCGGTGGAATTCCCGCTTCGAATGCGGTACAAAGGGAACGTTCCCTCGCCAAGGCGAAAAACCGACGCGACGTTTCTTCTCCGTCGCGGCTAAATAAACCGTCGACGAATTGTCAGATTTCTGCGAAACGATGGATACCACACGATCACGTGGTTCCTCCTCCGTGTTCGCCTTCTCTCTGGAACTTTTCTGCTTCGCTCTCTCTCTCCCTCTCTCTCTTGCTCGCGCTCTTTCGCTTTGTGGATCCGCGGCGATCCGACCTCCTCCAAGAAGAAGGGATTACGCAACAAAGTCCCCACTTAGGCGATCTCTATCCTTCTTTCTGCCCTCTCTGTCTTCTCTTCTCCACAACGCGCACGTTCCTCCGTCGTAGATGACGATGCCCACGACGATACGCAGTTGATTGCGCAACGAACGTCAGCGAAAATGCACCGGCGCATCCGACGACCCCTGCGCGCACCGGAAGTCATCCGGGTAGGCTAGCTGATCCACGAATCTCGAGCTCCCTCCCAATCGCAGCTTTTTAATTTTTCACCGTGTTACATTCGCGAGAATAACGAGGATTTTTAATTTTCAATAACTGTAAATCAAGAAATCTAGAATGATGACTGGTTCCGTAAATCTAGTGTTTCCATATATAATTAATTGTTCGTATTATCAAATGTATTTCTGTAAAATTATCCCAAGACATTATCCCAAGATCTTTTATGCAACCCAGTCATTCATGAACCCATTCATCGATTTTCAGTAGCTAATTTATTCATGTCTTCACACTGGATTTCTAAAGGATCCTCAAGGCTCTTGACTCCCACCAAAAATAATATTCTGCGCACGTATATCATAAAATATTTTCTTCTGTTCAGCTTGCAAAATGTATCTCTGCAAAATCCGATGCTTCAAGAGACTCTATTCTCCAATGGTGTGTGTTATAACTAGACTGCGGATTTTATGAAAAAAATGGGTACGTACAATTTAAAACAGTGGAGATATTAAAAAGATTGAAGGCCACCAGTGTATTAGTTTTACCTTAACAAGATCATCAAAAGAAGAGTGAAATTTTTATTTGGCTTCTGTGTCTTGCAATCAATGCGAACATTTTTTATTTTGCATAAAGATCCGCAGTCTAGTTATAACAAAACTATAATCAGAGGAAGCTTGCTTTCATATTGCAGAGATCATGCGACACTTCGAAGACACGAGGAACTACTTCCATTAGCTACCTTCCACAGTGATTTTTTTAGGGGAAATCGTCAATTTTGGCCCTTCGAGCGGCAATCCCAATGCACCGGAAGTCATAAAGAGTCATTGACGCTGTGCGTCACGTCTAGTATTCTATATCTTCCCTGAAACGACCCCGGCGAGCTGCGCGTTTCTTCTGGCTTTCTATCATTCGATGAATTCTGAGCGCTCCCGGCGTCCAACCGCCGCGGAATTCATACCGCACACAATGCTGCCGCATTGCTGCACGTTCCTCAATCACAATTATTCTGAGCGCCGAGCTTCTTTGCCGCGTGAAAAACCGGACGATTTTTCTCCGCCAGCCTCTGCCTCCTCTAATTCCGAATTAAATCGCCACCATCGGGGCACAGGGAGCTTCCTCCAATTTTCTATCTTCCAGCGGACATCTTAATGGCGTCGACGTTCGCTCGTTTGCTTGCTCGCTTGGCGCTGCGCACCTGTTTCAATTGCGCAGCTACCCGGTCGGGTTTCTACGGGTTTTATCTTCACGATCGTGTTCCGATGACAGATCAAGATGGACAGACCGGAGAAATAAAAAAAAATTATTGGCTCGACGTAATTAATATCGGCCGCCTTGGAACGTCCGCCTGCTAACTACATTTTGCATTATCATACCCTTGGCAGTTTTATATTGTGCCATTTTATAGTGCATCTGTAGGTTTTTATTCATTTGCTTCTTGAGCTTGTTATATTACATTTTTATGACGTTGGTTTCAGACTGGGAGAACGAGGAGTGTTTGAATTGATCGGGGGATGTCAAAAAGTAATTTTAAAATGCTGATTCGAGGAAGCGATCGCTGTGTTAAATTTTGTATGTTCGCTTTCAGTTCCAGTTCCATTTGTCTTCGTACGATTTACTTGTAACTTGAGAGCACACTTGTGTCATCGCATAAGATCGTGATCGTACATTCACCAAAATAATTTAAACGGACATTATTCAGCGAACGCGTATAGTTTGCGTTAAACGAAATTACAGCACCATAAAAGTCAGTTACGGATTGCTGTTGCAAGTGTCGCGAGCTCCAAATAAGTAGTTGTTTATCGATAGAAATGATGGCGGAACGTTGCACAGTTTCCGAACATGGAGTGTCGCGAAGAACAAGAGATTATTTATTGGTCCACCTGCTGGCAGTCGTTCAATATCGATCGAATCGTTATCATCTCGTCGATCCGCTTGCGCGGCGGAATGTTTTATCGCGCGAAACAGCACATTTATTATAAACGACTCCGACGTTGCGTTTCCTGGGGAACAACCGTGAAAGGGCACCGAGTACCACGCAGCTACAGGTGGTTCCGCGAGAGTGCTCTCTCTCTCTCTCTCTCTTCCTCTCTCTCTCTCTCTCTCTATCTTTGATGATCGCTATTACCCGTTTCTCTCCCTTTCGCCTCTTTTCTCCCCTTTTGTCGCAGCTCGCGGCTCCCGCTTACGCGCGCGCGGTGCGTTTAATACGCGCCGTGATCAAATGGAAGCGCCGCCCGGCATAATTGCTTGGAATTGCGCGCCGAGCACCGTTCACCGCGATAAAATATTTCGCCTATAAAACGCCAGTTCCGGCCATTTATAAAGTAACCAGGCTGCAATTCTATTTGGGGCGCGGGGTCACTCGAAACCCTGATGCTCCGAAGGGGAGACTTGCCAACCAGAAATCCTCTATCGGAGCGAACGGCCATTGTCCTGACAACTCGGACGACGGACGATGCTACTACAGAATTTGTAATCGAGTCCTCCCATATTTTCAACGGTGGATTTTCGATTCAGCTGATTAAAATCATTAAAGAAAAATTAAATATCCAGTTGGCTCCTGCTTTGTACAATTTACACAATCTTCGATTTGTCAAAATGACTGGTTCCCGATTTGTTCTTTTGAAATATTTGAAATATTTTGAAATATTAAAATAATAAATATGTTTTTCTCAGAAATTTTTTTAGTGAACTCCTTTACTGAAGCACATATTCAAACAAAACTCAAACAGAATCTGTATGAATGCAATTTTGTCATTAATATAGGGCAATGTATGCCAATTGCGTTTAATGTAAAAAATTTTAAACAGATACAGCTGATTAAAATCATTAAAGAAAGAATTTAAATTTCTATCTGGCTCCTGTTTTGTACAATTTACGCAACTTTTGTTTTGCATAAAAATCCTCAGTTCTCTAATCATGCATCACAGCCAACAGCGTAGACTGCGGTATTGATGTACGTAAAAATGAAGAATGAGAAGAATGTGATGTTATCAATGGCTCCTGTGTTCCGAAATTAATGAAAACAATTTATACGTTGCGTGTTACAAGCTCCCAACCGATCCGTGTGTCCCCTATGCACCATCGATCTTCCGATTCCCCCGATCGGCTCCCCATGATCTTTGTCCACCAGGCTAAATGACTATATTTAAGATCCTGCTATACGCGTATCCACGAAGTGTAGCAACGGAGTAGATATAGGCATAGCGATCGTCAGACGTGGAAACCGTGCGACGATTGTGCGGCCAGATGCCGGTTGCATGCGTGTGTTGCGCCTCTCCGGATCCATGGATCAGGGAACGAGTGGCTTCTGGGATAGGTGGGGTCGGGGAGGCAGGTGAACGGAGAGTTCTATAGGTGCTTGTCGTAATGACTGCGGCCGCGGCGAGCGTCCGATGGATCGCTCGAATACCATGGTAGCATCGTAAAGCCGCATTTTTCGCGTAACTGGAAAGACTCCGCGACTGCGGGCGCCCTTTCCCCATGGGCGGCGATGGGTAAGGGCGAAAAAAGGACTTCGGGGATCTGGGGACCAGCCGCGAATGCTGGGGAACGAAGGAAGACCAGGAGAGGATGGGGAAGGAAGAATCTTAGAGGAAAATTCTGGTGGCTGCTCTGTCTTCGTCAACGTGAGAAATTTCTACCTTGGTGGTAGGTTGGAGGACGACGATGAAAGGACATGGAGGGCTAGGTATTGATGAGGTCAAAGTCTGAAATGTAGTGAGCGAAAAGAAGAGCATGGGAAGGAACCAGAGAGGATGAAGGAGGAGAATGAGGAACGAGGATCCACAAGCCGAGTGGAAAATTCTGATGGCGTCAAGACATAACTATTAGATTGATGATTTTAGAATGCAACTCTTAGTAAACGTTTCGATCAAGAAATGCTGTTAGAGTCTACAGGTTTATTATATAAAACTTTGTGGTTCTAGATTTTTTATTTCACAATTAATGAAATTATAAAGATGCTTTCATAAGAAACGATTTAATAAATATCTTTATTAGAGCAGGTATTATAACGAGAATCGCGCAAAGTCTAAATAAATTAATTCTTGTCATTTTCGTGAGGCAACGACGTGCATGTTACTTTTATAGTTTTATGCGACGCTGTCGTGTGTTCCTTTTATTTTGACGACAGCATTATGTGATTTTTGGTCAAAATGAGGAGATTAATTAACGTACTAGTTGTTGACGATAAAAAAGAACTAAAAAATCAAGATTACAATCTTGTAAATGAAAAACGTGAATGACCATCATAATATCTTATTTGTAAAGTTGTGTTTGTTTAATGTCACTGCTAAATATCGGACAATTCATATGCAACAACCTAATGTAAGAGGACATGGCTCCGGGAAACGATGAGGATGAAGGAAGAGACGAAGAAAATTCTAGCGGAGCGTTCTTGCCAAGATGAAAGCTTGCTACCTTGGTGGCAGGTCAGCTCGCTGAAGGGCGAAAAGAGCGAACAGGGGTCTGAGGAATTGGCGAGGAATGGCGGCAGACGAGGAGAACGAACAAAGAGGATGGAACACCAGGAGCCGGGGACCACGAGGAAAATTCTAGCGGAGCGTTTCTGTCGTCGTCAAGATGGAAGCCCGCTACCTTGGTGGCAGGTCGGAGTGCGGAGGCAAGATGGACTGCCACGCTCGAGGGAGCCCCTGACGCGTCGCATCCGCAGCGACGCGGCCTTACGTAACCCGCCACCTCTCGTTCCACGTTATTGTTGCCTTCGTTTCTGTCGTTTGCTCGAAATGCCGATGTCGTCATCCTATGAACGGCCTCGCCGCCTGTCGCCTTTTTCTTTTATTTTTGTTTTTCAAGCCGGAGAGAAACGACTTGCGAGAGCGAGCAGAGGACTTCGCAGAACGGTGAACTCGAGAGAGAAGAGGATTCCAAGGTGTTTCTCTGTTCCCTCGGTTCGAGTCCTGGGGAGCTGTTTTTCTCGGTAGGTCGTGGATCGGTTGGTTCCGTTGCGTGGAAGGGTGGTGAGAAGAACCGACGTTTAGGTAATGTGTCAAGGATGTAGCGCTGCGCTGCACTCGAAAGAATGAAGAATCGGTGGACTTGCGTTACATGCTAGCCGGAGATAGATCGGCGATGGATGGAAGAAGTCGTGTGGAATAGTAATTACACACCATTGTGTAGCAGGAAGCTAATGAGTTGACGGTTTAGAGGGACGCCGGCGCTGCCGGCTACGAGTTAATCACCGGCTTCGGACTTCGAGAAGAAAATCGTTGTATCTGATTCCCATTGTTGGCCGATTTTAATGGGCGATCGGGGGGTAGGTCCGACGGAGCCTGGGGGACGAGCTCCGTTCGGTTTCGCGGCTTCGCAGAGACGATTAATCTCTAGATCCTGTAGATAAGAGGCAAACTTCACTTCGGGAAGCGCCTAAATTTAATCTAGTCTAGCAGCGACTACAAACTGTATCACCAAACACACTAATTAATAAAAAACAAACTATTACTGCCAGTCTTGAGTTACCGAGTCCTCGAGTTTGAGTTAGTTTCGAGTTCTAGCTTCTAATAGTCGAAAAATTAAAATGTAGGAAAAGAGAACATGTTTCTAAAATTGTTAAAAATTACAATTTGATAGCAGTTGACTTCGAGGTCCGACGAAGGTCCCCACTGTTGGAGTAAAAATAAATGCGAAGAATGAGCCCGAAGAAAACAGACTGCTTCATTTCCGAGCACCTTTTTCGGTTAATTAATAGCGCAACCGCAGGCGGAACGGTCCAGCGTGTTTGTGGAAAGAAAGAGGCAGGAAGTTCGAAAGTTCGTGCGTTGACTCTGATTGATCGACGAAATGGGTAAAAAGTGGGACGAAAGGAGGCGCCGCGACTCGTACGAGGCGCGAATCTCGCGGCATGAAATCGCCGCAACGCGAGGCGACGCGATGAGAGAAAACCTACGGTGCCTTATAATGGGCCCGGAGAGCCGGGGCCCCGGAGTTCTCAGGACTCGCGGCCCGGCCGCTCGAGAAAGAGAGCAAGAGAGAAAGAGAGAGAACAGGTGCGTGACGTCAGGTGGGCAGCACCTCGGGACCGCGCGAGCCGGGGCCCCTCTTACCACTTTTCACTGAAACAGATCGCCGGTCAAACGGTGCCGCTCGGAACCGCGTGCCTCCACGGCTACGAACCATATTTCTCTCGCGAGCTGCTCGGTGCTGTCATACGTCGAACCATCCCCTATCTTCCCCCCGCCTTCCCCTGACTGCCTAACCACTCGCATTTTTAACCTGCCATCTGCAATTCCAGCTAGATGAAAACACTGCAGCTACAATTTTCAGATATTGAATTTGTGCTTAGACATTGTAGCTAAAAATACTTGTATGAGACCTTCAAAATTGCATGAAGATTTCACGATCGAGGAATGCGCTCAAATTTTTCCAGATAATAATCATTTTCAACAGCGGTTTCAAATAGGCCCGTACGACGTCATCGTCTCTCTGTCTATTCGGATCATTAATTTGAAGTTGCAAAATATGAAAGAATACCTTATATGTATCCATCGTGATAAGAATATTAATCCTGTATTATAAAATGTTACCGTACCCCACCGTTCCTCCAGCGGATTAGGCGATATACCTGTAAAGGTCGTTATAGCAAGCAAAAAACGCATGCGAATCTTCAACCCCGACAGATCGACAACACGTGCGAAGGACCCATCGAAGCGACGAGCGGACAACCCTTATAAATCACGTCATTAACAAACGCAACATTTCCCCACCTAAATCCACTCTTAACCATTAACGAAAAACCGAGGTGACAACCGCAGTACTATTTTGATCGTAGTCTGAGTAACTTCTTCCCGTTCGTTGTCACGATTTCGGAAAGTGTGTTGTGTAGTGTCCAGTGATTATGTAGAAGTGTGGTGTTTTGTGCTTCATCGTTAATAAGATTTATTCGCGAAAATCCTGTTGATCCGTCGGAGGAACAGAAGATTCGGAAAAATTTGTAAGTACCTATACTTGACATTAGCATTTTATAAACCAGGTTTCATATTCTTATGTGTAACAATGGATATAAGGTAGTCTTTGATATTTGGCTACTTTTTTACAATCCGAATGGGCAGGGAGACGATCATTTGGTACGTGCCTAGCGACAAATGTCCCATTAACCTTCATTTAGCTTAAGACACGTACACGATCATATTATGTCTCAACGACATGGTCGTGTGGACTGTAGTATGTAGTAGGCTTTTGTCTATACGTATAATTCTACCCAATAAAATTTTGCAAGAACTTTAACTTCTTATTTCTTAATAACTATTTGTTTGCGACATGTGAGTAGAAGGTATTGATGTAAAAACAAACTGTACCAACAATTTTCTTTGTTATAAACAATTTTGCGGAAAGTTTCTTTTACAAATGTCCACCGATCCAGAAATGTAGATTCACCCCTACGATGGAAGACCATTACTTTTTATACACCCTGTACATAAGCGATTAAATGTGAATTAGAATAAATGAAATTAAAAAACATATTCCGAATTATACTAAAAAATAGCAGCGCATTAAAAGAAGTCTTTGGATCTCATTTTAAAGAGCAATACTTTAGCAGCACGATTTCGAAACGGTAAAATCTATAAGAACGAAATGAATTTTTTTACTTAAACCAGTTCTGCATAACGAAGACGTGTGATTAATTAACTGCCTAATGATCTCGTTAATCGGCAGCTCTAGTCTCAGACTCTTTCCTCAGAAACGACTACGGACGGCCGTGCATCTTACGAATCGAGTGTCATTTACTTCGCTGATGCACCGAATTTTTATGCATTACCGCTCTCAACCGGCAGACTCTGACTCGGCATCGATAATTCAATCACTATCGCGATTAGACGTCCATTTCTAGCATGGCAGTGGCCAGGTCCAGTTTTTCAGCTCCCATCGCCTGCCGAGGAAAGTCTAAATTATCCCCGGTCGAGCTCGTCGTTGGACACTCCGTGCATAGTTATAATGACCCAGTGGAATCGTAGAAAGCATGAAGCGGATGCCAGCTTTCCCGCGCTGAAAATAGCCGGTGTACAAAAAAAAAAAAGGAAAAAAGACAAAGAAAAATAGCGAGTCACGCGAGGGACTTCTATGGCGACACCCGCGGGACCGTGAAACCCATGAAACAGTTTCGTTCTTCAAGCTGAGGCAACAATATCCGACAATTTGTCAACGTAAACTTCATAACATCGAACGTCTATCTTGTTTGTTAGCAGGTCCGAGAGGACTACGATGTTTCTCTTACTTATGAAAGACATCAATGTTCAACATCTATTGGATTGACAAGAAAGTAATTTCGGTGTTTTAAGGTGGAATAGAAAACCCAATTTGTTTATTCAAACAATAAACTTTAATATATTTTATATTTTCCATTGTCTTCGATGATCTTGCCATCTTTCTGGTAGCTTCACAATTCCGCGCTCACAAAACCCTAATTTCACCTTAAAATACCGAAATTACTTTCTTGCCAATCCAATGGATGTTTCATATCATGATGTTTATGTTGACCAACTGTCGAACATTGCTGTCTTTCACAAAAAACGGGAAACGTCGTAGTCCTTGAACCTTCTAACAAACAAGATAGACGTTCAATGTTGAAAATTCAATATTTTGTTTGTTAGGAGGAGGTCCGAGGACTACAATGTTTCTCGTATTTGTGAAAGACTATTCCCTTTCTCGTAGTCGCACACCTTGGGGACCAAAATGGCGTCCAACTTGATCTGCAATATTACAAATGGATTGACAGAGAATTGAATCCCCTTTTCAAGCACTACCTTCTGTCCAACAATTGTTCTACAATTCCGATTTCTGAAAAATATGAACAGCCTCTGCCATTGTGGACTTTCCCAGGGGTCAAAATGGAGTCCGACCTGGTCCACTTCACGCGAACGATTCGCTGGAATATTGAGTCGTGCAGACGATTAGTCGTCCCCTCTTGAAAATAGCCGATAAAAAAAGAATAAAATGGCGAGACACGCAACGAACTGACGACACCCGCGCCACCATGTGACCCACGGAGTCGATGGCACGGTTCTCGAGGGTAAGACAAACGATCGGGTATCGAGGAGGCACCGATGCACGCCACATTGTGCTCATCCTCGAAACAGTACGGCGGGAGGGGCTCGGGGAGGATACTGAGACAGAGGGAGACGAGGACAGTGGCGCGCTTGTAAATTATGTATGAGAGTGTACTCACGGGGGATTACATAATGGCTTGTTTACGGCCGCATGTAAACAGCAATCAATGGAGCAGCCACAATCGCTCGCGGTTCGGCCCGAGAGATCGCGTTCGGTACCATGGAGAGCACTAAGGGGGGCTGACCTTGAAATCGCGTAAAATCGAGTTACGTTCGCGTGTTGCCACCGCGGGGAAAGCGAACGCGCATGCGGAACCAGAACCGACCAGGTTTATTAATTATTTATGGTCGATCCTCTAACCGGTTGATAAAGAGTTCGATGCTTGTCCGACTGTTTCCACTTGTCCCGGGAAGGGTGAAGAGGAAACGTCGGGGACAAAGTATGCGCGCTGTATAATGCGATTAGGATCGCGCCGCGCTGTGTTGGTTCGGTAGAGTTATTCCGGTTTGTGGAACAGTCAGCTCGGATATTTCGCTTCGGGCTGCATCGATTCGCGTTTTAACGATTATAGAGCGAGGAATCGGGCGATGAACCGGCGAGAAGTATCGAGGACACCTGCTGGATTAGGGTTTAGTCTTCCGGCGTGTTGGTGTGATAATGGTTTTCTAAAATATCGTGGACACAAAAATGTTTTTCCAGTTTCAATGGTAGCATTGAATCTACGCGATAATTAGACTGCGCAGTTTATGCGTTTATGACAAAAATGGACACGTACAATTGAAAACAGTGGACGTGTTAAAAATATTTAAGGTCATCAAGGTATTATTTCTTAAAAATTTATCCTATGTCGTGCAATCAATGCAAACAATTTTTTATTTTGCATGAAGACCCGCAGTCTAGTGATCTTCATGCATTTATAGCAAAATTATAAAAATGTTAAAAATCGGAGATGTAAATATATCATTTCTCCTTTATTCATTAAGGGAATAAAGGGAATTTCTTGCAATCGATACAGACAATTCTTGTTTTCCATAAAGATCCGCGGTCCAGTTATTTATTTGCGAACGCTGCAGACACTTTGAAATATTTTGCATAACGATACGCAGAGACCGCTAATCACTCTATCCCTTTAAGATTCAGCGGTGTAACGCGGCGATTAACGCGTTACCATTTCGAACAGCTTGTCCGGCGAAGCGAGGCGATAAATCTCGCAAAAGTTGGTCCCCAGACACCGCCATAGCCGGCAACGGTGAACGCAACATTAATTAGCGTTTCATCGCGTTACGCCTGCACTTTGTTCAGCGGTCGCGGAAAGCCGGTGCGGATCAATTAACGCAACTTATTACGTCAGTGTCGTAAACTCTCCGGTTTCTGGTCCGTTCGGCTCCGATACGGCAGCTAATCGTATTACAGTGGACGTCGGCGTTTCCCGACGTTGCAACGCGAGGATACACGTACACACGTGTACACGGAGGAGCGGTAAACGGTGGCAAAAATGCGAAAATCCTTAATGATTATAACTCTTCCGACGCATCGTCGCCCGCCGGTAAAGAGTTGCGTGCTGGTGGCACGCTAGGATTGTAAATTACATGAATTAATTCGACGGTTTCTTTAAAGGCTTCTAGCCGGGCTTAACGAGCGTTTAACACAACGCAGCCCCCGTGCGAACGATTATTAATGACGGGGAATGCGTTAACTGCTGTATGAGTGTCTCGGGAAATCTGTTTGCGTCACAGGCCCGAGAGAAGATAACCGGCCTTCCGCGGGGCTAAGACAGCCGCATGCTCTCCGATTCGCGACGACGACCTCGTCACTCGAAACCGTTCGCCGTTCGCCTGTTAATCTCAAATTTGGCGTCTAATCGCCGAGTTCTCTGTGTACGTTCATTCCCATGATAAATTACTCCGTCGATTTTTCCAATGATAACGCGATTACACAGGCAAACCTTCTTTCTCCTAGGTCGCCGATTCTCAGGACCTTTCCTCTTTCTCTCTCTCGATCTCTCTCCGTCCTTTTCTCCTGTCTCTTTTTCTCCCGCATGCTCTCTCTCTTTCTCTCTCTCTCCGGCCAGTTGCGTAGCAAAAATGTAATTAAAGGCGTGCGCTCGCGCGGGCTCGCACACGTATAATGAAAGTGGATGGCAACCGGCGGCGAGTGAATGACGCCCGAAGGCCACGAAGGTGCCGCAACATGTGTGCAGTTGCATTGGTTACGTGCACACCGACGCAACACCGACGTGCAAGTGCCAGTTACACGGACGTTCCGCGAGGGACTTTTCTTCCCGCGGAAAGATCCGCGCCGCGATCCATCGATTTGCCATGGAGGCCAAGGGGAGAGAAGCGTTTCCTGGCGAGTGGGTTTGGGTGACGCGAGGACCGCCCAGGTAACCATTCAAGTGATCCTTGCGCAGCCAGCTCTACCCGCGAAACCACACGGTCTATTGTCCGCTCTTGCTATCGAAATTCATTTCGTTTGTTCGAATTTTTGCACTTTGGTCGCGCGAAAATTATACGAAATCGAGCTGCTAGCTACTTTAAATGAATTTGCACTTTGTTCCCAATGCATGCATCCTTCGAAATCTATTTAGCAGCTACTTTGAATGAATTTGCATTTTGAAAAAGACCTGACGATACTTGTCGTTGTTTCTAATTCCTGTTCATTTTTATTCACGAAATATAAAATACTAAATTTTTATTATACTATTTGCAAATTTTCACAATGTCTTTATTTCAACGTTCCGGTCTCATTTTAGATCATCCTCAAGAAAATTTTTAAGATTTGCGTCTGTATAAATTAGTAATTCGTACTATATTTAAAATTGTGTGAATTTTAATTGTGTAAAATACTGTTATACATTAAGTACCACCCATAAATCTCAATTCATAAAAGTTGATCTGCAATTTGCAATCACGGCTGACAGTGCCTTCCGACTGGTCGCATGGAATAACTAAAATAAATACATTATACATACAAACTTTAATCGATCTTGTATAATCTATAATCTATTCAATAAAAAGAGTTTCCACACCTGATAAGTATTCCGGATGAAGCAACGTCCCGGCAAAACACGATTTATGGTCCTGTTCTAACGGCGGAGCGTCTTTAATCAAAGCAGCGCGTGTATCAGTCGGATCTTAATGATAATTAAAAATTGATAGTACAGTAGCGGGCGAGGGAATAAGCAAACATTAACCATAATTCTCGGTGTTACAGAAAAAGAGAGCCGACTATGGTGAACAGACGAATCAAGCAGCCACTTTCCAGGTGTAATTGGGTTAGCTACCACTCCCACCTTTTCTTTTTCACCCGCGAGATTTCCCATTATTCCCTCGTTCTGTGGATCGACCGCATGCTGGTCGATCGATTGCTCCGTGGCGATCCCTCGTTTGTAACCGGAAGACCGGGAAAGGTGTAGAAAAAATTTGGAGCCCCGTTGACTTCTCGTTAATGGATTGCGTCATGCTGATCCTCTCTCTTTTTCCTGATCAGGTAGACGAAGCCAGTTTGCTTCCTATTGTAGACTATATTCCACCTCAGATATCTTAGTGAAACAGCTTTGTGTCGCCGTGTCTTTCCATTTCCAGATGTTTACAAGACGTGCATATTGATTTTAAAATGAAGAATAATTTTTCAATCCTCAGAAACCCCTCTGAGAAACTGAAATCTGAAGTCTTTCCATCTGCAGATGTTTACAAGATGTGCACATTGATTTTAAATTGCGAAATGATTTTTGAATCCTCAGAGAACCTTCTCCGAAACGGAAATCCCTCGTGGGGAGGGAAACTACGAGAATAACTATTTTTACCACAACTGTGGGAAAGATGGCGTTGGAGGATTTATGGTCCCGCCATTTGTCGCGATCTGGGTCCAGCTAGCGAGGGTGTGCCATACCCGTTGGAACAAGAAACCGAGGAAAAGATGCTCGTGAGGCGTGAACGCAATTAACGCGATAGTTCAGCCTCGGACGTAATTGCTGCGCGTCTCGCGTTCGGTTTTCCATCAGGCTGCATCAAGATTGCCTTTGCCTCTCAGCTTTCAATCCACCGGATAGTCGTTTAGCGGGGAGACTGGACGGTAATTGAAAAAGAAAAGTCCGCGCGAGCTATCTGACAATATTTTCTGAATTACTCAGCGAATTCCTCTTCTATATTAGAATAATGCTTTTCGCGGCGGAATCTTTTGAGTGGCAGCCAGTTGCCTGCTACGGCGCGATCAAATTATAAAATTATCAGACCCGATAGTCCATAGAAGGGGCAAACAAATGCGATTATTTCTTGGGGGCGAGAGTCGGTATAAAATATTGTGAGAATTCTGTTCCGTCGGGAGAAAATTTCAGGGAACATTTCAATTTTTATTGGGGAAATTTAATAATGCCCAGAGATATAATGTCCTATGAATAAAATCGAAAATAAAAATTATGCAGCTACAAATTAGCAAAAGTTCTCCAGTTACATTTGGAAGAATTAAAATGAAGTGGTGGCCTCTACTATTTTATGAATGTGCTGCATGCTGTACAATACTATTTCTGAAAAGACGTGTGGGAGTTTGTATTTGGATAAGAGAGCGCAAGAGGATTTTAAGTGGCGAAGAAGTACTGGAACCCCGAGACATTTTTTAATAAGACGGCCGAACCAAACGAGCCGCAACGAAGTTGCTTTTGTTTTTGGGGGTCAGAACGAGAGGAGAGTGTTGAACAGCACTAATTGACCTCAGGGGCCCGACTGACCCGGCGTGCGTCCGAGCTGACAGCCCGGACCAGCCGACGATTAAACTTCCCGTTAATATTGCTCGCTCGTTCTCCCTTTTTGTCTCTCATTTCCTCCCCGCCCTTCGCCGCCGATCTCCGTCTCTTTCGCTCATTGTTCCCCACGATCCTCCTTCTTCTTCTTCTTCTTCTTGTTCGCCACCCCTCTCCTCCCTTCAGCCCTGCACCCATCCCCCATTTCGCTCGACGCGCGTTCGTCCTTATACGCTTATCTTATTCATCCATCCGATTCTCTCTTTTCCGCAAACGGTCCCCGTCTCTCTCGCCAACGGAGGATCCCAACTTCACCTTCTGCCGGGCTCACCTACACCTTGGATCCCGCCACACTATGAATATTTATGGCGGCGGTAATCTAATACCGCGGGACGCGAATCGGCGAACGCTGCAAGGGCGGAACCACCCCCTTTTCGGCGAGCCTTCTCTTTATTTGACTTTCCATTCGCTGCGCCGTGCCGCGCCACGCTGCACGATCATGCTCGAGGAATTTTGCCGAGAAGATGGATTACGGGCACATTACTTGGATCACAAAGAACGGGATACCTTCTTGTAAAGAAGCTACGGGAAGTTGTAGGAAGTCGTAAAAACTGTGCGAGCCTCTGGCAAGTGTGTGAGTTTACAAGGCTGTGAGAAGTCTTTGACTGCAATTTTCTGGAAATTCAGAGAGTGGAATACGTCCCTTTCGATCTTTTGCGGTTCGAACGGTCGTGATCCATCGTTGCTTATTTTATTACTAGACTGCGGATCTTCATGCAAAATAAGAATGTTCTGAGTCGAATAAAAATTGAATTCATTCCTTAATGATATCGTTGTATTAAAAACGATTCTCAATTTTTTCTAATCTTTTAGAATTTCTTCATAAATGCTGGTAAAACATTTAAATCTGTACTATCGAGTCAGATACTAAATATTGGCAATTATAAATGTTACCAATTTCCTTCAAACCGAAAGAAAATACTACTCCAGTTGAATGGAAACTTGGAAACATACTAACCCAGAACCTGATTCGAGGTTTCTGAATTGTTAAGGTGTTCGAAAGTTAGCCGTATAGAAATTACCTGCGCATGATCGCCATGAAACAGTGAACGGTGGAACGATCTCGTATGAGGTTATTATTTATTTTCTACCTCTTTCAGTAGTCTTCCTTCAAGTCTGACCAGTGAGCGAGGCCATAAGAAAAAAAACATGAGAAAATAAACATGATAGAACGCAACCGTTCGAAAATAGCTACGAGCATCAACGAACGCACAACCCCTGAACGTTGTATAGTTGGAACTTGGGTAAATGTATTCAGTGAGCAAGTTGCACCAGTAAAGAGTTCGAGAAGATTGAGTTTCTCGACTGGTTCAAGTCCATAAGCATCGGGAGCTAGAATCGAAAATGTTCTACTCGGGGTCTGACTCAACGTAGCGTTGTTTCTCCGTTTGATGAAGGATTTATTTGTAAATGTATGAAGTACAATAGACTCTCACTCGTTGCATCCTCGTTTATTGCACGGAACCCTCGTTCGTGGCATGCTAGTGATCTCCGGTTGGAGTTGTGGTACTAGAGTGGGGGAAGTGGAGAAACTGGAGTTTGATAAAAAATGATTAGTTAGGGTAAATGCATTCAGTGAGCAAGCTTTGTGGACGAAGTACAGAAGGACCTCGCTCGTTGCAGCCTCGTTTGTTGCGTGCCAGCGATCCTCACCACGAATTGAAGTTGTGGCACTCGTTTGTTGAAGGGTATTGGGTATTGTTGAAGGGTATTGAATGAGCAGGTATCGAAGAAAATTCTTCGACTGGTTCATAAGCATCGGGTTTTCTAGCATCGAGACTACGTGTTCTGACAAAACGTGGCGTCGGTACTCGTGAGAAACGGCCTATCAGCGGTTTCACGAAACCTCTGGACAGTTTCTTTCTCCGTTTGATAAAGAAGAATTTGCTCTTCTTGACCGTGGCCGCCGCCGCCGTTATCCCCCAAGGCAATTTCGCTGTTTTGTCAAGGCGGACACGACAGGTTGTACGCGGGGCCCCTCGAGGAATCCTTCCTTCCTCTCGCAGTGGCTTCTTTCTCCCTCGGTTTCTCCTATCCCGGTTCCGCCAACGGACACCTCGGCTCTTCTATCGTTCTCTCTGTCCGAGTCTCGGGATTAGCCTAGCGGAACCGTAGAAACATACGGCGGCTGTGGGAAATAATGACAGGGGCCCTGCGTCAGTGCTCGTGCTCGCTCATTCGCTCGTTCGTTCGCTCTCGACAGCCCCGACAAGCAGATCCGGAAGCAAGCACACGAAAATTTTTCATCACGAAATCACCTCATCCTCTCTCTCTCTCTTACACGCCTAGTACGTACACGCCAACAGCGAAATCGCCTTTCTTGGACGGTCGATCGAGGCGAATCCGAAACCGACTTCCTGCTATTTCTCCAGGTCTAGAAGTCTCCCTACCCCTCGGTTCAGAGATCAGACGAGGTGTCCTGAACCGTGAAGCCACGGTGCCCGAAAACGGCCACGCGGTTTCTGGGAAACCGGGCTAATGGGACCGGAAGGGGCGCCACGCTCCTTTCGGCAGAGTTATGGGTTCCGCGAACCGTGCAGAAGCTCGGACCCGAACTAGTTTCGCCGGCGAATGCAAATAGAGACAGTTCTAATTAACTTTTTATACACAAAGTTGGACGACGCGCCTCTCGGACACTCTACTGTACGGACACCCTTTCACGGGGTCAGTAGTTAACATTCAAAGAAATTGAAGATGCACTATTTCTTCAACACTTTAACACTTAGATTACCTCATGTAACCCGGTAACCACTTTCAATTACTGTTAAAAAATTCTTTAATGCTTCTGTTGATCAGTAGCAAGACTGTTTTAGATTCTTATGTTCCTGGGTGATCACTAGTCTGCGGATCTGTATGTAAAATAAAAATTTTCTACCTGGATTGGAACAAACTGGAGCGAAGTAGAAATTTATTTTCATTCTTAATATGTTTAATAGGTTTGGAAATAATATAACAAGACTTTTAAATTCTTCTAATATTTTTTACTGGTTTAAATTGCATCTACTCATTTTTGTCGTAGATGCATAAAATGTGTTAACATCAATCGCAGGCTACAGAAGCTAAATACATATTTATTTTAACATGTTGAACATTGTATATCGACATCCTTAAATTCATACATTGCTTTTAGTGTTTTAAATTGCACTTACACATTTCTGTCCTAATTGCATAAAATCTGAGGTGCATTTTTATGCAATTGCATAAAAAGAGTGATGAGTAGGTGCATTCTAAGCCGGGGTGAAAATAAAACAATTTTCATTTTTCATAGAAATAGACTGATCGAAAAGGATCGAAGCTAAATTTTCAGGAAAAAGAAATTGAAGAACACGATGAAGAACACCGTCTATAGACGACGCATCACTTTGAAGCCCTTCTGCTACGCTGCGACTTATTTTCACACTACGCTCCAACCCTTCACGGATGCCGTGCGCTGATGATTGGCAGTGTAAAGGTGCCGAGTTAAAAAGAAATCAATGAACAGCAGCGCAACAATAGTGAAATCGTCGAGTAACTAGACGAAACTGGAAAAAATATACTGTATCCGTAGCAGCTCGCTGGAAAAAAAGGTCGCTGCACATCAATTTCCCACAAGAAATAAAACCGCCTCTGCTTCCTGTCATGCTTATCCCTTCGCTGATGAGCCGGCTCCGAGGTATGCCAATTCCACTTATTCGAACAAGAAAATTTCTGCAACGAGCCAATTTGCTACGTGCACACGCTAAAACAACCAACGGTACCGATGCTTTATTTCATACGTCTTTCATACTGTGCACAAGGACTGGACAGTGTGATGGTTACGTTGCTTACGAGTCCCGTGGTTTTATTCGTTTATGTGAAAAAATCGGTTTATAGAAATTACTAGGAGAGGAGATACATTTAACTGTTGCTCCTTGCGAACGACTTGGATAATTTTTATTGTTCATATAAATCATTTGTGTTTTAATGAGTCAGGCTCGTGTTGAAGATTTTAGCAGAATCTAATAAATATTTGATTCGTTTGCAATCAATATTTATTTGATTAAATTGTCTTTTCTCTTCCACGATATTTTTGGGGATAAAGACATTCTAATCACTGTGGCTGTGGTGCTAAGCATATTAACAGGGGGTTGAAATCCCGGGACACGAATATCGGGACAATACGGCCCGCAAATCTTGCACTGACAATTCCGAGGGGGTGCACGTTTAAAAACGCGATCGCCATGACTGAGCGATACCACCTTGGCGATTAAGGGTTGAAAACCGAGCTTCCGCGGCGACCCCTCGAAAAATGTCCGCCGATACTTCACGGATTGATGTCACTCGCGCGGTAAGTCCGCAACCGGAGAGTTAGGCATTTAATTCTGAAGTGGTAGGTGTATCGACCTAGTACGGCTATGAGTTAATAATCACAAAGAATCCTGGGCCCTCGTTTCGCAATAGTTGCTCACGTCGCCGCAACCACGAAGGGTTTTGTAATGAAAGAAACTTCTAATCGCCGGCTTCGCTGTTATCGATCTTGCAACCCCTTCCCTCCTAAAAAAGGGAGGATGCGAAGGGGAGGTGGGTGGGTTAAAGTAATCGTGGTCGGGGCAGTTCTCTAGGCAGAGCCAAAGGAAAAGTTTGCGATTTAAATTGCCGGATAGGTTCGCGCGTACAACCTGTACAGTCTCGCGGCTAGGAAACTCTTGATTGACCCACGTAATCGGGACTAGAACCGTCGACGTCATCCTCCATCGTTGACATCGTGGTTGGAGGAACTATAGCTCCTCCTCTGCCTCCGCCAGCTTTGCCAAGAGACACGTAGCAGGCCCGATGAAACAGCTTTTTCGACGTTTCTGTCACGGAAGTGGCCGGACTATAGCGCCCAGCCTGTCGCTCGATGAAGTTCAAGTGACTGTTCCCGTGACGTTGAGAACGCCATTATCCTGCTATCAACGGCTCGATTTCCGTCGCGCCTACCTGTCCAACATCGACGGGACCACGGGAACACCGTCTGGACGACAGAGTCCCCCTTTTTCGAGAGCCGCAGACGCTGCTGCACACTTTCGACCAGCCGCGAGAACAAGCCTGTGTCCTTCTTTGCTGATGCACAAGAAGATGGACTTTCAGAGCTTCTGAAGATGGGAATACACTGGCAAGTTTTATTTAACACTGAACCTACCAACACCAGTTGAAGTCGGTTCCAGGTTTTTCATTTTACAATTAGAAAAATAATAAAGCTGATTTACGATAGAAGCCGCAGAAAGTCTAAATAAAATCAATCTTATAATTTTTATAAGGGAACATGTTTATAGGGAACATGTTTATAATGTTAAAAATACATGTAAATATCTGCATTTTTGTCATAAATCCATAAAATTTTTGCTTTAATCTAACGCACACAAAAGTATATTTACGATTAGCAGATTGTTGTAAACTCTAGCTATAGGTGAATGATTGGAGTGCAGATGTGAAACAGGACAAAATATATTCAAAAGGAACAAGATGTATGTAAATGATTGAACAAATGGGTAGTATGATTATTAGATTGTGGATTATTGATTGAGAGACACAGGAGCCAAATAACAATTTCATTCTTCTTTTAATTATCTTATTAAGGTGAAACACTAATACACTGGTGGCCTTAAATCTTTTTAGTACCTCCACTGTTTTAAATTGTACGTACCCATTTTTGTCATAAAAGCATAAAATCCGCAGTCCAATGATTATACACTAAGCGAAGAAAGAAATGATTTAAATCTATTAAACCCGCCGCTAAAACGAAGACGAGATTCGATTGCAAACGGGCCGAAAGTGTCGCGTGTAAGTCAGGCTTAAGGGTTCGCAGGCTTACACCCCGTGTATCATAGTGCCCGGTGTTCGGGAGCGCGTAAAGCACACCACGATCCGACCGGTGATCCATTCAAAGCAAAATCCCTGCGGAGAGAGCCTATCAGATGCCCTTTGTCGATCGATCCTCTTTGTAAATCGTCCCGCTATCGTGTTACCCCTCGAGAGGAGGTATACAACAGAACCCGAAAGACCTACCTCTCTCTCTCTCTCTCTCTCTCTTTCTGGAACACGTAAGCCTAATTTAAACGTACTCGAATCTCCGGTAGCCCGAGTCCCAGTAAATTACACGAGCACTTTCTTTTTCTAATTTAACTAATCGAGTCGTTCGCTTGTAAAGCTCCCCGTGTCGACCGGCGAAAATTCAGGATTTATGTCGCGGCGCACGCAAATTCAATTAGACCGCGGCCATTCCGTGTGATTAAATAACCGTGTCGTTAATAATCGTCGACAATAAAGTCACGGGAGAACGACGAGTGGAAACTAAAGAAAAGGATAATCGTAACGCCGCGTTTACCGGGCCGGTTTGCGGGCATCGAGATCGCCGGATCGGTTTCACGGATCGTTAATTTCGTCGTTGCAACACTGGCCGACCGTAATGGTCGCGTGCAAAAAGACGCCCGAGACCGCGAGAACATTTAATTCTGAATAATTTTCAGAATTAAAGCCCTTTCGGTTACGCGACGCCGATCGAAACGCGAAATGGACGCGGCGATTCGACGCGGTCACGCTGATCCGAGATCTATGCCCTTCAAACTGGATCCTTTCCACCTATTTTTAAGCCGGCGCAACTTTTCTTTACTGCAACATCGATTGTTTCCACTCTATGCATTAACTCTGCGCAGGGCTGTCTTAATTTTACGTAATTCCTTCGTAATCCGGGGATTTTACAATTTTTTCTGCCAAAAGTTAAACCTATTTTATGAAACCTATAAATTCCAAATGTTTTGAAAAAATGTATCTGACATTTATCACTTAGGACCCTAAAGGAGCAAATGATTGTGGCGTAAACTCTTGATCTTTGTTGCAAACAGAACAATTTTTTTTTTAAATCACAAAAATTTCTAGAAAACTTGTAAATAAAATAATCTAATGACAGGATAAGGGGTAAAAAATATTCTCGTCGTAAAATACATGCTACTTGAACACTTCCCAAGTATCTGGAATAAAAATCGCGGTTAGAAAGCAACGATAACGTAATTCATACCGTAAACGTTTCATTCCGAGCGGCGCGCATGTTTAACACAAGTACTCATGCAGCAAGCCATAAATTGTTCCAGAAGGGACAGAATATAGTAAAGCGGCATGATCGGTGAAGGTTTCTTCTTGGCGATCGTTTATTTATTTTTTAAGCATTCTTTCTTATTGTCGATACTATTAAGAACAGCAATAGATGCACAAATAGATAATTAACTTTGTAAATGGTACATCCTCAGACAGTACACGTTAAAACAAATAATAATCATTTAGAGCGGGCATTTAGAAATAAAAATGCGGTGGTTAACGGGCCAAGCAAGATTTCCAAAGGCTATCAGCCAATTTTACTAAACGAGGTCCATCTCGGTGCCGAGACATCGGGACGAGGAGGACGCGGGGCAGAGATTAATTTTCTCGTAGGCTGCGAATTCCAGAGAGCCGAATATCTTCATCAGCGGCGCGAAGGGATCCGCAGTGCTGGCCAGATTTTTGTCCGCGTGTGAGGCCGGCTTAAAACGCACCGGTGCCGGATCCGACGGTTTTGGAGGAAGAGTACGAAACGCAAAGGGCTCGGAGCAAAGACGAGACGGTGGGCGGGGCGCTTCTCCGGCTCCAAGGCGATCCACTCCGACCTCCACCTTCTTACTTAGAGAGATAGTAAGGCGCGCATCAACGGCGTTACATCTTTCATGAAACGGCAAATGAGAGCTAGAGAGCCTGGTCAGAAAAAACCGCGAGCTCGGCGGGTTCGGTCCGCGTCCTCAAGAAACGACGAATGCGAACACAGTCGCTGGCAGCTGCTCGAGATACCATCGCCGGGCACCCGAAGACCCCTGAGATTCTGACGGCGCATTAAAATCACTCTTTTTTACAGGACTTTCAGCCGTAATAATCCACGGCAGAGCCCGAGAATCGCCTTCTAAATAGGGCGGGGTCCTGACGGGGAGCAATTAGGGCAATATTGCCGAATGCGTACTCGTCTAAATTGTAACCCTTTCCGTGGACTCGACTTCACTTGGCATCAGTGGGTAGGTACTTATTTCGCTGATTTGTATTCTGCAATCATGCCACGCTGCAAGAACCACTGTAGGATTTGTTCAACTGCTATAACAGCTGTAGGAACGTGAGTCAATTATACAGGGTTGTCGAAATAGAACTGCAGATCTTGGACAGCTCACTACATTTTTCTTGGCTCTTTGTAGATTTTACAGGTCGAAAGTATATTGGCTTCCATTTTATAATGGAAAGGTGTACGGGTATTTAGATATGTTTAAAATTGGTATGAAGAATAACGAACCTGCTCGATTCTTGAGAGAAAAGTTCGGTGGAATTTTCATTGGAATAATCGCTATTATTCGCGAACAAATTAAATGTTCAAGCTTTTTGTTAGTTCGACATTATAGAAAAATCTGTGGTACGCGTCCAGTAAGATTATTGCGAGGAATATCGGACAAATCGCAGGATCTACGGCGCGGTGAGGTAAGAAGAGGCGGCGGATCGAGCGATCGATGCCGATTGAGTCGTTCCCCGGGGTGCAGAGAGCGATGCCGGCTTGTCCTTTTTATTCTTGCGCAGCTTTGTGTGCAGAAACGGATTGACGAACGATGTGTCAGCGGTGACAACTGGCGCATGCGCTGCCTGAATACAAAATGAAGCGGTCGTTCGGTTGTCCGTTCGGCTTCCACGGTGCCCCCACGTGTGTCTTTGCCGGGCTCGATCCGCGATCTGTTCGATTTTTACAATGTATCGAATGAATAATCGATGCCCGGGCCCGGCGACGCTTGAATGCGCCGCCCGATGCATTTGTCATCACCTCTGGAATCCACGCGTCTCGATTCCCGGCTACCACTCCTGAATCGGAAACCGATTTTTCAAAAAAAAAAAATGATCTAGCATCGATTACGGCTTGATAGCCGTGGGGCAATAGAATGTTGATCGCTGGACTGCAGATCTCTTTAGCGGGATATAAATTTTCTTTATCTTTTAAAAAGGTTCAAGTACCTAAATTCACGATAACAAAAAATCAATTCAACTTTCCATTAGGAAAATGTTGGGGACCTCGCGTTTACCCGAATAGCGTTTCACTTCGCAGCGTGACGAGTCAGACTCGTTCACTGCCCAGCGATTGTGTACGAGTTGCGCCTAGATGTTTTCACTTGAAAAATTGTGTACAGCTGGGAAATAATATATCAACTTTTTGTAATCTCTTCGCCCAACACATTCCTTCCATAAATGCATAAAATCCGCTATCTATCGATCACCAATACGGAAGTGTAATAACTATCATTTCACGACCGTTCTTTTAGTTTTTATCACCCTAGTTTTATCACCTGCGACACCGTTCGATACGCGTTCCCATAGCTGAATGAATTTTCCAGTGGATTTTATTATAGGAGGTAAAACGCGGACTACCTTCGCTGCGAAACTTGTCTTCCACGTTCATACTTTAATATTCATACTTCGCATGGTGATTCTTGTTTTCAATTCAACGGGACGGAGGCTTGACACGGCGAAGATTGAGCGAGTTATATTTAGCTCTGTGTTGAGAAGCTGTAAGAGGTAAATATAGCTGCGATTGTTGAGCGGATTGTGCGTCAATTAAATGTGGCTTCGATCTTCGTTGTGTTCAGGGTAGAATACAATTTATACGAAGATTTTCTTTGGCAAGACGCGGCTTCGATCTTCTAATTTCTCATGCTATTGTGTGTTCAGAGTGGAGTAGAATTTTTTTATACCAGGATTTTCTTTGCAGATAATTTTCTTGCTTTCTCAATTCGAAAGTGGATTGAAAAATATTATCCACTCTTTGTGGACGAGAATTTTTTTAAAATACGTATACTTCGTAGAACTCGGGACAATTTCCTGAACTCGCTTCCTCAATTCGAAAGTAGATTGAAAAATATTATTGAACCGTCCGTGGATTTTCTCATTTCCTCAATTCGAAGGTAGATTGAAAATATAACAGAGTCTCGAGAGGGTGTTAAAGAAAATGTAATTTGCTCGAGGGCTCAAATAAGCTCGCAATTACGATGATCAATTTGCACGAGACTGCAGCAAACAATCTCCGCGTGGACACTAAAAATCGTTTCCTATTTACGGTAGATCAGAATGGTAGATACCTCACGGAAAGCCTTTGTTCTTCAAAAATCGTGAATCATTCATGGGATACGGTGCATCCTAGTCGATTATGTGACACTTCCAAGCTCCGATATCCCATTGAAAACGACGTCAGCCTCGAACGACAGAGCGAGCCTTTTGGACATTTATAGACGGCCTATACACGTCTTGATTCTCCGCAAGGACTGCGCTCCGAAGCCTATAGCAGCGGATACGCTCGGAACCGGTGAAAAATTGAAACTACGTCGAGTTAAGGAAACTTGGTAATTGTAATGAAAGTCGGTGAATAGTAAGTGAACTTAACGACGTGCGTGTTGCGTTACGTTCCCCTCGGATGGCAGAAAAACCCGGGTAGAAGAAAAAAGGGAATGAAGACGTACTGTGTCGGCGTAGGACTTGATCCCGATCGTTTGTTCCGCAGATGCGGTTCTTTCCCTCGTGTGTTCCCCTTTTTTCCCTCTCCGGACGGGTCCGTGTTTTTGTATTTTTTTTTTTTGCTTTCTTGTTCAATTAACGTCATTTCGCCCGGAAGAGAGGTTCCGCCGATGAGTCTATCGCGGATCGTACGCCGCGCCGAATGGAAACCGAATAAATTGCCGCGGCGCGAGGCGAAAGAGAGACACGCGTGCGCGCGCGCGGCTTCTCCTCAGGTATTCGACTTAATTTATTTCTTACCTGTGCGGCGCGCCACGGCGACGAAAGAAAACGGCATGCCTAGGCTGATAAATTGAATCGATATAGCTTGTCAATCAAGGTCGTGCCTCGCCTCACGGAAATTCTCACAACCGAGGATAAAACCGCCACGTAACCCGCGGGATTACATAATGGGCCGCAGCTGCTTGCTAGCTCGCTCGCTCGCTCGCGGTCGCGGGGACAGCTGCGATTGCAAATATTTCTCGCGAAAAAATCCGCCCCATTAAAACGAGACGTCTTTATTACCGGGATCACGTATCATACCGGCCGGTGGCCGATCGCGAGGCTGATCGCCGAGCTGAAACGAGCATCCTCGAGCCATCCGGCCGATATTTTTGTTGCAGACCGATGCTCGACAAGGGCGGAAAAATTGGTGAGCTTAATCTTGATCGGTGGATAACGGGATTATGACTTGGTACCTCGTTGCTTTTAATGAGTCCGGACTTTATGCTTCGGAAGACGTCCGTGTAATAAGGGTGGAACAATGTACGGGTTTGAATTAGCCACCTTTCTAGGCTTTTTACATTTTGTTACTTGAGTGATGCTTAATTCTCCCCGTTTGACACAAATTTGATTAGCAATCGGGCTGAACGTGTTCATTATCGTCATTTGTTTCGCTGCCTTGCGTCGCTATTAAAATGGTTTATACCGTGCACCTGCTTCATGAAATACTGAATTTACCAGAAGACAGACACGAAGTCTCTGAATATCATTCTGTGTACCATGATCGTAACTAAGTAAGAAAAATTAATTTGATTGTCTTTCAGTAAATTGTTTAGGATATTCGTTTTCCGGGGTGTGGCCACGTTAGAGACTGGTCAGTCAACAATTAAAAGTACCAAGCAAACAATGAGTTGAAATCATCAGGATTTCTGAAAATGGCCCCATTGAAACAAGTTTTATCTACCATTTAGTCTGCAAGCAGTAGTTCCACTATGATTAATAAATACCTACACAGAGTAATAGGGGTTGCTGAACAATATACAATTATTAAGTCTTTACCTGCAACTCTGGTACGCTGCAGACCCATTATTAATTCCATTATATCGTATAGGGCTGGGTGATTCTCTCGTTAGGGATCTTATTGTGGGTCTACGACATAAACGTTGAGACCTCTAGCGAAGGAATCACCCTGTGCTGCATGGACTGGCTTGCGAAGAGTTAGATCTACTCGGGTCTCCAGGAAAATTGAATTTGGGAATTGAGACCTCTATCGAAGATATCACCCTGTGCTGCATGGACTGGCTTGTGAAGAGTCGTGAAGAGGGTCTAGCGCTAGAAACCTCAAACTTGCAAATTGAGACCTCCAACCAAAGGATCACCCCTAAACTGTGTGTGTCTACACCCCTACAAAACACTATCCAAATCTGGAGATGCTCTAGACACACACAGTTCAGGGGTGATTCTTTGGTTGGAGGTCTCAATTTTCAAGTTTGAGGTTTCCACGTCCCTGGTGTTTTGCTAGAAAACCGAAGCGGTGGGGGTCTCGAAGAGTATCTGCAACCGCGAGCAGGTCGAGCACGGGGTCTCCGAAAAATATGTTCACCCTGGGTCTCCCCATTGTTGGGAAGTAGGTGAGCACCTATGGAGGTCCGTACCTCCCCACGAAGCCGGGACAAGGTTGTAAAACGAGGCCCAGCCCGGAGCAATGCCGCAACTATGCGGTACATAGGGTCCCGAAGCAATATAGGTAGAAGGGCTGAGGAGGATCGTGGAGAGTGAGAGAAAGTGAAAGACAGAAAGAGAAAGAGAGAGACTAAGATAGAGCCTGGGGGATCAAGCCGAGTCGACGGGCACGGGTTCAGGGAGGGAAGGAGAAGGAAGGAAGAAGGACGGGAGACACGAAGGGAGCCGCCATGAAACAAACGAATACCGAAAGGGCTGACCGAGAGCTGTGTAAGGCTGTCGCGGTGCGCGAGGCAGAGAGACGGGCAGGACGAAGAAGAAGAGGAAGAAGGCGACGGTAAGAAACCGAGAAAGCAAAAGCGCGGGGACGGTGCCACTTCAAACGATCCGCGCATACACGTCCTCCCTCCACCGAACCGCGGGTTTCGAGACGCCGAAGAGGGAGGAAGACGCTACGGGAACGGAAGAGGACAACGGAGGACGGGAAGGGGCACCCAGGACGACTACTCTGGATTCCTATAATTGTTCATTTTTGCAAATTCCCCGGTTTTTGCCCGGGCTCACCCGGAGTTCGCTAACCCCATCGGCAGGACCTCTAGAGGACCCGTTGTCACTTTAGAGCACCACCCGAGTCGCGCTATTCCACTGGTCTCTCGAGAGATTCTTTTGGGACGCAGTTTCCAGAAATTATTTTCATTCGCGAAATGAAGGAAAAATCTACAGTTTAGCTACAGAAGGTAGCTGGACAGATAAACTCGCAGATTCATTGTAAGACTTACCAATTAATCTGTACACCCACCGGAGTAGTGGGCGATCTCAACGTATTGAGATTGTTCGATGAAAATTTTCTTAATAATTCGGATAAGTTCTCAGCGTTTCTCGGAAATGTTCGCGTTCTAGCCGTCAGCTTTGGATTCGATTATTAATTGATCAGAATCGACTAAACCCCTGTGTGCATCGCAGTAGAATCTCAATTATCCAACAACTAGAGTTCGCAGACTTCTACGCAGTAGAAACGTTCTACTTATAAATATTTTATCACGTCGATGTCTTGTCTTTCACGCATCGAGACAGTCGTGACTTAACTTTCACTGCATTTTGTTCTACGGAACTTGACGAAACGTGCAGACGTAGTTGACAAGAAATTACAAACGATGTACATAGCTTGTACATCTAGCATTGAGTACCATAACATTGAATTTGATTTGCTGAAGGCAACTTTGCTGTATTTGTTTCGTTCCACTTCTTGATCGTTCTATTTTATACGGAAATTTGACCTAACCCAGATCCGACGTGATACATACAATCTTGATTGTTTTCTTTGAATAAATAGATCATTTTAATTTTTATAAAGCAACACAGATCCAGCAGAATATTACAGGAAAATCAAACTAGTTTGTAATTAGTAAACCGTGGTTCTTTATGCAAAATAAAAAATGTTTACATTGATTGCAAGACAGGAGCCAAATAAAAAAATTGTATCTATCTACATTTTGTTATCAAGCTGAAAATAATACGCTGATGTCCTTAAATCTTTTTAATATGTCCACTGCTTGAAATTGTATGTACCCATTTTTGTGATAAATGCATAAATTCCGTAGTCCAGTAATTAGGCAAATAATGGCCGCATTTTCAACATTCAAGCCGCAAGAAGACACAAACTCTCATGGTCGCGGGTCGGCATGGACCCCTGGAGACCGAGTTTCTTCATAATTTGAGCGTCGGAACCTCCCCAGGATATTCCCACCGGATCGTCATTCCTCTCCCCCGCCAGATCTCTAGGCAGTTTCTTACCGTTTCACGGTTTTCCAAGAAGCCGTGGAACGCTGATATCTCCGTAGCAGGTTCGCGTGCGAATCGCGAGAGTTTTCGAACTGGGACGCCTCGTTACCGGATCGCAAAACGCGCGCGAGTCCTCGCGAGAGTATCCCTTTCTCTCTCTCTCTCTCCCTCTCTCACCGGTTCTCTTTCTCCCTGTCCGGTTTCGCGGAATCCGTTCGGCTGGGAGAGCTGAAGAGGTAGCCCGAGACGTGGCCGAGGTTCGGGCACCGTAGGTCGCGGAGCTTCGGGGAGAAAGAAATCTCCGCAAATTATAGTTTTCGCGTCACGAGATCCGTTCCCCTCTCGCGCTTTCTTCCGCCGATGCGATGTCTCCTCGGAGACGTGCGTGGCCAATTAACCTCCGCTCGCGAAATGGCTGCCGGCAGTCTATAGTCTAACTATTTGAGCCCCTGCAAGTAACCCTAACTCTTCGTATCTAACCCTTTGTGCCACTTGAATGCAATTCATCGAGCCTTGTGTCCGATGCGACTTGACATCATTCATTGTTTGAGCCAGTCTTGTATCCAATTTTTAGAAAGCAGTCTGGAAGAAATTAATTTCAACATCGTTCGAGGACATCGAAAATAGAAAAAGCATCGAGGAAGAATGTTTTAGAGAGACGTTGTATTTGCGACTGCCTACACTGTGCATTGGAGGGAACATTATTACTTGAGTGGGTAGTATTGCAAGGAGAAAATTAGTAGCTTACCGGTATTTAGTGGTTTGTGATCAAACGCGGATGTGGAAACCGTCCGGTAAGTACAGGGATTTTATATTCATTTTAGAGCACTGACTCCGAGTATGTAAATCTTGTTAACATGAATATTCAACTTCAAGCTTGCCTTGCTCTTTAATTAAGACCAAGAGGAACTTATCTCGAGCCTGACAACCGTTCACGCCACTTAATTCCTCTCGCGAATCCTCGGGATCACTGTGCCCCCCACATATTAACCTGCTGCGTTCGCCTAATTGCTACATATACGCGTGCGGCTTCTGTGTAACTGGAAAATTGTTCGGTAAACGACCGACCGTTTAGAAATAGAAATGTTCTGCATCGATTGTCTTTCGCCTATCCGAGCAGAGCATGATGCTAGAAAGAAATAATTATATGAAAATTTAATAGGAATTTGTTTGCAGACAATTTTTATTTCGCACACGTGAGCGGTCGTCTAGCGCGAATCTTTTCCGCGATAGAAGATTTCTGGGTGTTCCTGTTCCCCGAATCACCGGATCCAGAACCTTTCCCGCAGATGCGCGACTGCCACGGGATAGGGCTCGGATTTACCGGCGAAATGTTGGATTTATTAGATCGAGATACGCGTGGGCGTGCCTGGGGCCCCCTGCACCCCTTCGACCTTACACCGTTAGGCAACGTGTGCGCACGAGACCCCGTTCGAGTTTCGCGTAGCCCAAACGTATAGCCTAGACACCGAGGAGAGTTCTCTACTATCGAGAGTGTGGATCCTATCCTCGTGTCACGCACACGCGTAGGTGAAACCCGTGAAGGTGGACTCGACTGCTGTTGATGAAACAGCGGTCGGGTCGTTGCGCGTCGTTCTAGGAATCGAGGGAGGACGTGGGTATCGTGAATTCGATCGTCGGCGCCGAACGATGATTTATGGCCGAGCGAGAGAGACAACCAGCCGACGAGGAACAGCCTTTGGGAAAGGAGGTTGCCAGCGACGGGTGAGCCGTCGGGTACACCTATAGGTAACGTCTGTACCGAGGGCTGCCAGGTTTCCCTCCGATCTGCTCTGGTTTCTAGGACCTTCTAGCTCCTTGATCCTCAAAAATGGAAATTCTTTGGGACATATTGAAAGTGCAGTATTTTAAGAACATGCCACCAAAAATGCATGGTTCTAATCAAGAAAATAACGGAGCTGTAGATCGTTTACTGTGATCATAAAGATCATGGAGTCATAAAGTGAGGTTGTAGCTTAGAGGGTGGTCGAGTGTGACTGGTCCTGAAAATTTTTCGGGACATATTGGAAGTACAGTATGTTAAGAATATGCTCCCAAAAATTCATGATTCTAATGAAGAAAATAAAGTAGCTATAGATCATTTGCTGTGATCATAAAGTACATGGAGTCATAAAGAGAGGTTGTAGCTTAGAGGGAGGTTTAATGTGGCTGGTCTTGAAAATTTTTCGGGACATATTGGAAGTACAGTATCTTAAGAGCATGATGCCAAAATTTCATGATTCAAATCGAGAAAATAACGGAGCTGGTCCTGAAAATTTATTGCAACATAATGGAACTACTCTACATGTCTACGTTCTGGGCGAAAATGTTCCATTTTCATGGGAGAATGTTTGAAGTCTTAACGGTCTCCGTCCTGAATTATCGATTTTCAAGACGAAAGATAGATAGAAGGGACCCGTGGGAACCGTGAATCATCCCCGCGGATGTTGTCCGGTCTCGCGTCCAGTAGGATCTGGGGGACACGATAGTCGTCGGAGCGTTGGCGGATTGCGTGCTGTTAACGCTTGCACGGCGCTAACGAGATGCGTAATACGGGCCGTGGAATCGAGTAGAGGAAGTCTCTGCCCTGTCAGATCGCCTAGGGAAAGTCCTGGGCGCAGGGTAGCACGGTAGGAAGAGAACGTCGGTGCCTAACTACGAGGTACCTATCTAACCAAGACCGATATCCACCAACACATAGGTGAAACGGTCTCGGGCATATGGCGGTCGCGTCGGAGGAAGCCTTTCCTTTACCTCCTGGCGGCGAAGCAACGCCGCTGCAACTCGCCAGGTTATTTACAGCTTCTTGGCATGGAGGTGAGCTCTCTCGCGGAGAGCCCAGGCCACTGCCAGCAAGAAGGAAGTAAGGATGATTTATATCCGCTGCTACCAGTCCTGCTCCCAACCCGCGATAATACCAATCATTATCATCGCTTAATAACAGGCATTACTGCCAACATTGAAATAATGTGTGTGTGTACCCTAACCTGGCTCTGCCATGGCTGACCCATTCCGACCATGAGGTACACAGCACGCTCTCTATCCTTCGCTTTCTTCAACGTTCACCGACACTGGCCTCTCTCTCTCTTTCTCTCTGTGTTGGCCACCAATTCTGCTTCTCTCCTCTCACTCTCTCTCACCCCTCCTCCCCTCTAGGTTCCGCCGAGCTGCTGTCAGAACTATATGGCAACCCGAGGGATCATCGTTGTTGTTGCTTGATACCGCGAGTAGTAGACTCGCGCCCCGTTGCCATAAAGTTGGTCAGGTGCAAGCGCGCGCCGCAAAACGAAACGCATTGCGCCGCCGGTGATCTTCCTGAAAGATCTCTGAAGAAGGAGGCGGGGAACGGGAGGAGGAGGGTTTCGTTCCCGGGCTCGGTGCAGGGATTCCTCGCACGAGGGAGGAACGGAGAGGGCGCGCTTCTGCCGGTCGAAACCCCTCGAGCCTGTTTTGCGCGAATTCTTCTCGACTCCGCCGTGGTTCTCCACCCAGGGGACCCACGGAGCCGAGCAGCGACCGGATTTTTAACTTTGTCCAGAGGGAACCGTCTATTCCGAATCATTTTCGCGTGAAACACCCGGCTACCCAGTCTTCCGTTACTCCGGAATGGTTGAGAAATATTTTCAAAGTAATTTTTTCCCCTTGACCAGAAATCGCAAAAACATTGTTCGTCTTGACAGCTGACATTTCGAACGTCATTCCGCGCGCTATTACATACAATATGGAATATCGAAGCGAGCATTTGCGTCACGTGTCGTTCTTTTTTTATTACCGCGAGGATTAAAATGCATGAAGCACCGTCGGATTACCATCCACTTTGTTCCTTTCAACAGTCCTCGCGCGGCGTATATTTCGTTTGATACGGAGGCGTCGAAAATCATGTAACTCAATTTTTGGCTGACAGGAATTCTGCGAGCATCGAATTTTGACATCGCGATTTTTTATGGAGATCCACAGTGAAACAATGAGTCATAATAGATAGCGAGAAACACGTCACTGTGGCCATTATGAATATATACATTGTATAGAAATTAGCCGTTATATTTGACTTGCTGAGATGTTCATGAATCTTTGATAATCTTTGCTAATTTCCGGAGAAATCCGTGATGCTTACGTCTATTAATTCTTTTCTCTGTACATATATAATTGTATGATAGTTTATTGGAAAGGGAAAACGGTATTTCACGTACCGGCGGTGTAAAATTTTGTGAAACAAAAATCCCTCCGTAAAGATTCTGTGAAATCGTCATCAGTAATATTCAGTAAACAAATACCCGCTGGAAGAACATTCGACTAATACGCTGATTTAGATTAAGACGCATTCGGCCGAGTCGTTCGCGGAATCGTCTAATTGCAAGAAAGTCTCCCGGCGCGGCGCGGCGCACGCGAATAAAAACCGGAGGGAGGAGGGAGTCCAGAGTTTTCCAAACGGGAGAAAGGAAAAGGGAGGAAGAAAAAGGAAAGGCACCGGTGCGGGTCCCGTCTTTCCTTTATCGAAGGATGTCGTCCCCCTCTCGCGGTGCCTTCTCCTCTCTTTCACTCCATTCTGTTAGCCGGCTCTTGAAGAAGTTGAGAGAAGGCCGATAATTATTTTCACGCAGCGGCTCGTGCATGTACGTGCATCGAAAGAGCCTGGCGTGCCTCGCGGGACCTCCCACAGTGCCTCAAATACCAATAATTACCGGCAGACGAGTTCGATGTTTGCAGAAACACCGGGCCGCCGCGATTCCTCGCGTACGAACCACGCGAAAACACCGCCACCGTGTTGTCGGAGGGACCAAGGGGGCGCCACCACCGCTATCTCCTCGGACCCCATTCACGGGAGGGATGGGGAGGAGGAACGGGGCCCGGCGAGGGGGCTTTTTTTATTGGTTCTCACGTGGCGTGTACTCCATGATTTCTCCGAGTCGATCCGCGTCCACCGAAGGCTCCTTTTTGCACGATATTCACGAGGCTGCCGAACAACCCCGAGGATCTGTTCTTGGAAACCATGTAACGAGAGGTGAGACACGCCTCGGACCGATTCGTACGTGTCCCCGGGAAAATTGGAATAATTGTCCCCTGCCCCGCGATCATCCCGGTACCGACACAATTATGTAGGGTAACTGCGCCAGTGAATAAACGGGCACCAGTAAATGAACGCTTTTGTATATTTCTCAACAAATTTTAAGTCAATTACTAGTGTTCATTGACTGGTATTTTTTATATTCTTTATTTCACGTTTAATAAAGAAAAATAATAATAATTTCATTTTCTTTATTTTTTTGACAAATAAAGTATAGGGAGCCATTTGGCACATATGAGATTCCTTCAATTCACATATTTTTTTTTTAAATAAAATATCTTCCTGAACAATTTCTTAAATGTTCATTCACTGGTGCGGTTACCCTATATCCAGAACTTTAATGAAATACGTAATTTGCATGCGAAATGCAATTAGAACATTTCTTTTGTTGACGATTACTGATGAATTTTATTTTGGTCTGGGTTAGATCAAAACGTAATAATTAGCTCCGAATTTCTATGGAAATAGAATTCAGTGAAGGGATGAATATAATTTTATACATTTCGATACATTTTATACAAAAGAGAGCAATTAATTGTTTGATTGCGCTTATACGATTTCGAGCCAATCAACGTCACGAATTCCTAGACTGCCTGAAACCGCAGGATCTATGACACTAATGGTCGAATATTGTTCCAAACAGGATCTCGACTTCATTTATCTATTCACCTGATTTAAGTAATTGTGTAAAATCTACTTCGGCCGACATGAAAAGAAACGACGAGCGTTTGTACACACAAGAAAGAAAATGATTGATAAAAGTCGGGACAGAAGGAAGCGAAAAAAAAACAACCAATTATTTCAAGTATACGCGAGTCGACCACGAAATAAAGAATCGATGTGAGCGAGGGTTTTGTTCCGCGATTCATTACACACTATCAAGTCCTGTATTTTTCACTCGCGGGAGACCGAAGTACGCGACATAATTACGGCCGAGCGTATACATGACACGCGTGAAATGGCAGGCGAAACACACTGTGCGCCGATGCAAGTTTCGTAGAGCTGCGGAAAAACTAGTATTACTGGATTCGCGTTTTTATCGGCGAACGGCTAAATGGGTTTCCGCAGCGATCGCAAAAAAATGCCGACCGAACGCGTCAAATATTAACGAGGACGTCGAACGAAAGTGACTGATAATGCGCTCGAAACCCGCGAGTCGAAACGCCAGGTTAAACGAGTCCGAATAACACTGGCGTCCACGGATCGTATGAAAAAATATTTCCACTTAACATCAATGAGATCGATGACATTTTAATCTGCGAACGGCAGAATAAATTTTCAGTAAAAATTACGAAGCTATTTTAGCACGGAGAACGCGTTAACTAACACAGAGAGATCCAGAGGTTATTAGAAGAAGAAATATTTCTTCGTGATTCATCGATCGATAAAATTTGTGTATTTTAATCTGCAGACGGTGGGACGAGCTTTCAATAAAAATGGCAATTATTTCAATGAAAATGGCAAAATTGTATATTTTAAAATGGCAGATGTTTTGGAGAATGAATAATACCAAAGTTAATGTTAAACGAGCGGATGTGAAAGGATCCAAGGATTGTTGAGAAGAATATTTTGGATTAATTGATGGATTTGTGTATTTTGTTTTGCGGCTAATGGAATTAATTGTGAAGAAAAATGGCAGCTATTTCGGCACGAGGGTGTTACCATGTCAAGGCTGACGAAAGAAAAGGCGGGCTGAAAATATAGACTCGTGTGTTCTCACAAAATATTCATGTCGAACGTTGATCGAGCACAAGCGTCGCTGTATCTAGGTGAAGGAAAGTACACATTGAACCCGAAGACGTATGATTATAGCGACAACGCAGGCCATTAGACAACGGAAACATCAATCCTCCGGCGCGTTGCATCGTGTACGACACAACTCTCGTCGAATCTGAGGGAAAGTTTTATCTTCGCGTCATCGGACGTCCTGCAATAAAACCTCCCGAACAAGATGAAAAGGATTTCTACGAAGCTACTACTGCGAACTGATTCGAACTCTGAAACTACGTTCCAAGCCATCAACCACTTCTCCTCCGCAGCTTGTACAACTAATACTTTCATCCATTAAAACCATCGTTCATTTTATTGTCACTTTTCCTGACGTTGGTAATTTCTATTTTACTTGATCCCGTTCGCATAAAGTTCGAGCCTTGTTTGCATAAAATCGAGCCTCTCTGTGAAAGTACTTTTTAGAGAATAAATTTCATCCTGTTTTAGGAAATTGAACAATACGTTTCATTTTTGAAACAGTTTTTTAACACGCTCAATTTTTATGAAATAATTTCATCTTGTTTAAGGAAATCAACCCTTACATTATATTTCCTCGAACAAGATGGAATTATTTGATAAAAATTGGGTCCGTTTAAAAAATAATATTTGGGGGTTGATTTCCTAAAGAAAAATTAAATCTTGATTTTTGAGTCATTTATAATTTTTCTTGTTATTTTTATAATTTCTCTTACGTTTGAAGGCTGCACTAGCATTTCCAAGAGAATCAACCCTTACATGTAACTCCAAACATTCTCTCAAGGTAAAATTGATTGATATCGCGCCAGTTCCGCACGGCATAAAAACATTTCTAATATTTCCACTAGGATAAGTCTATGAATATAGTCGTCTGCATAATTAAGCAGGATTTCAGCACATCCCTACAGGAAACCAAAGAAAGGTAGTGTGCGCCACCCTCGCGAATCCGCCTCTCATGTCAAGCCTGTAACGAGCGTATCTCGGGGACGGAATAAAATTGAATTAAATAATATCGTGCAGGATTTACGAGGATCGCGGGGTTACATACGAAAATACACAAGGACGAGGTCCGCGTGGGCGATCACGAACGTCCACGGAATATAATAAGCCGTGGCGTGGTTCGCGTGCCTCGAAACTTTCCCATTTGTAGCCGGTGGACAGATACGAGCCGATAGCGACGTGTCGGTCGAACTTCTATTACTTTTATTGCCCGTGTCGATAATACTCGCCGAGAGTATATTCAACCATCGAGCTCGGATGCATTCGCCTACGAGATAGAGAGAGAGAGACAGAGAGAAGCTTGGCCTAAGCTGCCCGATGGTTGGACACGTTGCTATCTTGACACGCACGAACCGAGCGACGAACCGATGAGATAACAGCGTGATAAGCTTGTTCGATGCCGGTTACTCGGCTGCCGACGAAGAGGAGCCGAAGAGAAAGGAGGAACGAGAAAAAGAACTAATCGGTCTACTTCGATCGTGAACTGCTTCCTATCGAGCACACTCTACTGTTGTGCTTTGATGTGGACCGTCTAGACTTGGATTTTTAGGCTTCTCGAGGATCATCCTGCTTCGATCAGAGAGATCTTCGTGGTGGGACTGCTGGAGGATTCGTATTATTTCTCTTTGGAGGCTTTAAATACTCTGAATACTGAGACTATACTCTAAAACTCAACACATTATGTATTCCATAATTTTTGGGGATCTATGGCTGAGGATTGATTGATAGATTTTTCAGCAGCAGCACAGAAACTTCAATGATGAATCAACAACTCCCAATTCGTTTGGGGACGTTAATGTCTTGAATCTGCAACTCCATTCGCCGTGATCAAAGAATAATCCTTCGAGCTGACAGCTTCCAGGCATCAATCAGAGATCAGTCGCACAGTCTGAGAACGGTTTTCCATGCTCGGACCAAATTCTCCCATACGAAACCATGACATAGCGGGCCTGGGACCGTTGCAAACGGGGGCGCAAAAAATCGGACAGACTGTTTCCCTTTTCCCGGGCAGCGTGCAATACGTAACACCGGATCGCTTGCGAAACTGCGTGTCGGCAGACGTCGAACCGCGAACAACCGTGTGCGTACCTGTCCCTCCACCTTTCCCTCGCCTTCCGCTCATTTATCTGCGTCCATTTATCTGCCTATCACTAGCGTCTCGGGCAAGCATGCCGCGCGCCGGTGTGCTACCTTCGCCGTGGTCCTGGATCCAGATGGACCGGATAACTGAGTCGGTTTCTCGCCACAGTAACAATGAATCGGCTAATTAATGATTTCCAGTATCGCCACGATCGGGTACTAACCTCCCACTACCCTAGCCTTAAAAGGGGTGGAAACTACGTTAGGGGTGTGAATTTTTCGATCGACCGCCCAGTTAGCACTGAGCATTTTATCAGATCCGAACTGGAGTCCAGAGGTGGCAGTTTTGTAGGTTAGATGTGTTAGATACCGGGCCCGGTTCTGCGCCCGTGGAACAATGGCTCGAACATAATTGATGATTCCGCCGGACCGTGTATGAATCATTTGGAGAACGCCGCTCTGTAGCTGGGCTAGGCGAGCGACGCGTGAAAGTGGTGTGCCACGGGAATGTCACTCGCATTGTTCCTCGCGTTTGCTTGCCTGGTTCTATCTATGTTGCGACCAGTGCCTAACGAACTGCTTGCTCGCCAGTGGCGATTCGTTCCAGTTTCGATGGAAACAAGTCTGTCGAAAAGGTAGTTACACCTCCAGGTAGCTGAAATATTCAGACAGCTGCTTAGGTAGCTGAACTGCTTGGGTGGCTACACTGCTGGGTAGCCAAAATGTCTTGCTACCTGGGAAATCGTACCGGCTGTCACTTTGCGCGTGTTAAATATTCCGATGGATGATTCGAGAAGATTATTTTGTTGCAATTTCGTTGATCAACGATCTCTTTCCAACGCCGATAGTCGCTTGTGAAAGAGTCTTATTCAAGAACGGTGAATAATTAGAATGAATCAAGCATCGAGCGTCAAGAATCGAGCAAGCATCGCCAAGTAAAATGGCGCGGCTGATTGTTCCGGAATATTGTGCGGCAATGATATGTGCGAGAGCGTTAGTTTCAGTGTTGCCAACTCTGGGATGAAAGGTTAAACTTTCGAGGTCTCGGTGTCGGAGCCTTGGCGTTCCATCGAGGTCTCGTTTGACGTCAAAACTCTCGGCTCTCGAAGATCGCGCCGGTCACGAACCACGGTACAAAGAAAAAAAGAAAACATTGTCTTCGGGACTGCTTTTTCTACGGTTTTTATCGAAACATCTTCGTCGGTCTGTGAAACGGGACTAATAAGTAGCTGGTATCACGCAGGAATCGCGATCAAGGTCTCCGGCCGATGAGGCACGCGATGGATCGTGCTCGATCTACGGAAAACCGAGAGCGTCGTCATCGCGAAAACGTTGGCCGCGGCGTAGATCAACGCGTAGATAACTATCGTCCATGCATGAGTGCGTGTAGATACGGGCGTGCACACGGTGCCGTGCTCCTGGATACACACGCGTGAACGTCGAAGACTCGCGAGAGGCGGTGAAAAACGAAAATCAAGACCGGGAAACCGCTTTTAGACAAGCGTTGCTTCTCGGAGCAGAGAAAATAGCGAACCCGGCGATTCCTGGAATCGACTTCGTCGTCCTCATTTTCAAACTAGCTGGGATCACGATCCAGGGAAAGCCGCGTCCATCTTGGATCGGTCTACCAGCTTCCAATCTTCGCCTTTCAAGTCTGAAAGGTCTGTCTGGTCGAACGAAGCGACGGAAATAAGAAAATCTTCGATCTTTTTCGTTCTGGCGGCAGAAGTAAGGCTGCCGGAGGAGAGCCGCGCCATTTTGAATTAATTGTACTAGCTTCGGAACCTCGTCTGGCGAGTCTTCAGCCCTTGGACAGTCAAATGATACGGTAGAACTGGAGGTAAAACTGAATATTTGAGTACAATAACGTTTTCTGTCGTTTCTGACTTGAGGAGATGAAGGATCGTGCTTTGGAGGAAGCTACGCCATCTTGAATTAATTGCGATGGCTTCTGGAGAGGCTGACAGTTGCTCGGTGCTCATATTGCGAAATTGAAAGAGCAAAAAGCTGAAAGCGGCATTTAATTTTTCGTGGGAGAATCGAGGATTGAAATGATCTGTTTAAAATTTAACATTTAAGTAAGAAAAAGCAGAAACGCTGAATATTCACGAATAAGTAGATCACCTGGCGCTTGTAGCTGGAAAATCAAATCCCAGCCGAGATCATGCTCTTTACAGAAGCACCGCCATCTTGGCCGGTTCTAGTAGCTCCTGATGCTCATGTGTCGCTGTTCAGCCCTTACACAGTAGAACGAAATGACTGAATTGGAAGCGCGACGGACTACTTCCTTGTACTGAACCGTTCAATTTCGCCTGGTTCGAGTGTGTAAGCGTTGAAACGCGGCGGATGAGGATCAGGAGCATAGAGATCGATCCAAGATGGCATTTCACCACCGTAATTTCATTCTGGACTTCCTAATACTCAAATATTCAATTCCGCTCTAGTTTCCGCTCGTTTGGTTCGACTGCGTACGTGTAAACCCTACAATGTTTCACCGTAGACGTAGACCTAGGCGCTGACTGGGGTCCGAAAGGTTAAAGACGTATCGACGACGACACTACGGTCGAACTGCAGCAAAAATTAATTAGCGAAGTACAATAAAAGGTCCGAGGAACCGCGAAGTGCACCGATAAATTGAAACGGAGAACTTGCACGCCGCCCAGGTTTCGCAGTAATCCCGCACGAACGAGCTGCCAGCGGATCAAAAGCGTACTTCATCCGAAGTCGAGCGAATTAAAATCGCGTCGTAACAGGAGAACTCTTGAAACGAAATCCCCGGTTGCACCGGTTGGAATCGTTCGATCCGCGCGGCAGCCGAGGCGGTTCCGCTAGTCTGGGGCATCAGAATGCGGATGAGCGTAGCGCGAGGCGTCGCTGTTCGATCGATCGCGTTACACGTTGCCCTTTGAGTGACAGTATTATCTTATTCCCGGGCGTAGGAGTGAACAGATCGATGATAGAGAGCGAGCGGGGGCTGTGGGACGCGTGGGGCTGGGACGTGCGATCGTTCACCGAGAGAGACAGGCCGGCGTTTGTTCTTTCCACCGTTTCAATAATAAATAATCGGGATAAGGGGAGCTGTCTTCCGACAGAGACGGCACAGGATCTAGGCTCTGACGAAGTCGCCCGCACCGACGCCGATTTCCCGCGGTGTTTCTGGCGAGGGGCACGCGTTTCCCCGGCTCGACCGTGCCCGAGGATCCACGGATTTCGGATTCACTTCGCGTGTGTGCAGCTTCCCTCCGCGACTTTCGAATCTCGTTTCGACGCGTTGGCATTCCCGGGGCCAATGAGGAGAGATCGGGGCCGCGTTCGTCGGCGAAGACGAAGAAAAAGGAACCACCACGCCCAAGGTACGTGGCAGGAACGCAGACAGCCGCGCCGGTGCACCTATGTGCAGCCGCCGCCGCCGCCGCCGCCCGCGTCTATGTGCCTATCCCCTTTGCACGTGCAAAACCCTGTGGCTCTGTGTGCGATGTTCGCGTGTACAAGTACGCCCCGTCTTTCTTGCCCGATCCTCCGTCTCTCTCTGTCTCGTACACGCGTTCGCGTACAGCGGCGGCACGAACGCTATAAGCTACCACGTCCTCAAATTGAAGCCCCGAAGAAAAAGAGATGCGTGGCCTCACTTCCCTCGGATCCTCGTGGCTCTCTTTCCCCCGTTTCCTTTCGGTCTCTCTGCCCTCCCAACTTCTCTCCACCTTTCTTTCTTTCTTGCTTGCTTTTGCTCCCCTGGTTTTCTTCTCCTCTTCGTCGTTTTCATAACGCAGCGGCGGGAAAAGGAGGGAAAGGAGAGAGAGAGAGAGAAGTCGATGGTGGACACGGGAGGAGGAGACCAAGGGAAGATGGAAGAGAGTGAAGGCTCGAGGCGCCATGTTGCTGGCGATGACAAGAAACCCGATGCGACGGTAGCCGGGCCAACAGTGCAGGCACAGGCGCTTGCTCGGACGCCTTGATTGGCCGATTACAGATTATGCACGGTGCACCCTGCTGGGACGCGCACGGCCGCGAGCTTTACTGCCGCGGCCACTCGCGCTACCAGGCCCCCGGCTACCGGCAAAAAGTCAACGCCGCTCGGGAAGTTGATTTCTCCACTTCCTGCAGGAACTACCCTCCGACGTCTTCAGATTAGAAGCACACCGTCCGTGGAAGCTTCGTCCAAGAGCCCACGGACTTTTCTAGATTCATTCTATGGATTCTCTGGCGCTGGAGAACTTCAGCTTGAAATTCACCGAGAGACAGGTTACTTTCGGATGGCAATTTTTCTGTTAGCTTTCGAAGCTGTGCATTGGAAAATGTTGGTTCGCCAGAAGTATTCTATGAAATGTTGGATCGTTTGTTTCTGTCGAGTAAGACCTTCTTCGATATTTGTCGCTGACAAATTATTATTTATTTGTAGATAGTTAGAAGGCTCGAATTCCTTATTGAATTTTAAATTTCGTTCTTACAGCTTCGGAGGTCTGCATTTTTTGCAATTATTCATGAGAATCGTTTGTTGTATAACTTGTCAGTTAGAGATACGTTTTCCAAACCCATACTTTCCTGAGTACGAATAATGTTGTCTCATTTGTAGAAAACTTTTTGCGATTACGAAGTGCGTTTATCAATGCAGAATTGAAGATTCGGCGTTGCCCCAGCAATTGGCCCGACAAAACGCTGCGAAATGGCGAGAGGAAGAATGAACGAACGAATACAGAGAAGATTGATTTGGTCTGCGCGCGCGCGCGACCCCTATCCCGAGCACGTCAAAAGGCTAAAGGTTTTCTCATAGGTACGCACGCCGTGATACGCAACTGCGTATCGCGTAATCACGGGATAACTGGCTGTCGTGCTCGATGATGTCGTCGCAGGGGGTCCCGGACCGGATAATTTCATTAGCCTGAGCACCGCGGGAGTTGTGTTCCCTCTCTGCCCCCGCCCCCGGTCGAGGGAATCGAGCGCGACGCAGCCTGATGAGTAATCGCGGCAACGCGTCAGGTTGTTTGCAAAATAACCATCCGTAATGACTGCTGACTGCGATTTTGAGAACTGTATATTACCATCGACGAAACTGTGCTCCGCAATGCACACCGTTCGCCCAACAACAAACTTCCAACAGATAAAAATCTCCAACAATACTGAAACTCTCTTAACCCTCGCATGCTCTCCTCCCAGTGATTCAACCATTTTCTATTTTGCAGAGAATTTTTGTTCTACACGATTTTTCTGTAACTTCGTGTAATTACTGGTACGTCCATTTATCCGGCTGTGGTTGCTTTTATATTTTAATTTTTTGACTGTTTTGAATATGTAACTTAATTAAACAGCGACAGTTTTGTACACATTGCCGGTGAGTTAGGATTAGTTTATCCCAACAATTGATGATTGGAACGTGAAATTGAAACACGAACAGAAGCAACTCGGTTTACAACAGGATGAAATTAATACTACACGAGGTTTTTCAGTTAGGCTCCGAGGGATCATAATCGCGAGCGGTTTCGGGAGCAGAATCGCAGGTTTTCGCAACCGCGAATAATTGAACGGAGCATCTTAATTGGCCCGGATCATCCGGTCTCGGTTAAATCGGCGCCATACGAAGAGACCAGCGAGAGGTTCGCTCCAATTAGCCTGTAGCCGCGATTACAGTCTTATAAATCGTTAATTGGAAACCGTGGGACTATCCGCGAGAAATTCATGGCTCCGAGAAGGCCAGCCCCAATTAGCTTTTGACCAGGGCTCACCCCTTCCGCGCGTCCTAATAAATCGTTAATTGGAAACCAACCTCCCGGGATAATTAGCGGAAAGTCCGCGCGAGGGCGCCCGCGCGTGCACGAAATCCTGAAAAAACTACAACGCGCAATATTTATGATCGTCTCGTTAACGTTCCCCACGGCGCTGGACAGTGTCGCAACCCTATCTCCGATGTCCAGGGCGTGGCGGATCGGTGATTTAGTAAAGTCATTTGTGCCGATAATGCTGACAGATGCCGTCCACTGGTGCTCCTGTTACAACAGACTCGCCCGCGAAACGGGACACCATAGAAACGCTGGGGGTGACGCGAGAGACAATGCGGAATTTCGCCGACATTGCACGATCTGGAAGGTGAGTTAGGCGAAGCTAAGTCAGCCACAAGAAAACGCTCTGTGCCGGTCGGTTTTTAGTCGCAAAGGATGAATATTTTACACTGCTTTGGGGGTTGAACCACCCCTATTTTGGATTTTTAGTACAATCGTATAAGAGTGCCAAGATGGCGTGAAAACAAGAACAATCGTTTTGTCCTGCGTTAAGGGTGCTTAAGGGTTGCAGCTTCCTCTTACTTTAGTACACAACAACCTGAGTTCAACACTCAATTTTGTCGAAGAGGAACGTAAAACTGTTTTCCTCTGAATTTTCAACTAATTTCTTTCTATATCAATCTAGAGGAACCTGAGTTCAACGCTCAATTTTGTCGAAGAGGATCGTAAAACTGTTTTCCTCTGAATTTTCAACTAATTTCTTTTTATATCAATCTAGAGGAACCTGGGTACGACAATAAGTACAATTTTCCTTTCGAAATTGTGCGAAATGTAACACCATGGACGATGCTAAAGATAGACAGCGTGCGCATCCAGCGTCTTCCGACTACGAAGCTGCTGCATCGTAATTGAAAATTAATTGCTCGCAGGATTCGTGAAACATGCAACTCTGACAGACGCGGAGAGACAGGCGGCTATTTGCCGTCGGTTTTCCGAGCTGTTTACCCTGCCTGGCGTTCCATCGCGGCACCGGTATGAAAATATTGCGCTCATTGTATCCGTATGTCAGATCAATAGGATTACGTCTGTCGGATCTATCGACGTCGATGCATTCGGTATGGGATTGAAAAAGACGCTTACCTGCGTCTGCGTCAGTCCAAGGCTCGCCGCCAACTCCGCTCTCTCCGGTAGCGCCAGGTACTGCGTCCTCTGGAACCGCCTGTTGAGCTGTTGCAACTGCAGGCTGCTGTAGATCGTCCGCGGTTTCCTCATCTTCTTGCCTTTACCGTTCCTCAAGGAGCCGCCGCCACCGCCGCCGAGCTCGTCGACGAGGCTGCCGCCCTTGTCGCCCAACGGCGAGAGGTCTGCGAACATGCACCACCCTAACATCAACTTTCAGAGTCCTCGTCACTGCTGGCGTACGAACTAAAGAGAAATCCAACTGAAACCTGCCCGATGATCCGACGGAACGAACCGAAAATAATTCCTAGCTCAGACATTTTCACCGAGTTACTTTTCAATGAAGGTAACAATTTAAAACGCTATTCCTACTGCGCGAGTAAAAGCCTAGTTCACTAACTGACGCTGACAACTCGACATAATTTTCTGTTCCAATACGCTTTCGTTAGCGTCTTCAGCTAAAACCTAGAGAACACGTTCCAAACTGGGGTTTGATACCAGTTTAGTAACACGTTAATTACACGTTTGGCACGACTTCACTTGAATGATTAAATTATGTAACAAACGCATTAATCACAGAGAGCTAAAAGCAGTGTCGAAGAATAAATTTGCTGTTCATTAGACTCGCATTATTCATTAATACGATTTGAAAGTTGTCGATTAGTAAAACTGCCAATTACTAAACCGAGATTGTCGTTGTCTAAAATTCTGTAACTTCGTGTAAGAAAATCGTGCAAAATTCTGTCTGTGCTCATTCACAAGAGTGTACTCTCTACTCTCGTACCGTTGAATCAATGTTTATCAAAGATCCTTCTCTCAATTTGACAAATTCAAGCGAGTCCGAAGAGCCTGAAAAACGAACTGAGAGCTTCCGTCAATGTGAAAGATAAAACCTGTAGTACAAACAGATTGTAGACGATAAAGGTAACTGTTTCGCAGATAAAAGTAGCACCGGCAATTTCTCAACGAAATATGAATTTCATGAATGTTACCCGACCTTCTATTGTGCGCCTAATCGAATCAAGCGATGATAAAGCACCGCCTGGCAATGGTGAGAATTCGGTAGCCATCCCGAGGTGCTAAACGATCATTAATCTCCGCGATCGGTATCGCGGCGAACAATATATCGGAGCGCTAACTATAACGTAATTAATTCGAGACGAAAAAAGGATAGAAAGGAGAGAATTGTTATAAATTAATCTTAAAATAATTACGCGCCGGCTAAATGGACGCCATCGTGCCAGCCGGCGACGCTATCGTCGGTTGCGATCGCGCCATTATGTTTATACCCTAATTACAATGTAGCGTAATGCGGCGCGGTGTGAATCCTTGAACGCAACACAGTCATTTAGAAATCCAAACATGCTGCCTTGTCATTTTACCCGTCGGTCGACCGTTGTTATTTTCAAGGAAACGCGAGAAAATTCACCATAAATCGACATGGGGGCTCGGCGACATGATAGAGGGACAGGACAGAGAGTGGGGAGGAGAGGCATGAGAGACGAGTGAGATGTCGACGACGAAACTCGGAATTATCCGCGTAACGTAACACCGGGCTGTGCCTCTGCCACCGCGGTACCTTTCCCTGCGTGATAATAAGCGTGACTATTAATTAACGTAATTTATGGTGAGCTGACCGGACATGCATACGCGCGTACACGTTATGATTCTCATGATTTATTGCTACCCGTGTCACCAGCGCCCCGGGGCGTGGACGGCTGACCCGTGGATCAACGAGTCGCCCAGATCGATCGCAAAATGACACCGAGGACCATGATTTAGGGCCCGGGTATTAACGTTATGAACACTTTACATCCATTAAACATTCGGCTCGCTAAAGGGTACAAAGATGGAAATAAATCTCTGGGGAATCTAGAAGATTTGGGCAGCTGAAATTTAGCATATCAAGCATCTGCTCGAAATTGACAGCAGAGAATTTTAAGGATTTTACCCCGAAGTCGAGGATGTAGATTCGGGTACGAGTAGATTTAGTAAATTTGAACCAGGCACTTAGGAATCGATGCTGCGCACAGTTTGTTAGAAAATGACATCAGAAAATATAAATAAAGGTATCAATATGAGGAATAAGGTTTTTTGAAGCAGTTAACAATTTTATGAGCTTAGAGTTCCAAACAGAATTTCGAACATTAGTGACCGAAGTACATTAAAATGTAACATTAAATAGTTTGAAATAATCTCTAGGAAATACATCCCCTGGGATCAAAATGTTACGAACTTTCACGGTTGAAATTTGAAGATTAAGATTTAAGGGTTGACATCGTCGAATACTTCTGTACCAATGCTAATCATGAGATCCACTAAAAACTATGATCCTAATAAGGTTGTAGAAAATAAAAGCAAGCCTCTACGGAGTTCGAAATTGAATGTCATTAAAGTTCCACTAAAAGATGACATCACAACGAACCAAGAGCTATTAAAGATTGAAGATCCAGGTTCAAAGCCTAACGTTCGACACTCGGTTCAGAAATAAGAGTGCAGAGAGAGAGGACGAGGAACCTAAATAAAAATGTTCGAGCTGAGCAAGAAGATTAGGGGTGTCGTGGTCGGAAAGTAGAGCTCCCGTGGAAACTAGGAGCTGATCGCTGGCGACGGGTTTGCGGGACAGTGAATGGATTTCCCCGGTTAGCAGGGACCGGTATCGTCGAATACATTAGCTTGGCCGATTAGGCAGGTATTGTTCCAGCATTTTGTCGCGCGACCATGTTTCCCGTCGACCGGACGCGATAAATGTCCAGTGCATGGCTACTTGTTTATCGTGGTTCGAAGACCGTGATGCAATTCGGTGTGTCGTTCGTGCACCGCGGTATCGTACGGAACACTTCGAGCACTGCGAAGCAAGAAAATTGCTCTTCAACGCCGCCCACGCAGCAGAAGAACGAATTTTCTTTCTTAAATTGGTCACGTATCGTAAGAACAACACCGACGCGCAACTGTTAATCAAGGAAACATAGTTGTGAAGCTGGCGGGCAAATCAGAAGCAACGACGGCGAATTACGTCGCGTTGGATCGACGGGAATTGGCATCTTATCGCGGATCACAATATATTTACCGTTCGCATCGATCACGAAGACCAAGTCGGCTAATCACTGACTCTGATGCAACGAACGGCGACAGGGAGAGAGAGAGAGAGAGAGAGGTGTAGAAACCGGCAAGGAAAAATCGCCGATGGAAGCCGCGCCGCGCGTTTTACGATACATTTTTTCACCGACGCGAAAGGTTATAGTCGTTAGCGCTGCAACAGTATGCAAAGCAGCCGCTGAAAACTGCTCCGCCGCGTGAAACTACTACTTTACCGTAATTCACACGGGTCATTTGCGAACGCCGGTGCGTTCCCGGCTCCTTTTTCTAGCAGGCCGCGGTCTGTCCTCCGAGTCAGCCGTGTTCCGCGGCGATTCAATTGCTTCCAGGGAATAATCGGTCCTAGAAGTAGCAATTTTACGACCTACATCGCCGAACGCGCTGAAACGCCGCTCCGATGTGCAAATACGGACCCCGAAGAAACTTTCAGTCCGTTGCTTAACCCCCGGACGGCCGGAGTTCGGGTCACTTTGACCCCGACTTGTAATCCCTCGAAATTCTAGTTTTCCAGCAGTAGCTGAAATTCAAGGAGATCAACGTTGATCTCAAAAAAGCGGATCGGAAAACACGCAGAAGAAATCCTCGAAAGCACCCGCAAAGTAGCGCCTTTAGTACTAGGACATTTGAGAGACTTCAATGATAGATTGGTTATTATCGAGGTATTACTGTGCTTGCCGAAAGAAAGACAAACAATTCTCATGAGTAGACAGCGGATCTTTATGCAAAACAAAAAATTTTGTATGCGAGTTACAACAAATTAGCGTGAAATAGAGATTTATTTTCTTTCTTAAAATATGTTTAATAGGTAAAATGTAACAGTATCTTTGAATTTTTATAATATGTTTACTGTTTTAAATTACGCCTAATAATTTTTGCCATAAATGCATATCCTTCTACTCATGAGTTATGACTCCCTCGCTGAGCAATTCTCATTCGGGCTGAAATTAGGTAAAGTACTGTCACAATTGCTATTATGAGGTAGTGCCAGAGACATTTAAAACGGGTCGCCATAAAATTCTGTGTAGACGAAGGTGAACCTCGTTCGCAACAGCCACCCTGTTTACGATCCACTATTGCCTCTATGGCGGTCCGGGACAAATGAACCAGCCATTAACATCGCTATATTCAGACCGAATTCTCGTTGTCCCGTCGTCGGGCCGGTTGACCGTCTGCAAGGATTCATCCGGCAAACCTCTGAACCAGAATCCAATTAGCGAGGGTGCCTTGCACTTCTACCGAGTTCTACATTAGTCACCGACCTGCCAGCTAACCAGCGGCCGAATTAATCCGGAACGGTTCAAAGACAATGCGGCCCCGGTACCCCGGAGGCCAGGTCAGGGTGATGGATTAGGTATTAAACGGTTGTTTTCACAAGGATTAGGAACACCGGCCCCGTGGAATGGCTTCGACGGTCGGGGCTGGACCTCTCTCGGATGATGGCGGCGACGATGACGAGGTCTCCTCTGGCTACGAGGATTTACACGGAAGTCGTGTTTTCTCCGGCGTAGATACATCCGCAGATATCGTGCGGCTGCCACTCAACCGGATCCTGGGAATTCGTTCGTCCCCCAGCTGACAATGAGAAAAGTAGGGTTCGAACGACGCGGCGGCGGCCCGGCCCGGCTCGTCACGCAAAGTGCACCGAGGCACCGGTCCTAGCTTCGATCATCGACGATAAAACCATTCGGCTAGCTCTTGCTTTCCCGCCCCGCGGTACCTCGCGGGAACCCGAAGAACTCCATCGCGGAATTCCGCGCCATACTCGAACGCCGGCCCCTTTGCTGCATTTTGATTCGCGCATGAATTAGGCGTACGTGTTTCGAAATGAATTCGGTAGGCGATTGTTACTCAGCTTTTGCAGGAGAGACTGTCATTGATGATTAGACGGCGGATTGGAAATGGTGCAATTTAGAATAGACACCGAAGATTAAAATTATTTATTTAAGAACGCCAATTATTTTTGTCTTATTAAGATTATTAAAATGAAAAGGAAGCTTCAATGTGCTTGTTGTTTCTTGCAACTCGTAAGGACAATTTTTGTCTATTGCAATGATGTAGAAAGTAAAAACAGCTATTGTTTCATATTGGAAAGTTAAGTGGACGTTCGTATTATTTTCTCAAATTGGAAAAACATTCGGATCAGTTAGTACTCATTAAAAATAATTTGTTACAATTATTCTTTATAATCAGAATCGCCGAATAAAATCGTCCACATATTTTCCGACGGTGCTCACTAACGGTCGTGATTTTTTATCAAATTTTTAATATGCAAATTGCACATCTAGAGAACAATTGGAACGTCGCGAACGTCTTTCAGATCGAACAGTCACGAACAAACGAGTCGGCTGCCGATGCCCCGCGGAGGATGTGCAAACAATAGCGTGCTCCTTGGTAATTAGCCCGATCGTGATTCCAAAACGATATTTATTATTTAATTAATCCAATCGCCGCCATCAGCGTGTATGCCGACACTACGGGACAGCCACGTTATACACAGAACACGCTGTACCGATCTGGCGTTTGTCAGATTCTTGTGTCGCGCGAGCAAACGAGTCTCCGTGTAATAATTAATTATTAACGACGCTAAGCACAATCGAAACGCGATAAACACGAATTAACCGCGCTGACCAAAAGAATCTCGTGTCCGATATCGTTCTCGTGTGTTCTCGCGAGGTTAAACACACTGCGCACTCGCGACTCCTATCGATAAACAATAATTCATTGTTCTGGCGGCATGTGCACACTAAATGAATTCCATATAATGTTGAAATAACAAGCACTATCTAACGGTTTATTTTTAACAATATATGTGACGTGAAATAACTGATAAATTTATCCTTTTTAAATTTCGGTTTAGGCCACCTTCATAATTGTGGGCACACATTGTGCTTTAAGTGGCAGATAATATTCGAATGCGAAGCAAAAATAGAAGAGAACGGCTCATGAATAACTAAAAACTGCCCACAGCATAATAAATACTATCATTTCACACGTGTTAAAATAACTACCCCCCTGTCATTGAACCCTAGTACGTATAGATTCGCCATAATTTTGAACTCGTCACTGCTCGTGTCGAAAGATATGTTTGTCTTGTTAAAATGTAAAATTATAAATGAGATACAATTTGTTGAGTCCACGTGCGTGGCGATAACAACGGAATTATTTTCCTGGAAGGTTCCGTACAGCAACAATTTTTGATAAAGTGACTAATAAACAACGTATTCCCACAGATCCCTAAATCAATGGACAGGCTCAGCGTCCTTCGCTGAAGTGAACGAATTCGCGGAAACTCGTTCAACAATGAATCTCAGGGAACGATCGCAGGTGTCGCACGTGTTCATCGATCACCGAGGACAATCACGCTTCGATCACTCGGAAGACAGCGGGGATCGAGGTGTTGCGCCACAATGTCGCGTTTCTCCGGGACCCTCGAGCGAAATTTTCTAGCGATCCGGTTTTCTCGCGGGGACGTTCTTACTTGTCGCGCGCACGCGCTGCCGTCTAATGGTTTATGAAAACCGAGCACGAAGAAATTGTTATCCTAACGAGAGAAAATGACCTATAATCTGGCAGCGTGCGCGAGCGCGCGGCCTCTTTCTTCGAACGCGTCGGGCGGTGGAAAGAAAAGAAAAAAAAAAAAAGGAAAAACACACGATCGTTACGATCGCAACCCTTCGTGGTTCGCGCGTGCGCGAATGCTCAGTTCGACGATCACCGGTATTATTTCCCGATGCTCGTGCATTCGTAACTTTTCGAATCGCGAGCTTATAGGACGAGAAGGAGAGGGAGAAGAAAAAAACCAAGCGACAAACAAAACAGAAGAAAATTACTGGTACGGAAACACGATCGTTACATGATTCCGTCGGGGATACACACATCCCCGAGAATATCTGGGGGATGAACCCTTTTTTCCGGTTCATCCGGAATTATTCGTTTCCTAGTAATTTCGACAAGGTCCAAGATTACCTATAACCGGCGCGCTTGCGGTTTCAGCCGTGCTCGAACGGGGGTGGCGGTCGTCATCGGGCCTTTCATAATGTAGAAACGTTGGACGGGGAGTCCGGTCGCAGGTGGAAACACCGAAGAACGCCGGTTATTATTAATTTATCGATGCGATGGGGGTTGAGAAAGGGTTCCGGGGGCTGAAGCAAGAAAACCGAACCCCATGATCCTCGTCGCGGCCGCGAGGATTCTCCCACAGACAATCGAGACTTCGCTGCGTGTATTATATGTAATAGGTTGTTGCATATGTGAATTGTCCGGTTTTACAATGCAACTGTTATCAAGCGATCAAGGAATACTACCCCTGGCAGAAAAAGGTTGATCAGAATCGTAAGTATGATTGTCGGACGAATTATTTAAGCGTATATTAAACACGAAAAACAGTACTTTATATTGGATAACATTATAATGATGAATTCTATTGTTTTCCACCAAATATAAAATTATAAACGGTCTGCCTCTGTGGGAAAATTAAAAAGAAATTTAAATATCGTGATTAAGCAATAGAACATTTTTTAATGTTTTCAGGAATGGATATTAAAATAGGGGGTGGTTAAACCCTCCCTTAAATTAGCGTCGCTGGTTCTGTACATTATAAGAATACAAATTCATTTGTCTTCCACATTGAACGCTTGCTGTGTTTGATGGAATAATTTTTGTCCGGGGTACTAATCTGCAAGATTATTATTATGCCATTTTAAGATACAAAGCTGACGGTTAAGGTGCTATAATGTTACGTTCTCGATGTGAGGGTTAAACGAAATTATGGATGAATATAAATATGATGGTACATAAATGAAAAAGCGTAAATGACAGTCTTGGAAATCAAGAACGCGAACGAGGAACATTTCCTGAAAGGTGAAATTCTATCAACGAAAATCGAAGTCTAGCTTCGAGGGAGGAAAAGAATCAAGAATTCACCAGCCGTGGACATCGACGGATGTAATTGCCGTTTCGACGAACTCTCCTAATTAATGCTCGCCAACCCCTCTCGCGGACATTCTTCTACCCCGACGTGCAATTTCACCGCGAGTTAAATATGTCGGCCGCGCGTTAATTCTCGGTGTTTCACTCTATTCCGCGACCTCCTCGTTATTATATATTCATTTTTGTGAACTGTATAATCTCCCCAGCCCTGTTCGTCGTACTTTAGCTCAACGCTGTTCGATTAATCGCGTTCTTCGCAGCCGTTTTTATGCACAAACGTTTCGAGTTGATAATCAGCGGCGACGTCGTTCGCGAGACACGGTGGGAAAGGATCGTTGATTACGCGAGTTTGAAAACATTGCGGAATTGAATGCGATGCAATTAAAATTAATGCAACAATAGTCGGAATGTCCAGAGACGCCTGCTAAGGACGAGTGATTCACATTCTGCGCGCTTAACGAGGTAATACACGGTTCAAATTTACACGCAGATGCTCGGTAATTCGTTTAACCGGTGAACTCGCCAATTTTTTCATCACAAATCGCATGAGCGCACACTTTAACTTCAGCGAAGACCATTTGACACATTGCCGCCTGCAAAATGGCGCCTGGACGATCGCTATACTTCGCCGGAACGAAATTGACAGCCTCACGGAGAGTTTTCACTCGGAAACCAACAAGACAATTAATATTGGCACTATGAAAAATGTAAAATTAACAAAAATTAAAATCACTTCAGCACTTCATCTACTCGGAAACCTGCTAACTCGGCTTGTAAAAATTCTATTTTTGTATAGTCGTTGTTTGTGGAAAGGTTAACAGGATACGCAATAATTCTCCCGTACGAGAAAGGAGTTGAAAAATCTTATTTACACAACAATCCTGGGAGTGTCTTGCTGGGTCACGACTGAAATTGCTATTACGGCCGAAGGACCTAATATAAATGCTCAGCCATAGACTTTAAAAAAATGATGAAACAAGGTAGTGGTTTATCTCCCAGTTAAGAAACTAGATTTCCTCGTCTACTTTCGAGCGGTGGGAGAGACAGAAGGTCGAGCACTGTTCATTGTCCAAATAGCTTCTCCTTCGATCGTCTTTCTGTGGCCAACAATGGGCTACAACCTTCCGCCGGGAACAAGAAGCAGGAACGAAAGCCTTCGAGGAACAAATTCATTTCTTATTGAACGTTCTCGATCGGGAGAACACAGTAGCTCTCTCTAGCCTAGAAGAATGGACTCGATGGACTCCGGAGAAGAAGTGGGCGCATGAACGAGATTCCCCGTGTACAAACATTCTCGATCAATCGGCTGGTCACGGTTAGTCGATCGATAATCCACATCGAACAGGAAGCCGGCGACACAAAACAGAAGGTGACCGTTAACGAGAAACGCAATTAGCTGACTGGCGATTTCACGCGCTCGGCAGAAAAGTCGCGATCGAGTCGCGCTAATGCGATTCCAGATGGGCGACAGCGTGGCGAAAAAGGAGGAAGAGGACGACGATGAAGAAGAAGAAGAAGAGGAGGAGGAGGAGGAGGAGGAGGAGAAGGCGGCGGCGGCTGAGAGAAAAGAACAGTTGCGTATCTGGACGGTCTCTGAATATATCCAGAAGCGCCTCTCCTCGAGAACGCGGCGCGAAGCCCGGCCAGAGCCCGCGACTATTCCCATTCAGACCCCGGAGGCTTTTTGTTTCGTTCGTTAGCCGCTTTGCGGGACTTTTTCGGGGTCCCAAGAGGATTCTCTTTCCTAGTCGTATATCTTATTCCGCTCTCTGCTCGGCGTTATTGTGCCTATCCGGCGCGCGGCGCGGCGCGGCGGGCCGACGACCGCACCGCTACCTGCTACTCTAGATTCCCGAGCTCTTCCGTTTTCGTTCCCTTTTTTCGGGACGCGCTCCTCTTCTCGCCGCGGCCGAATCAGCATACAGGTTTACGACTACGATTTGGCGCCTGCCTGTGACGAATGGCCCGACGGGACACCTCGGGGACCGCTCGCTTTCGGCCCCCGGAGGAACGATCTGCATTCTGACACCCGCTACCGGCACGTTTCTCTTATTCGATTAGCGGGCTTCCTACTTCCACCGAAACAAATGCGGATTGATGCTTCGACTTTGCTGAACCAGTCACTCACTGGAGTTAGCTTTGTCGGGATTTTAGAAGACTTGGACCTGAGAGGACATGGTACACGATCGGTTTTTTACTTCCAGAGAAAAAAAAATGCGAAGTTATGAACTGGCACAGTCTCACTCATTGAAATGGGCATTATTAGCATTGTTGCGAGTTTAGAGGACTTAGACCTGAGGACGAGATTCCATTTTTATGGTTCTCGATCGACTTCGTACTTTCAGAGAGATAAATGCGAATTGATGAACTTGACTTTGCTGAACTGGCACAGTCTCACTTATTGAGATGAACATTATTGGCATTGTTGTGATTTTAGGGGACGTCTTGGACCTGGCGAGACTGATCTTCATCTTGACACTACTACAAGGGTAATTTTTCGATCAAACTCTTGAGATGCCCACATTTTTCCGAATTAGTTCGTTCACTGAAGATTATTAGCACTGTTGAAATTTTATATTTGTTACTGTGCATGTTTCGCAAGATTCTCGACACTGTTGGGGTTTTAGCACTTATTAATTTCATGTCACTCAATCACTAAACTTGGTACCTTCAGCAAGTAGAATGTCTGAATTATGAAATGTAGGCACTGGGGCGCATTGGAGCAGGTTCACGGTGCAGAATTCTTTGCTATTTATTAATTAAAGGTGTCGGCTGTAATGATGATTATTAGCTACCGTTCAATTTCCCGTCACTCGATCAGCGAATTCATCACTTTTAACGAGAAGAATGCGAATCGATGCTTGGACTTTGTGGAATTGGTACATTCACTGCTACGAAGAATCTTAACACTGTTAAGTGTGCGCGAGGTTGGAGCAGGTTCATGGTACGGAATTCTTTGCTGTTTATTCGACTAAAATGTTAATGGTACCTGACGATGATTATCAGAGCTTGCTACCGTTTAATTCGCGGTTGCGCGATCAGTGAACTTAAAACTTTTAGCGTACCAGGCACAAGCGAATGTCTGATCTCTGGAATTATTATCGTTCACTGCAGTGGAGACTTTCAGCACTGCGAAGGGTTAACAATATAAATTTCATCACCGTAAGGAGATGAATACAGAAGAAGTGTTTTGAACTGCATTATAATTCATCCTGGGCGTATAACTTTAAAACAAATTTAGCTTTTGGCGCAAACGGCACTACGGACATGTGTATGAATAACTTTCGAAGCCCACATTAAACCTCTTGCCATTTTATATCACAACTTCGACGAGATTGTAACAACAGATTAAACCCGTATGCTCGACAACCGGAGTAAATTCAGCTGCACTCTTTTCCAGCGACTGCTATTCTCCACAGATTATCATCATCTCTCACACACCTTATTTCGTAACATCAACAATCCAGCTGCCAAGAATTTCAATCGACAAATTGCAAAAACATCTAACAAAAATTCTATCGAGAAACGAACGCTTGAACAACTAAAAATTGCATCTGGACAAATCAGTTCCACAATTTTCGAAGTACTCTCAAGGAATCAGCACACGCTAAGTATACTAAGAGCTGGCACGACGGTATGCTCTACTCGCTGCACTTATCTCTAACTTATACCCGAAGAGCACACGGTGAATAGCCGCAAATCCGCTGTCTAAAACCACGCGTGCAGGACATTCCGAACAAAACACGTTTCAGAGGATACCTCTGTGTATCCAATGTTCCGAGGGTGGAAGACCCGTCGGAGAACGGCACGCTAATCTGGCCCGTGTGCTCTTCAACGGGTCCAGGTCCCGTGAAATCGCTTGAACACAGCCTCCGTTCGCGGGTGTTCAACCTATCGATTCATGGTATCATCGTTAACAGGAGTTGGCAGCGATCACTAGGATCATTTCGGATGGTGTTGGAGCGAAGTTCGATCATTTCGGAGTATCTGTGCTTGGTCCGAAGCGTTAACACCGGTCTTCAAGCACAGACATATGCACTGGTGGAAAGATTTATGATGAAAGGACGCTAATACAGGGGTGCTGCGGGGCTGGCTTTTTGGAGGGACGGTAACGGACAGTTTGGGGACGGAGATTAGGACATAGTCGCTCGACGTTTTTAGGTGTGTGCCAACTGCTGGTTGGCCGCGCGCGTCAGAGTCCGGCGAACGAGAAGTTTCGTTACGAAATCGGCTCGGTTGTAACGGAAGCGGTGATCCAGCGGTTTCCAGGGAACAAGGACGGTCGATCTGGGTTAACTATCGTCTATTATAAAAGTAGGAATAAAAAAGGCTGCGAATACATACAGTTGGGGTACTCACCGTCCTTGGGCGGCGAGGGGCATTGGGGCGCGTACGATCCCAGGTGATATCCGTAGGCGTTGTGCTGGTGCATGGGCGCGAACGGATATCCGGCTAGCGCGGACCTAGGACTGGGGAATCCTGCCTCTGCGTGTTGCTGGTTCCCGCTGCCGGGTCCGGACGTTTGGTGTCCGAGCGCGCCGACCTGATGCGAGAACTGATGGGCACCGGGCACATTGTGTCCGCCGGGGTAACCGCCACGCAAACTCGCCGGGTTGTACAGGTTGTTGTGCTGTAGCTCGATGAACGCGGACTTGCCGCTCTGGGAGACAGGGGTGCTGGACGCGGTGCTGTCCCCGCCGTTACCGCCGGGTGGTCCAGGTGTCACCGAACCGAGACCGGTGTGATGAAGATGCTGCTCCATGTCGGAACCGCCGCCGCCGGCGCCAGCGCCGCCTCCACCGCCGTTGCCACCGCCAGCGGATGGTCCACCGCCTCCCGACATGCTGTTCGGGGTCGGGGTACTAGACGGACAGGGGTCGCCCGCCCCGAATGGGCTCCCCAGGTCCGTGAAGTTGAGCGTCGTCGTGCTGCCCGGACGCTCCACCTTAACGACGTCGATACCGCCGCCACAGCCCACGGTTCGAGCGGACAAACTCGCCGACGACGTCGTCGCCGCCGCCGACAAGCGGACACCGTACGGCGCACGAATCTTGGGGCCTCTATGGGTTACCAAAGCCGACCACCACTTTGGAGTCGATCTCGCCTACCACCTCGGGGACCTCGATGATCCGGCTCGGTGCATCGAACGTGTCTTACTGTCCACACTCGCGTCACTGTGCCACTGCTTCAGATTATTGTCACCGTGAAAACAGTCACCTTTTGTTATCCACTGTACCCGAGGAGCGTGTTCGAGTTTGGTCGGGACCGGGGTGTCTTCACAAAATACACTTTCTTTCACCCGCGATGAGATCCAGAGTCAAACACACACACGGCTGTGGATCTAGGTTCTCGGTTGCCACTACTCGATGTACTCTAGACCAAGATGCGATGACGAGTTCATGCTGGGATCGTTTCACTGCGCGACGGCCTCGACGATGATGTTTGAACGTCACGTCACGTCGCGCGGTACGTCGAGGATCTTTGGATCACCACTACCACCGCGTTTCGATCGCGGCACTGACCGAAAAATCAAACCCGCGGTCACGGGTCCGACCGGAAACCGAAGGACGGCGGGTCCCGGATGGAAACGGGTCGTCGGTCCAGCTTCTCCGACGGGAACCGGTAATCTGCCGACCCCGCTGCTCTCCCGTGACGGCACACTCGCGCGACACTTCTCCTCCGCTCTCCTGATTTAATTGTATACGTCGCCGACGATGATAATGATGATGATGACACTGGCGTGCGCGCGCGCGCACACACGCTCTCGCTCGACCAGCCAGCAAATGCGTTTTCCACGCGGGTCGCGGTGATTACTCGCCGTGGAGCATCCTCGCGCGTCGCCCGGACGTGGTGTCGACGAGAGAAACGACGACGACGGCCGCGACGGTACCGCGCGCTACGGATCCGCGTAGGGAGGAAGAAGAGGAAGAAGAAGAAGAAGAGAAGAAGAAGACGACGACGACCACGACGAAGAAGAGAGAAAAGCACACACGCGCGCCTGGCCCAGTAACTGCAGTGCACACCGCGCGGCGCGGACCGGTATAATGATACATAATGAAGCCAGAGCCTCTCCCCGGAGCCCGGTGCACCGTTTCCGAAAGTCGCCGCGGTGGCGCCACTCAAGGCCACGCCCCGATCGCCCGTTACCGCCGACCGCTATTGGCTCGGTCCCCCTCCCCCCACCGCGGCGAGCTGACGTCAAGCGAGCGCGTTGGCTGCGCGGAGGCCATTATGGTGGACGAGCAGGCGGAGCCGGTGACGAGCCACGCCCAACGATGCCCGACGCCCTCGGGCAACGGCGTTCGCGGAGGTGTTCTCTCTACCTGTCCGAGGTCCCTTTTCGTTCGTCGTGCGCGCACCTAGCCGCCACTACTCCCGACACAGACTCCGTCGGGGGTATAGCTCGGCAAGAAACCCAGAGGCCACGCTCCCGGTTTGCTTCTATGCATGGAGCGCGCAGTTTCGCCCATCCTCGAGACCACGAGCCTCCTCTATCGACCGCGAGATTCGACGGGAATCGAGGGTTCAGGGCTCGGTGACATCTGGAACGCGAGTGCAGCCCTGGAACGTTTGTTGCGCTCCGAAATTCCCGATGCTCCGACTCCCTACCCTCAGCTCGAAACTGTCTTCAGCTTCGCGATCGAGTATCGGAATCTGTTCTCTGTTGAAAATTCTCACATTGTATATTTTAAAGAATTTTCGAGCACGGTGTTCTTCTCGAAGCAAATATATATATATATATTTTTTCGGGAAATCTGGGATGTTGAAAATTAAATTGTCCGTGAATTTTCATGCTTGTATTTCGGAGAACTTCTGTTTCCGAGGTCCCGGTTACGGAGCGCGGTTCCAGCGTTCGTTTCGAAGGGAACGGCTCGAGGCCGCGAAATGCAAGAATGCGCTTTTCGTCATGTTTTTGTTCGGCTAGGCCACGGTTCGAAGAAAACGCCACTTACTCGAGGCACTCGCATACAAATAAGGAATTAAGAACATGCATCGTAATAAAAGACACACTCGAACGTCGCCGTGACAGTTTGACAACAGACGACGTCCTTGGCTCCGCCCATTAACCCACCGCGAAAGGAGTGGACCGCTGGCAGACGGAGGTGGAGCAGCTCGTACGACACGTTTTTCCGTTCTCATGTAGGCACACGCAACGTCGCCGCTAATCCCTCGGACTCATTCTTCGGGGAGATATTTTTCCCTGTAAGGGTCTCGCAAGCTCCTCCATCAATCCCCTCCTCGGGACGCGTTCGTCGCTAGACCGTGGATTTTTCTGCAAAATAAAAATTACCTGAATCCGTAACAAGATACAAGGGTGCTACCTAGAAATTTCGTTTTTTCGTTAATTGCTACAACCTCTTATATAAAATTCAACACTGAACCGTCAACTTCAACCTACATAAACATTGTCGGAAACACACGTTTTGAACTTCCTGTAAATGGCAATTAAATGGCCCCCGGAGCCTCGAGACCATTTCTATTCAAATGAAGACAACCTTGTCGCTCCTCTTTTTTAATTCGGAGTAAAGATATGCTCTAGATCGAGCGCGTGAATAATTTATCAAACTGATCGAGGCTCGATGCATAAAAATCCCATAAAACCGCTGTTCCTTTGATCCTACAAAGTCTGGCATTCCTCTCGCCGGAGAGCCTATTCTCAAGGTACATCGAAAATTGCATACCGCGAATAGGTGTAACGCGAGCTGTGACCCAAATTTTCTTCGAAAAAGATGCCAATCTCGCGAGAGGTCGCATTATAGGTAATAGAATTTTTTATCGAGCCAATTTCTGCTCGGGGCAGAGGCTATAGAAGCCGGTAGCACCGCCGAGGGAGAGAGAGAGGAAAAAAATACACTGGCGGTACACGCCGAGGGAATTTCGCAACGCGACAGGTCTTTTCGCTGATCCTATCGGCGAGCTGTGCACGGCAGAGACAGGTGAAGGCGCGGAATAGGATCGGGATCTCTTTCGCGAGCAATCTGAAGCCTGGCTGCTCGCCCACGAGCCGCCTTTGTCTACCAATATACAATTAATCCGATGCAAATTTCCCCGGCAATTTCACGGACTACGGCAAATCGCTTCTGCGCTCGCATACTTCGTGACCCCTCTGATCATGCGAGCGGGAGGCTCGAAATTTCGCGGTCGTTCCGCGAACAGGGCAGCGATCTTGCATTCTACAGGGTGGAACTACATTTTAGTAATTAACACGCAGCCTTGGTGCTACTATTTTGTCAAGTAACAGTGAAACTACCTGTTAAAATGGTGGACATAGAATTAAATAACTGCAATACAGTTTTAATATAATTTTTAATTAATTGCTATCAACTATTTCAGCTCGGAAAATTTATGTACCTTTAGAGGTTTGTAGTTCTCGTGTTAAACGATCTTTCACGCGCAGGTTTGCTGTGGCTAGAATTTCAGAGTAATAGGAGATGCTTCTACCCTTTTTTATTTTTGATTTTCTATGGGTTCCTGCAGTGGAAATTTCGGCATCGGCGGAATTGCAATTTTCGCGCTGCCTTCGAATATTTAACAACCGGAGCATTGTGATCGACGGTCGGATGCGCGTTATTGGCTCCGGTTACGCGGCCGGTTTAAAGCTGGCAAAATCAGTGCGACAGAAACGCCTAATTAAGTCGAAAGTCGGGTGGAACTCGACTGGGAAACGACATGCTCCTGGCCGCCGCCGCTCGCTTTATCTGATCGCTCCTAATCGTCTTCCCAGAATTCACTCGATTTTTTTCTCCGTTTTATATGATTCTCTCTCGATCGCCATGTTTTCTTCGTCGTTCTCTTCCCTTAGCTCATTGTTTACTCCTGCTCAACTAGCCGGCGAATCATAAATTTACCCAACCGCGTAATTGACAAACGATGATTTTAATTAACGAGGAGCATTGCCTACGGGGCAGAAAGAAAGAGAGAGGTAAGAAGAGAGAGAGTGAAATTTACGAGGAATCGGGAGCACAGAGCTGTTCGCGAGACAGAAACCAGCGGGGACATTTCTTCGGCCGAATGATAATTACGCCTAATCAGTCGCCGAGCACGATTACCGGCTCGGCCACGGGTATCGTCTCCAATGATACTAGTTACCGGGATAATACCCCGTTCATTAACATTGCATCACGTTCCACCGGCGCACACCTACTCGATACTTCAATTACACGAATATTTATCCCCGATACTGTCGTCTAGCCACGTGAGATTAATTGCACGACGACGGACAATAGATGCGTACCGGGAATTAGTTTCCATGTAAACAACGCTGTTCCCTCCTTTGTCTAGATTCGAGACCGTTCCTAACTTATCTTCGATTCCCCTACTATTCATTCCCGAATGATGGAATCGCGTCCCCATTTATTTGTTTTGCAATTCAGATAATGCTTCTGCAGACACGGTGAATTCATATTGGCAGGTTTTAGAATCAAATAGCTGCATTTCATCAAAAAGATCAGAAAAAATTAAAATATTGAAAAATTTATCCAATACTGAATTTATTAGACTTTGCATTTCACGGAGTTCGCAGATTGCAACCAAATACGAAGCACTGAATATTTAATTCTGAGCTATGTATTAATAAATCCAAATAAAATTCGAAAATTTCTAAATTCGGTACAGCGAATAAATCAGCATTTATTCTGAAGTCTCAAATCTCTGGGAGACGAAGCACTCAGAAATTCGACAAAGCCAAATTAATTTATATAAGAAAATTCGATACATTGGATATCTCATTCTAAATTATGTATTAATAAATCCATTTTTCCTCCTTTCATTTTATACAGTAAATTGCAACTAATTCTGAAGTCTCATACCTCTGGGAGACGAAGCACTTAGAAATTCTACGAAGCCAAATTAATTTATATAAGAAAATTCGATACATTGGATATCTCATTCTGAACTATGTATTAATAAATCCATTTTTCCTCCTTGCATTTTATACAGTAAATTCGTTACAGCGAATAAACTGCAACTAATTCTGAAGTCTCAGATCTCTGGGAGACGAAGCACTCAGAAATTCAAAGTAATTTATATAACAAAGATACCAGCCGTGATCATTTTCCTATCCTCGTTGCATTGTGTAGATTACAACTGCGACGACCAAATTAGCGCGCAGAGATTCTCGTTGGATTCAGAACAAATAACCGCGTGCCTCGCCTCTGGAGGACGGTGCGCGCTAAAAGTGTTAAAGAGGGCTTTATGAGGTCCGGCATGATTTTTATCAGTGGGTCAGAGGCTCGAGGACACCGGGCCCCGTCGAACGGCAGCGTGCCCCGACGGATGAAACCGGATGCAAAAATAAACCGGTGTACTGCCGGCGGTGTAGTACTTAAAATCGAATTTTTCTACGTCTCCCGGAGAAAATCACTTCCCTCTTGGTAATACGGGGGTACCTGAGCGCCCTCAGGTACGGCACTAGGCCAAAAGAGCGTGGCACGCTCTTACAGCGCGAAATTACATTGGGGGGCTAATTGCACGGCGGCGGTAGCGCAAACACGTGTCATCAGTTGACCACCACCACCACCAACCACCACCATCACCACCAGCACCACCACCACCGACGCCGCCGCCGCCGCCACCGCCACCATCGGGCATCGGTATGGCCATCACCATGCAATGCCCATGGTAGGTAGCTGCGCGCGGTCGGTTGTGTACGGTGAATTACGTAATTGAGGTAAATGGCGGCTATCCAGAGTGCGGGGAACTGTGCTAAATAAAATGCCATTCAATTAGGCGACGAGAGGACTCGCGTCGACGTTGCTGCTTCACCGCTGACTGTGACCAGCCACCGCAGAACTTTCCTAAAGCCGATAGGTCCTCCCGTCCACCATGAAACTTTCTACTTTAAAAAGATCTCACCCTCTCTCTCCTCTCTCCCCCCCACCACTTCCTCTCTTTCTCTCTCTCTCTTCTATACTCCCCCACAAGTACTCCCACTCTCACCTCCTGTCGTCCAACGTTCGTCTCTTCGTAAGAATCGACGGATAATTGGAGACCTCATCAGCACGCCTTTTACCTTGTTTTTTGATGGGGATAGTGGGAGACAACGTTGAATGGGAATGAAGAGATTGTGGCGGAGAGCTCGGGTTTTCGGTGAAACTACACCGGCAACTGGTGGGCTGGGGACGACGACTTGCTTACCTGCGGGGGCGGCTTAAGACTCAATGAAAAATGGGTTAAACGCCGCTACGCTAATTGCCGGACCCGGGATCGTTGGACGATCCTCCTGGATTGATACTCGAGGAGTACACTGATTTGTAAAAAATACAGTACGATCCTCATTTACTTGGAATACATAAGTAGCTGCCATTTCGAACAATCGAAACATTGGAGGAATTGAAAAGGGTCGATATATTACTTTCGATCTACTAAGATTATTGCAGCGAGAATGCAAATCGAAAATTTTTATTTTGCACGAGGATCTCTGCTGTCTGGTTACAATAATTCTCATGGCTCTTCATTTTCCTCTACTAAAACTACCTTATGTTTTATTTCATGATTGCAGTGAGTAGAACACAGTTCATCATTTTCTAGAAGGAAAAGGGAACTTATGTGTATTACATTTCTGTATATATTCTCCAAAGGCTGTATAACAAAATAGAATCTGATTGTTGAAAGAATGTAGAAATATAAAAAATTATTGGATTCCGTTCAAAATCCGCATTCTGACTCAATTTTACAGTTAAAGGAGTCAAAACGAATTATGTTCGTTCACTGGGAGCTGTTCAGAATACTTGATTCCTCTGGGAAATCATAATTTAGGCTATGTATAACAACAACAAACTAGAATTTAATTCTTTAAGGAAATTAGAAATACAAACAATTTATTGGATCTCGTTCAAAATCCTCATCCCGACTCGCTTTCACAGTGCAAGGGATCAAGGCGAATTATGTTCGTTCACTGGGAGTTGTTCAGAATACTTGATTCCTCTGGGAAATCATCGTCCGATAAGCATTCTCCCGTTTTCTCGCGTGCTCTACCTTTAATCGGCACCTTTTGTTTTTCCCGCCGCGGGATGCGGCGCAAAGCTGCCTACGTCGTTGAATTAAACTGGAACTGAAATTCTAATGAGGCCGGATGTTCCTGCGATCTGGTGCACCTGATCTATAATTTCATACCCGCATGCTGTCCGTACGCCTGCATGCGCCACGTAGCTCTGCAGAAAAAATAGGAGAAATACGAAATGCAAACAGATACGTTATTTGTTACCGATCAGGTTCATGGTGGATATCCATTAGTCTTCGCTCTGTTGGCGGTCGTTGGTCCGATCACGATTCCTTCATTTATCGGTTGATGCGTCAAACTATTCCTACACCTGCTGTTTCGTGTAAAAATGCTCGCAGCGCAACCTGACACCTTCTGGCTGTTGTTATCGTTCAGATATCTTCGGGAGATATGCGAACTCGTAAGAAAAACTTTGTTTGTTAAATGATGAATTTATAATCATGATCGTTCGAATTGCACACAATTAAAGGTATCAAATATTGGTTTCCGAAAGCTCCAATATTTATGTACCATTAAAAACACTAAATTGTGTAATGAAAAATATCAGTGAATTTATAACCTGCACTAAAAGCAAATTTATAGCCATTATTTCTATAAATATACACCCGAAGAAATAAATTTATTGAATCAGTCCTCATGGATTCATCTTCACAGTCTCAATAACCATAAATTAAAAATATGAACCCTTTGCAGAGTCGGCTCTATTTCAACTTGAAAATTAGAAATTTCTTCCGACCTAGAATAATTCCATTGTATATGATTTTTTTAAATTATAGGGACATGAAATTGATGTAATATGTCATACAATACTTGGTGGTAGTAAGGATTAAGGATAAAGACTGCTAAGGGTTAGAACCGTAAATGTTGAAGAAGGATAATATTGATGTATCTCCTGGTTCCTGCAAATGATGCAGAAAATGTTTATTTTGCACAAAGATCTTCTAGTTACAACCTAATGTAACGTGTTGGATTGATACGACGATTCTTTTGTTCTTACGTGTGGCTTGGAGGGTGGGTGGGACACGGTCCTAAATATAGGAAACGATTTCGGACGCCCGGGTAATACTGAGCACGGAACACGGTCAAACACATTGTTTGCGGGCAACGCCCACCCATACTGGCCCCGGCTTTTACTGCCGAGCAGTAAAGAACGAAAATTATGATCGGACTGCTTGTCACTGCTCCAGGCGTCGCGCCGAGGAGCTCTCTAAGATCAGCCTATCCCCTAAAGTCGCTCGTTTCATCGCAATTCCGCGTGTACGGGTCCGAGACGTGCCATTAGTAATGTAAATGGAACCCGCCGGAAAACGTTTCTAGGGAAAAGTCGATGTTTATACATTGCTGGCCGGTCGGTTGGCTAACTTCGAGTGGCCACGATCTGTCCACGTCCGCACGATTTGGTAACCTGCCCGTTCCTCTCATTCAGAGTAGGGCATTAATCAATTGAAGTTTTAACCAAGATTGATTGATTAATGTGTACGATTAAAAAAGGTAATCATTGAAAAATGGTCGATTGATTCAATCGATTGATGAAGTTAATCGTCAATCGTTGATTAAAAAAAGAAATCATCGAAAAATCGGAGACTGATTTAATCAATCGTTGAAGTTAACCGGAGATGGAGAATTGACAGAAATATATTATCTCAACAAAAACTCAGTTTACATATTTTTCAGTATGTATACAGTTTTGATTCCGTATTTCATTTCGAAATTTCAGCAGTTGATCATTAATCAATTATCCGATTGACGATTACAATTGGAAAGAATGTAATCGTTAACCGCAATTAACGACTAAAGTAGGAGTTTAATTGATAATTGCGATTAACGATTGAAGTAGAAATTTATTCGTCAATTGTTGATTAAATTTTTGCTCAACTCTGCTCTCATTGTTCGCCACTGCGAGAGTCAATTTCGAGGTAGTTTGTGTTAAAAGATTAGCATTTTAAAAAATTGAAGCCACTTGTAATTTGCCAAATTGTTAATCGCGCAGAATTAAATGGCCAGAACGTGATTTAACCATTTTTATGAACTACTAAAGTATCGTATATTACGTTGTTCGAAATCCCACGAGCGAATTATTTCACCGATTTAGATCCCGTGTTCGAGTCGTCGGTGAGGCACAAGAACGGTCGTATTTCGGTCATTTTTGCCTCACCTCGCGTGGGCCATCATATCCTTTTCTCCTTATGTCAAATCGGATGTTCGATTTCAAAGTCCCTACTCCTTTTGTTCCTTCCGAAACCGATGGCCCACCAGACTATAAAGAGAGCTGCGTTTTTCGTTCGTACTCGGACTCATCATTTCACGTTATACACGCGCTCTTAGTATCACGCCTTTGATACTCGTTCACTCGATCGATTGACCACTTCACTCGTTTTTCCGTTTGCGATCCTACGACGACCTTTATCCGTCTATTGTATATTTTATATTTCCGCCGCCTCCGCACATCTATTCAGTTTTTGTTGCAATTTACCTTCTATTCCCTATCCTAAGTTCCTTCGAGACTCGTCTGGTCTCGCTAGTCTAAAGTTTACACAAACGTAGATGTTAATCATTTGTGTACCCCTTTGATTTTATTACAGAATAATAAAGAATAACTACTTAAAAATGTATGGAACACAATTAGTGCGATAAAATTTGTCTCTCACCCGGAGAAATGGAATGTGCCATATTAAAATGTCTACCAAAATATTTGCACACAAATTCCAGTTTCACAATTCCCAGTTCCGTAATTTTGAACGTATAAAAAAATATTTTGCGAATAGCCGTTGCGCCAGAAGGAAAGCGAGGAAGCGGAGAAACATTTTCGAGCATGGTTCAAGCGGAGGGGGCTGTGGGGAACTACGAAATCTAGAGTCGAGAGAAAGTCCCTCGAGATGCGAGCGCAATTACACCGGGGCGATAAAAGTGTTACTTCGCGGTGTAATTTAGAAATATTTTTACGCCGGCTTCATTGGGGGCCCGGGAAACGAGAACCGAGGCACACGGAATTGCTACTTCGCCGCGCCGCGCACCGGTGCAATTCGTCCGCGAGTTTCCACGCGGCTCCTGTTTATATTCTACTTTCCATCGGGGAACTACCGGTAAACTTTTCCCCCTTCGACGCGAGGAATGCAAAATTGTGCTGTAAAAAGCCATGGGGCCGGATGAGAAATCGTTCCGAAGACGAGTTCTCTTCATTTTCCCCTCTCCACCCCTTCGACCCTTTGTCTCGCGCGTTGGAAGACAATCATTCGAACAGCTGAATTCTATGTATGTATATCCACGAACGCCATAATAAGTCGAATGAATAATTCTTGAACCAGCTTTAAACAGATGCAGCGTGTACAGACGACTCTCTTCCAACACTACTCATCAATACACATCGTTAATTCAATGTTTTAGGGCTGACGCACGAGAAACACATTTCCGTTACGCTGCAATTTCCCATGCTTGACCTAAAACATTCAAGCGAAATTGATCACCAATGGAGTCTCTGCCGATACGAAGGTGGATATCCTCTTTAAAAAATTAAAAACTTCTGTGTTTTATTTAAATACAAAATTATGTCCTTATTGAAAAACCCTTTATAATCGAGACCCGAGGAGTGATTCAAAAATACATTTTGAAAATTCATTTCCCTTGGTAATATAATCATATTTAAACGCATATTTGTTTGTAATCGGGATCCGATTAATCGAGGTCCCACTGTACATATTTTCCCACTTGTGAATGTTTCGTTTCGAGATCGATAACGAGGAAGATCTAACGTTTCCACGGACCGGTGGAAACTCGATCGTGGAGAAGAAGCAACATCCGCCGGCACCGGTAACCTCTCATTGAAGGGCTCGCCACACCCTTCACGGTGCAGTCCTTTGGTCCCCTTTTCCCCTTCCCACGGGGGATCGTCACTTTTGACGCAGCCGATGAAACGCGGCATCCTTTTGTTTCAGCGGTTCCATTCACCGTACGGGCGACCACCTTAAGAGCTGGTCTCTTTTCCTTTTCCACGTATTCGGCGAGAGAAAGAGAGGAAAAAATACAACTGGGAGCAGCGGCGGCGGGGAGGGTGAAAAAAGGACGAGAGGCTACGGAATGGAAGGGTAGGAGACAGAGTAGGAAACGGTTCTGTATAATTACAGAGGCGATCTTACGGGAGACCCGCCGTAGATGAGTGACAGTGGGGACCACCTTTCTCAATCTAATGGCTCTTCCGCAAAGGCAGTGGCGATCCGAAATTAACCTGGAAAAATTGGTTTTCGGGGAATTGTGTGAGGGGTGGCTCTCTAAGGGGGTGCATGATCGATTCGATCGAGTCGCTGGATCGGAGTCGTTTCATTCACCGAGATTCATTCCCGAACTCAAGATTATAGCAATCCAGCTTTTTCGAAATCGATTCTCTCGTTCCAACCCCCTCGCACCCCTTCAACACTAAATCTACCTCCATTTATTTATATTTTGGATAAGAAACTTTATTAAATATTGATATCCACGTAAGTAACTTCATAATTTCAATAATTGAAAAATATAGAGCCGGTCATTTCATCGGTAGTGGTAAGTTTATTGTTATGGGAAGCAAGAATTGCATAAAAATTCTACAATATTACAATATATTCTTCGATATTTCGAATCTTCTACCATTTTACATTTCACACAGATAATTCCTTCATAAAATTCCGCAAAAGACTAATCAATCATTAAGCAACACCTCAGAGCGGCGTTAAATCTTTCATGGTTACAATATAAAAATCTTAGTCTCCCCATCAATGAACAGAAATTGAAAGGTTACGTATCCCCACGGCTACCAGCAATATCATTCAACAAGGATGCTGAAAAAGTTCCATGCGATGCAGCGCCTGGATGACTCGGCAAGACGGTGGTTCGGTGGCCACGCACAAAAGTTTGAGAGACAATGGCAGGAGAAGAGCGAGCAGCATGCGGCCACCAATGAAGAGAGACACGTTCAAGCACGTGGGGGAAGAGGCTAACATTGTGTGAGGCATCGAAAAATGTTCAGGCATCGATTTCCTAAGTCGAATAAATTAAAGGCGGATTTTTGGAGCACTTTAACATTGCCATTCTGCAGGAACTCCACAAAAAAATTAATGAAATAACAATTTACGTGACTCCATACATTCGTGTCTGACCTGTTCAGTTTCTAAATGCACAGAACCGGTCCGATAATGGCTGCTCGAAAGAGGATCTTTCCGAAATTGAATAAAAATCGGTGTGCCTAATTCCCGTGGTAACCCTCGCGAGCACGGGCAGCCACCATAGGCTCGAAGGCGGATTTTGTTGAGCAGAGAGTCTCGAATGGTTCCACGGGGTGAAAAATCCGCCTCTGCTAACCCTACGCCGAGAGAGACCGTCAGCTGGCCGCGTTCTTGCGTGACGCCGGCACTGAGTCCGGCTCCCTACGTCGCGAGGAAGACCCGCCTCGTATCTCTCTGTCCTTCATTACTATTCCATGTGTCGTAGCGGAGGAGGGTACTCTCTTCCCCGACCCGACGGAACAGAACGCGCAGCCGTGTATAGGCAACAACGGCAACAATCAGGTCGTGTGCGTGCCTAAACCGTGCGTGCACGCGCTCGCGCACGACCGAGCCTCTAGCTCTCTCGCTTCTCCTCGCCGTTCCCTTTTTTCCAAGAGAACCGCACGCTGCTGGCCGAAGCCGGGGTACGCGCTCTCCTCGCATGTGCGTGTCCGGAGCCACGAGGAGGGCTCAGGCTCGCTAGCCACGCTAGCCCGCAGCGCTCGATGTCAACTCGTTGCCATGCATCTGCCTCACCGGCCTTCGGCCGTCACGCCATCGCCCCGCTTCTTCGTCTTCTTCTTCTCCTTCTTCTCGAGAAGAAACCTCGCGCGATTTCTACCAGTTCCTCGGCCTGATTTCGTGTACCCGTTCGCGAGCGTACAAAGGATACGGGGATGCAGGTAACTTTCAGCACCTGTTATTCTAGGACCTTGTTCAACCCTCTGCGGTCCAACCTGCTCCCTTCTACTTCCGAACTTGCTAGGAAATTATCTAATCCTATATTTTCCCATTACCTGTTTAATTTTATTGTACAGTCTGCCCCGCAAGAGCGATATCTTCGAAATCTGTCGCTCACTGAGATAAGGATAATGTAAACAAACGCAGATGTCTTTAAACCCTTGTCGTACAATTTTCTTTATAGTTACAGTAATTAAAACGTCTTTTTTGTCCCCAAAAATGTCGTAGAAGAGAAAAGAAAATTTGTATTTTTTGTATGGCTACATTTATTTTAATGCTTAAGCCTTTGCACTCGAATGGCGAGTCGGAGGCGCCGCTAAAAATTGCCATACTATTATTCAAAACAGTTTTAACATTGAATCGCTTTTGGTGCTCGGTAGGTTTAGTGTTAATAGATTATAAGAGCTATCAATCATCGACGAGTTGGAAGTGCCGCTTTAGAGATTTATTTGACACACCTATTTGTTAGAATAAAACTAACGTGGTACATGCATTTTTGGGGGAGAGCGTGTGAGGAAGCGCGAAGATCCCTCGCGAGGAATTCGACGGTTCGGGGTTAATCCATCGGCCCCTAACCAGAATCTCTGCCTCCCCCAGCTCTGTAACATAATTGGCCCCTGCGAGGCCTAGTCTGGTGCCAGGAGGGATTTCTAGGAGTCGATGGGCGAGTCCAATTTTGTCGGCGTTTATTATTCCGGCGAGGCACCCGGGGGGCCCGGCACTTATAAGTGATCTAATGAAAGTCGAGTCTGATCTCGTCGATCTAGCAACGACTGTATTACCATGAATTGATTTCGGAAACACCGGCCGCGTTAGAACATCCTCCAAACGAGCCCGGGCTACCTGAAATGAAACAAGGGTTGTATGCAAACCGATGAACGATCGGATCGATGATACAGTGGATCGGTTTGCGGAGACATAAATCGTCCCGATGGAACAAAGGAGAATCAGTTAGGAGAGACAGACAGAGAGCCGATGAGAGGGTAGCCAAAATAATTAGCGGTAAGCACGAAGAAGATCGGGCGGAAGGTCGTGGCCAGGAAGCGGCTTGGGGAGTCCTGTGATCTTAGGGAAGTCACGGGTCAGCCTATGTGTGCTTTGACTGGTTTTTGCTGGCGAATATTACCACGAGCAATTAGCCGAGCCTCATTAGTTACTGTCCAATCAATCAAGCCGCTGGACCGAAGAGACTCGAACCTGCGACACGACTAAACAGTCATCCCCATCACCGATGGGACCTTCTAAGAGTTAAGTAGCCATTGAACATTTAAAACAAAACTGTAGATGACATTCAACAACTTTAAGAAATAGTAATTATGAAGAATTGGAAGAATTGTTTATATCCTTTTAATCCCTTTTCTATTTTAAATCCCACCTACTCAGTTTTGTGATGAACGCATAAAATCCGCAGTCCAGTTGTGTACCTTGAAGAAGACAAATATCTACTGGCATTGTCAGTGGAATTAATTGATTACGTGTTATGAATTAGGCTCAGATTAGGTCACGGATATCCAGGCACTCGTAGGCCTCGGTTTGATCGTTTCTTTTCCATGAACATTTTCGGATCGGTAACGTACCCAGCATCCATCTTCCTCAACTTGTGCGGGTTGACCCTTTCCACGGGAGTTTAAGCGAAAGCCAGGCAATCTGCCGGGTGCTTGGATCCCGCAGGTTCATTAGTCAGGAGACTAAACACCGTTGCCCCATGCGGTTAAGTAAGCTGTAAAACCTAGCCTATCAGACCGAGCCGAGAGGACAGCGGCCGCGCGAGACTCTGAACTCGATTGATCGTCGCACGATGATCGTGCGAAAATCGTTGTCACGTGGCTGCTAGATTCCTGACGGCAGGTGGTGCACCCTTAATGGGCCACTTAAAAGTCGATTAATTACCACAAGCAGTCGGAAACCGGCCTATCGACACCTACTCGAATGCCCGTCTTGAATTATTAAATTCTTCAATTAATTATTAAACTGTTGGCTGGAACAACGTTGAGTGATATGAAGTGGAAATTTTATAGGAGAGCAGGATTTGATGGGAGAACAATAAAAGCTGAAAGGGAATCTCACATCCAACGTTGCTCCTGCCAACAATTCTTCATTTAATTATTGAATTGTAGGCTGGAACAACGTTGGATGATACGAAGTGCAAATTTCACAGGAGAGCCGGATTTGATGGGAGAACAATAACAGCTAACACATCTTATATTTGAATTAGGAACGATTTGAAGATCAAAGAAATAGCAAACCATCCCCCTGGTTGTAACGTCTCAGAAACAGATCCTGGGGATCCTCGCATCCAACGTTGTTTCAGTCACCAATTCAATTATAAAATAAAATGGCAAGTCACTGAAAATATAGTAATTCCAGTAATGTTATTTCAGAAGCGTTCGATTGTTTCGTGCAAAATCCTAACAGCTCCGACTACCATTCTACCGGTATCTAACCATGTAGAGTTACTTGTTACCCGGGTGCGAGTAATTCGACGGTGTCCCATGATGCTGGGCCCATCCACACCTACTTAAAGCCCATCTTAAATTCTTCGTTGAGTAATTATAAGATAAAATAACATAGCACTTGAAACAGTCTGCCTGGATCGAGTGTTCATTTTTCGTCCGAAATCCTAGCAGCCCGACAACCATTCTTCGCCAGTGTCTAACCATGTGGAGGGTTAGTTTCAGCAGAGCTATCATTTGGGTACTGCCAAGTGTCCCGAAATTAGTCGACATGGGACTGGTCCCCTTATTGTCACCCGGGTGCGAGTGGTTCGGCGGTGTCCCATGGAGCTGGGCCGGTCAGAGTCACGGTTCTATGGTACCCCCGATTACAAGGGGAGCAAGCACGTGGTTGGTCACTTACCGGGGGACAGTGTATGGTGGTGATGTGTGACGTGGCCTGACACGATGTCGAACCGAGTCCCGCCGGTCAGTTGGGCACATCGTGGTCGTACATGATGTATATGGTGCGCGGGAATAGGGGCGGGGCGGAGACAGATGGGCGTGCGGAGGATCCCTTTGAGGCTGCCGCATGCGGCGCCAGTGCCTCTGCCCTGGAACTTCTTCTTTTACCTCGTGCCCCCTTCGAAAACCATAGGACGACGCTTCCAGGCCTGAAGAAGCTCGAGAGCACCTTCGAGAGAGCACCTTTTCCTCTGGCGCCACTCAGAGGAGAGAGAGACCGTCGAATCCTTTCGCCGCGAGAATAACGCGTTCATTCGTCACCATGATACGTCCGCTGACCGGCGGGATTTTATTCGAACAAAAACTGGTCGTTGAAAACGTCCCGCAAAGCTGGAATTAATGCATCCCCGCCGGTAACGCGGCACCAGCGCGACAACCTTTATTTTTTATCCTCGCACGTTCCTCGAGCGACTGCTTCGCCAGATCCTGGATCGATGCTTCGCCCAATTCGGAGTTCAATCGAGAACACGAAAGGTTCCACACATGATATACTAAATATGCTATGCGATACATCTTCTGGCTTCCTTCTTTAAATTTGCAAGTGGATCTTTAAGGAAAATAAAAAGAAGTGAAATATAAATTTTTTTTTTCTTAATTTAATAGGTTGGAAGTGTGTGTAATATAACACGTACCTTAAAATTTTTCTAGTGTTTTTACTCTGTTTCAAATTGCACTTACTCTTTCTCGTGATAATTGCATAAAATCCTGGGTCTACTGATCACACTTTGAACACATACTTTTCTGGCCAGCAAAACCGCGCGATTCAGTTAAAAGATTAATATTAAGACCTCAGCTTGAATGATTGGCAAACGTCGCTCGCATTATTATAATCTACAGCCGCTGGTCCGGTCAATGCGATAAAGCTAGCGGAGCAAGTCAAGGGAGGCTGGCGAGATAAGCTAAAATATTAGAACAATTTTTCCCGTGGAATCCTGAATACGCATCTGAAGAATGATAATTATACCCCTCTTTGGGGGGTATGAAGCCCGACTCTCGAAGATCTGATACGCCGAGGGACGCGACCGGCTCTTGTAATGCGAATGTAATTACTCAATTCATCTTGCGCCTCGCTTAATTGCGCGATCTACGTGATCTCGATTAGGCTAGTGTAATCGCAGCGTTTAATTTTATGATCCGCGTGTCTTGCTCGACGAAAAGATTGATTACGGAGCCATGTGAGAAACGCTGCCTGCGAAGATGCAGAAATACTGCAACAGGAACACGACGGTTGCAATAATCTCCATTTCTTAAAACTTGCCCCTTCGAAGTATATATCATACTACCCAAAAACGATTGAATTAATTTATGCATTTATGATAAAAGTGGGCAGATCGAGCAGAAGGATCTTGCAATTAATTCAGACAATTTTATTTTGCACAAAAGTCCGCAGTCAAATTAATATTAATCCTGAAAAGATAGATATTTGCTAAATACATTATTGCAGCAGTTAATTTTTTAAATGTTGATGATTTAAACAAACCATCAGAAGCTGACTAGCTAAATTACCATGATCCAAGCTATGTAAACTGAATAAGTGTTCCACAGAAAATTATCAAATTTAATATGAGACCTGCTCCAATGTGATAAATTAACTGAAAATTGTTTACTTTGGCCGAGGAGACTCCCAGCCCATTTCCGAGATCAACGAACGACGTTTTGCGGTAGACTGGCTTGGATTTTCGGTAAAAATTGTGCGAAATTGTGTTGATTAGTTACGTAATTGTGGATCGAGGTTCGGGGTAGGATCGGTGGGGCCTTCGATAAATAAAAAAGAGGTCTCGGATCGGCACGGACGAGGCACATCGAGGAGGATATGCGCCTTGGGGCGACTCGTCGGTTTACCAAGAAGTAGAGAAGCCGACTAGAGAGAAGACCAAGGAATTTCCCGCGAGGCTCGCGTGTCCCGGATTTCAGGATCGGGCCCCCGTTGGATCCTCGGGCGTCCTCGATCTTTCTTGAAAAAGAGGGCCTCGTCGAGGGGTTGACTGTAGTCCGCCTAGGATACGTCGGGGATCACGCGAACCCTCGGGCGACTCGGAGGTTAGCACGGAAACATCAGCCCGCAGATTCTTCTTTTCTGCTGAGGGTTTCGTGGACCGGGGCTGCCTCGAAGCTGACTTATGACCGCTGATTATTGTCGTTGGTCTACATTCCCCTTCGCTCGGATCGCTTCAGTTTCGACTTGGGGTCCGCCGAGGGGTGGTAAACGACCTTTGACTACGCTCCGAAGCGGAATAGTTGGATAATCGTGTTATTAATTTGTCAGCTTTTATTTGTGCTGCGTTGGCTTCGGCGTTGGCAAGGTCATTCGATTGTTCTTTTATTGCTGGACCTCTATTTCTGTTATCGAGAACTGTGCTCAACTAGCATTTTCTTCGAAGCTGTTTACAACCTCTTAATGTAAGCCTAATTTGTATACAAAATTTTAGAAATACAGATTTCTAGATTCCTCAAGAAGCACAATATGTACAATAGGTTCCGTCGTAAAACCCTCCGTGCGAAGGAACAAACGCGAGTCCGAATTCAGGTAAAGCTATCCACCGACGACGTGTCTACCGTGGGTATCATAAAATATTCATTAAGCCAAAGACCTTCCAGGTGTACCTCGTAAAATTGAGTATATATATATTTGAGTATTGTTATATATGAGTATTGAATATATACATATTTATAACATGTAATATTCTCTAAAATTTGTACGAACATTAATTATTAATAAGACACGAGTCGCGAAATACCTCATGTCTTATTAATAACTAATGTTGATACAAATTTTAGAGAATATTATATGTTATAAATATGTTTATATAAAAATCACTCAATTGGGAAGTACATCTGGAAGGGGGTGGGGTGGGGGTGGGGGTCTTTGGCTCAATTAACGGTTTATGAAGTCGCGGAATACCTTGTTTATGATCGTGAAGCAATTAATGTATCCTATACATTAGAAAAGCCGAAATTATTATCGGTAAATATATGCAAATATATTGGTATTTTCATATACCGGTATGACGTCTAATTTAAAATTTTCCCAAAATTTATTTTTACGAAACTAATTGCTCCAACTCCTCAGAAAATCTCGACGATCCACTGAAGTGACAATAGCAGTTTTTGCTCGCGATCCGACACTTCCGGTGGCACGACAGCCGCCCAAGAATTCGGTAGCAAATCCGTTTCCAATTTGCCGGGACCATTCAGGTCCCCTGTCATCCGGGAGTGCGCCAGGACCAGTCTGATTTACAATCCTGCCTGTAAACAGACGACAGGGCGCGATTGTCGTGTGGCAGTTCGAAAAAAGAAGAAGGAAAACGGAAACATAACGGCTCACAGACAGGTATAGCAATCCCCTAAAAAAAAGGGAAACCATTCGTGGAAAATTATAGCTGAACGATTTTCGCGGTGGGGCCAGGCGTTTTCCTTCAGGTTCGACCGGTTAACCGCTGATGATAGGATCGGTGTAACCCGGCGAAACGGCTTCAATGGGTTTAGCACCCACTAAAAATGTGTAAATATTTGATGCAAAAAACGTGTCTTGGTTGAAGGGCAACGTAGGACGAGGCCACCGCGGCGCGCGGGTCAGTCGGTGTCCTTTTTGTAGAAATGAGGTGGGTCCTCACCCGAGCCGACCTTTGTAGTTCCGACCTAACCTCGTTTGTGAAACAAGCCGGCTACAGGTACGCCAGAAAGACAAAGACCCCACCGCTCGCCGGTCCGGGTATTTAGGGTCCTGGTTATAATTGCTTCCGAGATCTCGAGCGTAGTGATACTTCGGGCTGGTGTCCTCTCTTATTATGGTTTCCCCCCGGGCGTCCCGTCTCCGCTCCATCCGGTCAATGAATCAAAATCGAGAGCCAGCGATGTGTCCGTAACACAACTGTAACACACCTCCGACTGTCAGTACGCGTAATGAACTGGTGTGACTGTGACGATCTAAAAATTTACTTCTTCGGGGCGCGTGTGTCGAGTGCACGAAAAATTCATTGAAAGGACCACGTGACGTCACCAGTCACATGGCGTCACGATCCGTAAGTACTGTAGCATAAAATTGTAACTAGAGAAATTAACCTTTAATTTTTTAACTCTCGAAAAGTATATTAAACATTTTTGCAAAGTCGCTCAGTACACTTCCGGTAGTTTCAAATAGCTTGTCGAAGAAGCTAAGCAACGTCTACTCAATTAAATAAATAGATAATTAACATAATATACGCATGAGTAAAGCAAATTAGCAATTTCGAAGCGATTTCCTGTCTTTTTTTTTAGTGAATTCGGTAATATCAGATTTTAATAGTTGTTCGTCGTTTCCAGTAAAGTTTTGTGTTATCCTCAGACTCGTCATGAAGATTTTAACAAAGTCTAACAAAAATGAATGTTACGTGTTTCTTTTTAGAAACGAATTACTATTAAAGCATTAAAATAAATGTAGCCATACGAAAATTATAAACTTTCCTTTCCATTCTACGACATTTTTGGGGATAAAGACGTTTTAATCACTGTAACTGTAAAGAAAATGGTACGGCATGGGGTTAATGGAATATTTAAACATCACTTCTCTAGAGGGTCAACCTTGAAGCCACGAGTCCGCTGTTTGAATAGTTACGTGTCACGGTAGCATCGAGCTCACCTGTGAACAATGGCCACCATGCTACCCCAAGGACCTTGCCTAATCTACTTTCCTCCGGTCTTTCAAACTCGATTTGTCTCGGGGTCCTACGACTGATCGATCACCCAGAAAGACAGGGATCTTCGCGAGATGTTCGACGAGCAACCAAACAGTCCAGTTTTCGTAGTTGGTCTCCCCCTTATTTTTTCGAGCCTCGCCTTTCCTCGTTTAGGAATTGTCGAACCCTTTTCCTGGGCCGAGCGCCAGGCGCCAACGTTTCACGCCTCCTCTACGGACCGGCAGGAACTCTTTTTCTTTCGTAGCGGCGCGTTGTTAGGGGTCCTGAGACGTCGCACCGTTTGCTAGAGTTAATGATTTTGAAGCCCCGAGAAAATTATATCCTTACCCGCCGAGGCGCGTCGCTCGCCTAACGGACCTGTGCTTGCCGAGGGACTTGTAGACGATCCTCGGGCTTGTAAATGTACTCTTGATTTCGGTGAATGAACCAATGTGTTCCAGGATGCTGTAAATGCTTCTTGGCCTGTGGAATTGTTGCTTTCTTCACTGCAGCTCATTTTCCAAATTGTTCGGCTCCACAATACGTGAATATCCATTCTTAAAAATTCCTTCACGGTTTATCATTCAATGGTACTAAGTCTAATAAAAATTAGACTGCGGATTTTATGCATTTATGACAAAAATGAGCAAGCACAATTTAAAGCAGTGGATATATTATCAGGTCATTGAGTATGAAACTTTACAAATGTGTTTGATATTTGTGTTTTATTTGTCAAGTTTCATACTTAATGACCTGATGAAATAATTTAAACGTATCAGTGAACTTGTTTCAACTGTTTAAGATCATTAAAGAAAGAGTAACATTTATATTTGGCTCCTGGTTGTGCAATTTATGCAGACAATTTTTACTTTACATAAAGATCCGCAGTCTACGATTAGGAATGTTGTTCTTATTGAGATTATGCTTCTATTCTATCTACTTTGCAAACGTACAAAGTTGTGACATATTTTAAGCAGGAAAATTTATGGTCCGATCAAAGTCTTTTGGGCGCAAAATCGATTAGGCTAATCGAGTGAGCGAAATGTGTGAACGGTCTGCTCGCAGTGGGATCGCAAGATCAATTAACCCCTATCAGTTCCCGGGATCATTAAACGAACAGTTTCGATTGAGTCGAAGTTTGGTGGCCGGGGCCGGTCGCCGTTGAACGTGTTAAATAGATGCGGGGAGCGTGCTAGAAATTGGCTCGTAATTCAGCGTAGGATCGAGCAGTAGTCAGAAGCCGAACGAATTTCTTAATGTAGCCGCGGTATCGTCGTAATTTCCAATGGGGTCGTGGCCAGGGGGTGTGTTAATGCCGCGGCGTTTCCGCCATGGGACGGTGTTTCAGCCGCGATAAAGAACGAGGAATCGTCGTTTCGCGGAATTTACGCTCGGCCCCGAACCGATAAAACCGGACATTAACGAGGCCATCGAGTTCGTTTTCATTGCCGTGGCGAAAGGAGCCACGATCGAGAGAGAGAGAGAGAGAGAGACCACGGGGGAACTTCGTTGCTTCGAGAGCAGCCCCCCTTTCGCCCCCTGTACCCCCGTTTTGGCCGCACCGGTGTTCTCACGTGAGAAGTGGCACTAAGCACTCCGCCCAAAAACGAATAAAGAACTTCTAGTTTCCCGGAGAAATATCGTGAGAGGGCCTCCGACTACTCTGCGAGTCTCGAAATAGAGGGGGTTAGAAGGTGCGAAGGGGTGCGGAAGGAGTGTGAAAGGGGTGCAAAGGGACACTCGATAAACAACCCCCCGCGGCGGGCGCGGCAGATACGGGCGTTAAATGAAATTAGCACGGCGTTTAGTTTCGTTAGCCGGGCCCGGGCTCGGCCGATCCTTCGGGTTATAAATTATTCCGGAATGACTTGCAGTGAAATGGCCGGCGAATAGGATAGAGAAGGCCGGTCGGCTCTGCCGCGTGAACGTGCGAGAGAGCGCCGACATGCAGATGAGGAGGGCGAAGACAGTAAACCGTCCGAGAGCAATTTGTTTTAGGGCGATATTTTTATTATCGACGCGGGCGAGTGGCTTTCTAGATACTTTGAACAACATTCTTGTTTTAGACCACACGCTCTGTCTAGCCGGTAAACCAACTCCTCTTTCCATAGCTCGCCGTGCAAAAATTGAAACGTCCTGTCCTCCTTCTACGATTTTCCTTTATTTATCGTCCCGCGTGATTTACATTGCGTTTTCTTTTTGGACATAAGACACCACTAAAAAAAAGGGATATTTTATTTAATTTTTCCAAAGCGAAGGTAACAGAAAACTAAAATCTTTTAAGCAATTATATCTTTGAGGAGCACATAAGAAAATAATAAAAGAACCTGCAGGGCTGACTGCTAATTAAAAAGCAGTAGAAAATACGACCAATTAACAGGAGGAACGACCGAGGATTAATTCGCGAACAATGAACGTTAACCACGGGGTTGGAGGGTTGCTCCTTAAATCCAGACCCTTCGCCAAATTAACGAAACGCGTCTCGGTATGTACTAACAAGATTGAAGTGCTTTCCTTCGTTCGTTCCCGAAGATAATAGATTGAGCCGGCCGGGGAACCTCAAATTTGTTCGTTCTCTCCGCAACAGGAAACGGCGCCGACGATGACGTTTCCCATTCTCCTAACTGATGGGCCAGTCGAAAACCCCGGGAACGATTCTCATTGGCGGATTAATTACCGTCGCTCGATAATATCGGCACGGTAGCTTCGTTTTCGCCGACACTTTAATGGCCGACATTGATTCGAAGGAAAGAAGGGAATAGATACCGGGGACGGTAGCGAGAGAGAGGACTGTCTTTTATTTCGTTCGAATCTCTCGGTACTACCTGGGAAGACGTTCTTTCTCTACGTTCGTAGGAAGATAAAGGATGGTAATTGTTTTTTTTTTTGCCACCTCTTTTTGTGTTTTGTCCAGCTCTGTCTCTCTTTGTCGTTCTATCTGTCTCTGGTTCCCCTCTCCTCTTTCGAACGGGCTGTGTTCTCTCGTCGAGTTTCTGTTCCTCTTCGAGCAGGGCGTCGCGTTGCCTTCGCCGTCATTACACGGCATGACAAGGCGCCTCTGTTCCAGGCTCCTCGACTTCTCGCCACTTTTTCTGCTCCCCATTCCCGTACCCACCTTTTCACACGCTTCTGAACGGCAGAAAAGACGACTCGAACCGGAGGAAGCGACGTCTCCGCGTCTCCGCGCTGCGTGATAACCTTTCAACCCTCTTCAACAAACCGTCTCCCGCATTGTGCACCGTGATTGGATGGGGGAGGACACGTTGCGATGGAAGTCTACCTCGGAGAAACATTATTTCGATGCTGCAACCACTCCCCCCTCCCTCGCTCGCGAAACATCCACCCTCCAGAGGAACAGTCTGAGAAAGTTTCACGGTTTTATGGAAACATTTGGCCCTTAACCCCTTGCCATAACATTTTATTTAGAACACAGTGATTAAAACGTCTTTATCCTCAAAAATGTCGTCGGAGAGAAAAGAAAAATGCTTATATTTAATGCTTAAATATTTGATTTCATCGAAAAAGAAAAGCGTAACATTTAAATTTCTTAGACTTTGTTAAAATCTTCATCGCGAATCATGTTTAGAATAATATTGATAGCAAATAAAAATGTATTAAATGTGGAGAAAGCTCAGCAACTTGTGAACCACGTTACGACCGTCCACTGAGGGTTGAAACTCGCAAAATCCGACCACTCGAGCTTCGCGAACTCCATCGAATCGAAGGGGCAGAGATCATCAGTTTCTGAGATGATCGATGGAAAATTTGATTCGGTGGACTTCGACCGCAATCGATTTCATTCGAGGAAGACCGTTCCCTCCCGCGGCCCGTGCGGTCGTCGACGGCTTTTTGCCGGTTGGCCGGCGCGGATTTGACTTCTTTTTTTCACACGATATCCCGAGGGAAGTCGAGTCCAGTCGTCGGCAGGTCCCGCAGGTTTACGAGGTCCTACACTTGTACACTCGGCCTAATTGATCCGTGGCCGACCGTCTATTCTACCTGCGGGGATGAGAAGGCGGCACACGGACAGAGAGACACGGCTAGGGGCTCCTCTCTCTTCACACACACGCACAGAGAATATACGTATATCGGAGTGAAAGCCCACGATTCTCTTCAGGGTGAAACGGAGCAGGAACCAGGAACAGGCCCCTGCATTTACTGCCAGCGAATTACCCTGTGAAAAAAAGCTTGCTGGCTCTCGGAGAGAGGCGCCTCTCTATCTCTCGTCGTCGTCTAATTCCTCAGCCTTGTTCCGAACCGGGCGGGAACGTTTTTCTGAACCTGAACCCCCCCCTCTCTCTCTCTTCCTCTCGATCGCTTTTTTACGCCTAGAAGTTGAGAAATAAAAATTTCCATCGGATTACCTCCTTTGTGGAGCCTCCCGCGCGCTCGGTCTCGGTTTACGATATTGCTGAGCAATTTTTAATAATTATTGCCGACCCTCTTTGTAGCAAAATATTGGCGAAAGATCTAATTTGTCTTCGTATACTTCGAATATGCTACATTGAGGTTATCTCGATGATCTTGACAAATCTGTGGTGAAACCGCGCATGTCACAATTTCAAACAATTTGAGTTTATGCATTAATTGAGCTCTATAGTATAGGATTTATGTATTTACCAGAAAAAAGTTATGAAATCAAATTCGAAAGGCTTAAAAAAATAATACAATTTAACCGATATCCTATGTCGAAGCATTAGTGATCAAAACTTCAAACGACAATATCTCGAAGGTGAAATGCGTTCTTCATGACAATCACAGAAATACGTATTGAAATATTTTCTATTATACAGTAAAAGCTCCTTTTCGTTGTCCAACCAGATCCACGCAGGCCTAATCCTCTCGTTGACAGGCAGTGGAGTGGGTAGGCACTGGACAGCGATCGTGCCCACGATTCTGGACAACGAAGGAGCGATCATTGTAACTAGAAATCGAAAGATTTGTGTCCTCGCTCTACCTTCCCCTTCTACGATGCGATTCCCCCACGCTCCAGAGAAGCTCCGTCTCTGTCCTGCACGTGTCACAATCTCACGTGACTAATCCGGTACTCGCGTGGAGAGTGGGTAATTCTTTCCCCTCCATTCGAGCAAATTCCCCTCGTCCGGTGATTCTGGGTAAGACTAGAAAAGAGGGGGCCTACTTCTTCGACTGGTGCGCCGCGGACGTACTATGGTGCAATCGATTCGCTCCCATGTCGACGGTGCATGCGAATGTCGCCGGTACACACGAGTCTTTCTCTCTGTCAGTATCGTTTCGACAATGGGAGAGGGCAGTGGGTCGAAATGTTTGGCGACGACGCGCCGTGGGTGAATTACCGGCGAGAAAGAATAAGGGCGGCGTGCAGAGGGGTGGTGTGGGGATTCTATTCAGAGGATGGCAAACACCAGCTACCAACAAGTTGGTCGTAATAGGTCGCCGATCGGCCGGCGGTCTCGTGAAGCACGGGTCGAGAGAGAGAGAAAGAGAGAGGGAGAGAGAGAGAGTCCATTGCATGCCACAAATTGGCTCAAATATTTACGCAATTGGCATGATAACCGCATTACGTGATTATGTACGGTTGTTGCGCGCGATCCCGATGCTCACCCTCTCATCCCATCATCACCACCAGCCGCCAGACCCCCTCCTACACCTCCTCGTCATCCTCCTCTGCCTCCCCCTCGGCATGGTTTACTATCCTCCTCCTCCGTTCTCCATGACCTCCCGTATAAACGGCAAATCAGGGTTATTAAACGACCGCTCGCGGGACAAGCGCATTGTTCGCCGGTGCCCATGCAACTTCCGCCTCGACGTTCTTCCTGTTCTTTTCGCCGAGCCGCGTCTTCCATTTCCCGCACCCGCTTGCGCTGATACCGCGATCCTACGCGTGAAGCTACCGCCTTCTCCTGGAGAATCTGCGGAATTTCTTTGGCGATCGGTTGGAGTGTTGTATCGGCTCCGAAAAATTTTTGGTGGGGTTGAAGTAAGAGTGGTAGATTTCAGTAAGAAACTTGGAGTGTTAGCCCTTAGGCCGTGCTCACAGTGGACCTATTTTCGTCCGATTTGGGTGGCTTCGATCGGCGCCAGGACGGCGAGGAACGGAAGCGAAAATTTTCAAATTTTAAAGAATGGTATTTCTAGGGTTTTTTTTTTATATTCCTGATTACGTTTTTGATTGAATTAGTATCTCATATTAGTAAAGGTTAATGGAGTTCAACGATTTGTCGTCATGCAAGCATCTTCACGATTTAAGAAAATGCGAAATTAGTTTGCCGAACGGTCTGTCAAAAAAAAATTGTATACCAAAAGTGGGGAAGCTTCAATTTACAAATTATTGCAGTCACAAAAAGTTTTGTAATCTAAAGACGGTACACACACACACACACACGCACACACACAATTTATAACATTTTCAGTAAGAAAAGAATGCATACAAAATTGATTGAAACCACTGTAATATCAATTATCAGAGCACGTACTTTCTGGAGCCACCGTAACTATCACGTTGCGCCTACAATATTGCTAATGCTATCCACTGTCGATGGCGATATATGTAGTGTATCGATGTAGAGCGGTGTAAAAGTTGTGCAAAACGAACTTCCAGGAAGAGAACAGTACGCAGAAGTAGCCAGTTGATAAAGTAGGTTATTATAACTGGAATAATGATGTAGTTATATGCGCCTCCGGAAAATAATGGACAGATTGTCCAAACAAATCCAGCTGAAAATTATAGTGCATCGTTTTTTCCAATGCTCCGGGCATCCATATTTCATTATTACGTTAACATTTCTTTCATTAGCGGATCCAAGCCAGCCCCATAACTGTATAAATTTAGCTGGAGCTTAGCCGGATGCCCCGTTGATCACGTTTCAGTGCGCTCTCGGAAAGATATCCCGATAATTGCCGATTCCAGGAATGATATTTTTACTACGATTTAATATCAACCTGCACGCGAAAAAATATCGGCATAATGCGTTTCATCGATTACACTGTGTACGCGTGGTCATGCAAATTCGTCTAACTCTGAAAACTGCAAAAAAGCGCATCCTGACGATGGTACTGTAATTAACAGTCGTTTGAATCGATTATAAAATGTAATTGAAAATAGAATACTTGTCGTTTTAGAGGCGGTCGTGTACCGGCCGTTTAAAAACAATGAAAACGAACCTGTTCGGGCCTCGTCGAGCCAGATGGAACAGTAAAATGTAACGGCACAGCGCAGAAGAAATTTGTTAAACAACTTCACTGTTATTTTTATACGCTCGCCTGTTCTCTGACTTCTTGCATCTATTATTAGTATCATAGTATCATAATCGTTATTAAAAACACATCCTCTGGAGTCATGGAAGTCTAGCAAATCAATCTCTAATCACTTTAAAATCAACAAAAATCAAAGCGACGTATCACAAGGTATTAAACATTTCTTATTTCATTCATTTAGCGTACCAAACTCTTTACAAATCGGTAATTACTAATTAGTAGACTGCGGATTTCATGCATTTATAACCAAAATTGGTACGTACAATTTGAAGCAGTTGACATATTTCAAAAATTTTAGGATATTTATATATTAGTTTTAGTTCAATAAAATCATTAAAACAAGAGAGAAATTTTTATGTAACCTCTCTGTCTTGGAATCGACGTAGACATTTTTTATTTTTCATAAAGATCCGCAGTCTACTAATTACCATACAAGCCACTCATTGCAGATTTTCTTTTAATTTTGAAGTAGTTCCTCCTAACAAATCGTGTGCAAACATTTTTTAATGGACAGTTAAAATATTAAAATTCGGTCTTATCATTTTTCTAAGCATGAGAATAATGAAAATGATCCCCCCATAATTTTTGTAGGGGCCATGCTTCTAGATTCCGCGCCAGAAAAATTACTACATTGAAACGAAAGCTCCATTAATTTCTTCAGAAAAAAATTCGCAAAAATCGCGTTTCTTCAGACTAATGACTAGATTTCTAGAGAAGCTAAAGTATACGAGGCTGAAGGAATACGGACAACTTGAGGCTGGCACTAAAAATAATCCTAAAATCAGCCGATAAAAAGGAGTCCCACCGCGGGACCACTGTGTCATTACGCTGATCGTCGAGATGACAAAGGATTTTTCCTCGAACGTCGGCCCACGTTCCCCTCGGCGATCCTCGTGCAAAAATGGCAAAACAGAGAGAGAGAGGGAGAGAGACGAAACCGCCATCGTCCCGGAGGCGAAGTTTCTGCTCGGTGATTTCGCCGCGGCCACGAAGAGGAGGCTTCTTCTTCGAAAATACAGTTACTCTGGCCGGCGATCTAGCGTCGATCCGTTACGTAACACTCCGTGGAAACGCTCGCTTGTGTCTGTCTCTCTTTCTCAGCCTCCCTCTCTCTCATTCTCTTTTTCTCTCCGCCTCCTCAGCCGCACGGAGAGAACGCGCGTTACGTGCGGTTTCCGTAAATTGCTACGTGCAAACCAGCCAGCCGATCCTCGAGCAGACGAGCCGAGGGCTCGACGTTGCTGCCTTAACAGCAACGGGCTCTCCTCGACACGTCTTCAGGAAACAACGCTCTTCTGGAGCCATTTGCGCCCCCGTTACCCGAGGGGGTTACACGGAAAGCGCGAAACCAACGCGAAAAATCGCCGCGAAATACCTGGCGTTTTGGTCAATGAATCAGTCCTACCGTTGGCACCACTGCGTGATGACTCCTCTTCAACAAGTTACGTCAGTGTAGGGACACCAGGGTGGACATAGTTCGTATTAAATGTAAAAACTACATGTCCTCTTCATTGTTGAAATTACACACTGATTTTATTATTTCCTACAATGTCCAATAGAGTTTTGGCGACGAGCACGAACGGGCATGCATCCATTTGTACTGCATCGATCTCGATGGAAAAATTGGTGCATGTTCCCAAAGTACGAGACAATGTACACGAAAATTTTCGTGAAGAACAGCATCGTGGTTTTTGAAAAAAAAAAATCGTGATCGATTTGCATCTTCGAACGATCGTCTGGTGGCGTATGTTTTACATTGTTGAATTCTTCTACTCTTCTATAAATTAACGAAATAGTTTGAACGACGATACACGGAATAATTTGATCCGAAGAGCGAGACGCCACGAACGATTCGGCGTCGGTGTTACGGCACCGGGGTACGCCACAGTAGTCATTACATGAATTAAATAATACTCGGTATAATTATTTGGAAAGTTTACGGGCGAGATGTATGGGTCGGCCCCGGAGCCCAGAGGCTTTTAATTACAAGCGGCTGCGAATGCTTCCCGAGGATTACGCGTTCGTTGCGGATCCCCCCCGGAGTAATTAGCCGATGTTTAGAAAGCCGATGTCTATCGATGACGCTTCGTTTCTGGGACGAACGTTTAGTGAAACCGGAATCGTCTCCCATTGTTCACCTGGGAATTTGATTCGATGGCGGCGGCCAACGCCGCCACGGTAAACCTGTAATGAATTAAAATTGCCGGTTACACGGGCTGCCTCCGTGTAAACACAAAGCATTGATTTAAACGCGGGGATTATTGTGATTACAACAATTTATTGTTCGGCCACCGCTGGGGATGGGGAGTGATCGGCGCTGAGAGACACTCGCAGCGCCAGCTTGCTGCGATGCTACCAAAGCTATCTTCGGCCGTGAACTGCTGTCGCCATCTTGCGAAGAACGACCACACAGAGTCAGACTCGCTGCTTTTCTTCGTCGTTCTGGGTTACCGGTTGAAAAGGTTCTTCTGATTGGGACGGTGAGTTCAGGAACTACGTCAATCCGCAACATAAAATTACACAATGTTATAACAATTTGTGAAACGTGGGAAAATTGCCAAATTCGATTTTAAAGTGCCACTTCGAGTCGGGTTTAAAACGTGTTCTCGTAGGTAATTTCAAACTTTCCAGGTCTTAAATTAAAGCTGAATGATTACGCTGTATGATGCGGGTAATGAGAATCAAGAAAAAATTCGATATCATGTCGAAAAATGGACAATCCCGACTGATAACTCGGACGAAATTGTCTCCATTTTAAGGGACTTTTTCATGTCGATATTAAAATATGTTCCCGTAGGAGTTTTCAAACTTTCGAGAGCTTAAATTAATGCTGGAAAAACGCACTTTACATTTGTGCCTACAGGAATATCGATATCGAAACGAATCGAGGTCATATAGAATCAATTATCATTAATTGTGAAGTCCGTAAATTATGCAAGTGTGCAAGTGTGAAGTATGTATTTATCGACAGTAGATGAACGCCTGTTATCCCCCGCAGGGTCTCCATAAACTGATACCAGTGTGATAACTCCACTGCGAGGCATTCCACCCGCGCATCGGCCAACACGTGTTGGAAATGATCATGTGGCTCGTCTAAGCTCTGCCCCCTCATTATCATAACCGCTTCTTGAGTACTAATCCGAAGTCAGTTCTAACGAGAAAACCTGGTCGTGATGTCCTCGGGGGCGAGACGCTAGTGAAATGACGCGAAAACACGATGTACAAGTCCTTTCACGCCAAATTTCTCAGTACAGGAAGTTGAATTATTCATTTTCGATAACTATCAGTCGAGAGAGTACTCTTCTCTAATCTAATCTTGTTAGACAGTATAAAAACTAATTCTAGTAACACGAAGAAGACCTCCATTTTCTTTCTTTCAAACCCTCATACACAACTTTCTTCGTCAACCCTTGTCATTAAAAAATAGTTACACCTTTACTTCCTAGTTTACATCGAGTAATGTCGCTTACAGTATCGCGTTAAAAACAAAATTAAATTTTAAGAAATATTTCACGTGTAAGGGTTAAAATTGTGCATTTTATTTATTCAATTTTTCGAGGACACTATGGTAAAAATGGACTACCCAGCCGCGGTTTATTTAGTCACCAGTTACCAAGGCACTTGTCCGAAGAAAAGGGGTGCTCCGTCCAGGCGAAACATTCGATGCACGATCGCATTATTATATGACCCCTTTCGCGTCACATTTTTTTCGCATGCTACCCGGGATCGATAATCAGCAATTATGCAAGACACGGCAGTCATGGCGTGCGTACGCATATACACGCCGACCAACATCTAGGAAAATTATCTTCCACATGACAGGCCGCTGCAATTGGGGAACTGCAATTTCGTGATAGCGCGGCTCTTCTGAAGGCTGACATCGAACACCCTAGCCCGTTCCTCGCGACATGTGCTCTCTGCAACCCCCTGTTAGCAGGTGAGCAGTCATTCTCACAAATATTATTGAAATCAGCTGCCGGGGACACAGGTCAATTTTCAAAATTCATAAAACAGCCCGTCGAATCGAATGCTGAGGTATTCGCCTTGTAATTGATAAAATTCGAGGTCGGATAATTGATATTAGTTGAAAAGGAAGAGTTTATGTACAAATTGTAAAGAAATGTTTGATCTTCGGATCGATAAAGATTTGTAAAAAGTTGCCGCAAAATTGTCCTTGACCTTGAATTTCAAGCTCAAGCTCTTTTTACTTAAAAAAAAAAAATTTATTTAATTATACTAAATCATAAGGAGGAGAGAGCAGTGGGTAGAAAGAGGCCCACGCCATTTCTGTCTCGATGCACAAGGAACCCCTCCGTGTTTTTATTTTGAAAATTCGTAGCTTATAAGAAAATTACCGAAACATATGCGACACCGCACCTGCTCGAACTCGGAACAAGACGAACGGTTTCCATTATTCGAAATTAGAGAGAAATTATCCGGTGCGTTGCGAGACATGTGTTTAATGCGAGGATACAGAGGGGAGACCGATACACAAAAAAAAAAGGAACGCGTCTCGTATTTACATGTTTATTGTTCTCGATATTTTTCCCAACACCTTACACCGGAAATACAGTACAAGTATATTCTTGAACGTGCCCGCGCAGCGACGCTTAGTTTATGCTAATTGCCCTGCGAATCCATGGCCTCGTTCCCCGTCCTCTTGCTTCGCTTCCATATCTCGTTGTCGATGCTGCAAAAATCAAAGTATTGTTGGATAAAATGTTGCTTCGACGCTCAAATAATTTTCAAGTGATTGTTCAAAAGTTACATGTGTCTCTAAGAAAGTAATCGATCAAGAATTGTATAAACTTTTAAGCTATGCCGATGTGACGACTTCCTAACATTCGATCAAAAAATCATTCGAATGATTCATTTGCAAATTATGGGAAATAAAATAATTTTTATGAAAATTTACACTTTGAGACATGTTTAATATGTTTGCCATTCATAGTTGCAATATTCTATCAAATGTTAGCACGTTTTCTTATAAAACGTCAACAAGAATATCGTCATCAGAAAATTAGGAATTCTAATTCTAATAAATTCTAATGTTGTTATAATTTGTTTTGTCAACTTACTCATCTGCTTGGTCAGAGTAGCCTGCCAAAGTTCGCCATAGTTTCAGCGAGCCCCCTATTCGCAGCGGAAAATCTTGCCAAGTGTGAGCATCTGTAACAATAGAATAATCTTAAAAAATTTGGTTATCGTACCAATTTGATTTAAATTGTTTGCAAGATATTGAACGATATAAAATATTAAAAATATCCAAATTGTTTACCGTCAACCGGTGGGTAGTCCATGCGTCTCTTTATGGGCCCAGAGAAAGGATCCTCGTTGCCGTAAGATGACCAAGCTTCAGGCTAGCAAAATTTCATTTTAATTTATTAATGTTCTCAGGAACGTTTCTATATCATTTGTATCAATTATAAAAGCACCTGCGATCCAGTGTGGCCCTCGTGTTTAGCCATATTCTTTTGCGACTTCAGGAGCAGATCCTCGTAGCCGTCGCTCCGACCCACACGAGGTATGTTCTTTGCTATTTTTAAGAAGAACGCTGGTACTTCGTCGGCTTTGGTAGCGTTTTGCGAAATCAGCATCGCGAATGCCCCTACTAGAACCACTGGAACATATAAGTCGTGAAAAATAAAAAATCTTTCTTCTCAAGTTCTTCTTCGAGAACAAATTAATATTTATAAAAGTGTTCATAAAAACAGATGAAGTTACACATTCACTTTACGCGCAGCTATCTTCCGGAAAAATGTTGAGCTTGGGAGGCCGACATAAAAAACGTTCTAATAATTATAATTACTAGACTGTGGATTTTTATGCATTTATGAAGAAATTGGCTGGGTGAAATATAAAATAGGATGTCTTCAATGTAAAAACTTTATTAAGGGATGAAGTGAATTCTTACTTAACTCCTGCTGGCCACAATCGTTTAAAAATATTTTTACTTTTCATAAAGATCCGCAGTCTAATAATTACAAGAATCAAAAAGTGGTCTAAGTCAAAATTTAAAAAAGAATGAGTTTATTAGTTATTTCACATCACATTATTTTAAACTAAATGAAATCAATGCAATTTTTACGATATTGTCAAAAATGAACCGTTGCATGAACCGAATTCATCCAATGTTGATTTCCTTTTCCTTTAAATATCTCGAAACAAGAAATATACGATTCAGACCACTTTCATAATTACGGGCACGTATGTGCTCACAGAAAATAATTTCACTGACTCTCCTTGGCGTACAATAATTTTCAGGGGTACACCGATCACTACCGCAAATCTCCATCAAACGATGACACCTATAGAACAACGAATAAAAATAGGAAAGCAGAAAATGGACTCACCGCTGAAGAAGCTCCGTCCGCACACGGAAGACCGCAGAAGCAACATGTTCCTCTCCGAATTGGATCTGCAACCGATTGAACCACCGTTCAGTGTCCCGAGCATTCGTTTCCAAAAAGAAACAGCGAACGCAACGATTTTAGGTTTATCCGACGGTTAGATCGTCCCGATGGACCATCGCCATCCCCGCGGGAGATAGATCTACGATCGACAGCGGGCAAACTCGCGACTGACACGCGTCCCACGACTGTATGGGGTGAACTGCGCGATTTTCATAGGACTTCTTCCATTATAGCGGAGAGTGGACAGAATACTTGAAGATCGTGGGCGAAGGAGCTCAAACATGGAAGCCCGGACGCATTTAAATATTCCGGATGTTTGCATGGCCATTCGTGATCACGCGTGAAAACCCGGCCTTCGAACGAGCATAAACGCCTTTAAAAACAACGAAAACTCGGCCACAATCCGGTTCCAGATTTTTTGTTTTACAATTATCCAAATGATAACAATGATCTCGTAAGAAATGATTGTATAGGTGTCTTTAGTACAGCACGAAGTCTAAATAAAATCAATCTTGTCATTCTTATTAGGGTACATGTACCAGTTAGTGTTAAGAACTACTGAAGTACCGAAAAAATTAAAAATGACGGGTTCTTGTATTTTCAACCCCTTCGTGTCAGGCTCATGATGAAGATTTTGAACAGAGTCTAATAAATCTGTATGTTATTAATTTTCTATAAATCAAGATGAAATTCTATTTTGGTTTCGTTAATGTACAGTCATTGGAGAACATGTAGGCATACAATAGATACAAATTTTCTCCTTTAGGAAATTACGAACTACAAAGAAAGTTCTAATCACTGAAACTGTCAAATAAATCGTAGGATAAGGGTTTAATTTATGACTATTGTAAAAATGCATCCTTAAAATTCAGTGCTTCAATGTTGAACTGCAGAAGAATATTATCCAATCGGTACATACGAAATTTTAGTGCGACAGAAATTTTGTGAAGATATTTTACAAGGATCTTTTATTTATTTTATCCACGTGAATTTCCATGTGAATGTTCGATGATATAAAAAGATAAGTGGGGAATATTCTGAAGTGTTTCTTCTTTTATTGCGTGTATGCTTGGGTACAGGTTACGCGTGTAAAGGAAGCCAGATAATGTAAACCAGAGAAAATTGAAACACGGTTTCTCAGCTCGTGTGTTCTACTCACCTTCCTGTTTGCTCACGAAACACTGACGCCGCATCCTGCCTCTGTTTCCTATTTATCATTGAATCGACGATTAATTAAGTATTTCGCTCGTGTCCATCCTTTGAATCGGGAGCTTGTTCGCTCCCCCATTTTTCGGAATTAATTTGTCGTTGAGCGGGCGTTGTTGGGAAACTTTTGTCCGGCGAGTTTTAGAATCGTTTTGAATGATCTGGATAAAATATATGACAGTAGATGCGATTAAGTTTATAGTTGATTTTTAGTATTGATCGATTGATTTGATATCGATGTACTTGTTAGTGTAAAAATTTCGGAGTTTTCAACGAATTTTTTTGGGAGCCTCGGCAAGGAAATTTTGTCAAAGTTGTATGGTGATTGTATACAATTTATTAAGTGTAAATTTCGATGAAAGTGACAATTTTTGTACCCCCTCATTTGTTACGAAACGGTTTTTGGGTTACGTGCTGCAAGCATTATAACCCTTATCCGGGTAGGTGAATGAAACGTGCCTTCCATATCAAACTGTTCGATCTGCATTTCAGATATCGAAAGAAGTTTCATTGACCTTCTGCTCGCTACGAAAATGATTTTATTTCCAGAATTCCTGTGATAAAATCGCTTATTTTTCACATTAACTATATACGTTGTAATAAGTTGAATATAAAATGTCACCACTCTGTTGAATGAAGTAATCTGAAGCTTCTAAGAATTTTTTACAACTTCAAAAGAAATCTTTTTAAATCTAATCTTAAAAGAAATTAATGCATATTGTCCTTTACTAGAAATGATATTTTGGTTTACGATTAAAATTGTTATTGAAATACTTATCAAGAAAATTTTCTTTGTAATTCTGATCTCAAAAGAAATGATTGCATTACTTTACTCGAAATGATATTTTTGTTTATCCATGGTTAGTTTGTCCATGTGAATTAAAAATTCTTAAGAACTACGGAACAGTCTTGTTAGCGATGTTTCAAAGTTAAGGGAAACAAAAATACTGAAAATAAAACGACTTAACACTAATCGTAAACGATAAAGTTCATAGTGTTATTATGTGAGGAGGGGGATTGCTTACAACTATTTTATAGAAAATAATTGTGGTCAGTTGATTTAAAAAAATCCTTGCATTTTATTGTATGAGAATCGTACAGTTTAGAATTGATTAATCGAAGCCTCAGACGAGCGTTTTCGTAAGGACAAGTGATTTGGACGATGCGACGAGCCTCAGAACACCTAATCGATAAGTAAGAAACTTGCGAAGCTCGGTTGACATATTACTAAACGTTGATAAGCTGGATAAGAGCAGCATTGATAATATACGAAGTGAATCCTGGTTGGTTTAGTATCCTCAGTTGGTGAGCTGGCGGGCCTCCCACGCGTTGCATGTTTCGACTACGGTCTCGCAGATCGATGACAAGACTCGGTTGGTTATTTCGTAATCTGCAAAAAGATTCAGCAAATTAGTAAGGAGCTACAATTAGTACGCTCACAAACAAAATTGTAAATCACAGTATAGAACTTATGAATGTGTGTGACAGAATCGTTGTCAAAAGTAATATTAAAATGATTTAATAGAGACTTTAATACTTCTTAGTACTCTCTTTAGATAGTAAAAAAATTGTGAAACAGACGAGTACATCTTAAAATGATTGAACAGAGTAGGAGTACTTCATAAAATTTGAAACAACGGAAATGAAGTACAGAAATATGAATCTACCCTTAAATGATTTGATAGCGTCTCATAAAATTTCAGACTTTGGAAACAGTGAGCAAGTTATGAACTAGCAGATTACAAATTACAATGCGTGTAAAACGTCCGATTAAAATCGAAATAATTGCAGCGGAGTTTACAACATTTCTGAACGGTTAATAACAATTTGATACTTACTTGTTTCGGCGATGGATCGCTTGCCGAAGATGCTTCCATTGAATGGCGGCTTCCTATAAGCTGCGTCCACGGAGATCGAGACTACCAGGATGGCGAGGATTGCGAAGACAATGCGGGTGGACACCATTTTGATGATTTTGGTTTTGGTTTGCTTGAAACGATACACAAATTGCAATGATTATACACGAATGAAACAGCGTGACAAAGAATACGAACAATCCCTACGTCTTTAGACTTCGGCGCAAAAGGAGCTCGAGAGTTTACGATGAACGTGACCGACTTACTTACAAGATACGTAGAGACTTGTGCGGTAGTTGATGAAAGAATGTTGCAAACGAAGCAAAAGTCTCGAGCTTTTATACTCGAGGGAACAGCTAAAGACAAATGTCGCCGTCAAAGACAGACGGGTCGCATTATTCGCAACTGTACACGTCAGGAACCTCGTCTAACTTTGAATCGATCCCTCGAAATGTAAAAATTCTTTATCGTAAACGATAATGCTGGACGTTCGTCGCAGATGTGCAAACCGGAGGAAAGACGCGAATGAAGAAAATTATTCTACAAGGAGTATTTCTATGAAGTGCGTGACTCGGATGAGATACCTGAAGCTGAGATGTCTTCTCCAAGGGAAGGATGAACTTGTTCTGTTGTCTCTGGAAGACGGATCAGCTTTTATAAGAAGCCGACCACGATTCTCTATACGTGGTGCGGCATTGTTACACGTGACAAGCTATCAGGAACGGTAATTAAATGAGAGGTAGTTCTGGATTGACTTTTGTCCCTAGAGAAATCACGATCCATCAAGGAAAAGGGTATCTAAAGCATGACGTAGCTGAACGTTAGAGATCTTTGTACTTGCTTGTAAAAAGTTATTTGTTATAATTAACCTGCGGATATGTGTTTATGCAATTTACAATTTTTGTATCGTATTTCCAGTGATAGTAGCATTTGCAGATCTGAAAAAAATAAAAAAATTCTACTAAATTCTGTGGAATTTTACGATCTACTCTTTTTTGGAAATATTCAGAAGTCATAAATGCATAAAGATCCACAGTCTAATTATATTAGGTTGGCAACTAAATTCAAGACCTTTTGTTTCGTAATTCTTTTATTATATCATTATAACCCCATTCAGTGACCATTCCTTTCGAACTGTGTATCATTGTAAAGCTCTGAATTTTTCGATTAGTTTGATATAAAATACTCGTGCTTAAAAAATATTATATACATTACTTTGTTTGAGGAAATGTGGAGGTCGCGAACTTAGTTGCGATCCTAATAATATGTTTAATGAGTAATAAATATCACTAGATCACATTCGGTATACAATCGTGGGATAATCTTTTTGATGCTCGATCGAATTGACTCGATTTTGGGAAGATTCGTCGATTGTGTTTTAGAGTGCATTATTGCAGGAATTTTAGAACGCTTGAGTGCTTAAATTAAACGTAAATGTGATAGAGACATTTAGGTTCAAAAAGAATTACGGAGTCTTATTGAAACATTTATGAAACTCAACCGTCAGCACGGTCAAATTTGACTCGATCATGGATAGATACTTGGAGCCAGTTTTTCAATGCATTCCTGTAGGAATTTTCGAACATTGGAGGGTTAAAATTAAAGGTATATGATTGTACACTGTGATAGGGGCATTTATATTGGTTCAATTAACTTCATGAAATCTGCATTCAACGCCATTGTTCGTATCGGCGAAACACTAAAACTTTTTTTTTATTAACAACCTCTTAGGCCATTATTGGCTACTCATGTCTTCGGTTGCCTAAATACAATAATCTTTTCCTTCTATAAACACTTATAAATTAATATAGCACTTCGTACAAAAATCATTAATTATTTGAGATTTGAGATTGAGATTGAGACTTTTAAAAAAATTATTAATATTATAAGGGGGAGCCCACTTCAATACTTTTAGTTTAATCATCATCTCCTCTCTCTGCTTATAGTATAATGGGCAATTCCATAATAAATGGTTAGCATCCTGAACTGGGTGTAAACATTCACAACCCCTGGGTCACTGATATACCCAATTCTTTAGAATTATAATGATAACTCCTGAGTCTTGTAAATCTTACTATCATTTTTTAACACTCAAATCGTTAGACGAATGTGACTGGCGTCATCTGTGACAACACTGTGGAACTCGTAGCTGTATCACAGGCACCGACGAGATGTGACGCAACCATATCGATTACCGTCAAATGTACATCAGGTATACCTCATCTGAATTACCACGAGCGTTCTAATGACCCATTTTAGATTTTTTATTTGGCAATTATTGAAATTGTAAAGGAGTTTTCATAGGAATTTATTGAATATATTTTTTGACTCCAATATCTATTATAGTATAAAAATCGCACAAAATATAAATAAATTTAATCTTGTTATTTTTATAATAATACTATACACATATATCAGTCACTTTTGATGGTCGGTAGGTTTAGTGTTGAAATTTGAAAAGCGGAATTAATATCGAGGACAAAAAATACTGCTGTGTCGGACCTTGCTTGTATGTACCAGACCGGTTGGTGCCGGTATTCGGCGTCGATACATTGAGAGGGGTGGTTCATTGAGATCTGTTCACTCGTATAGTCAATCTACAGTGCCCTCTCTGCAGTCAATCTACCCGAGTTCACCTCAACGCTTCGCGGTGAAATGGGATATCGGTTGAATACTTCTCGTGGCCATCTCTCTTGGTGAGGACACGTCAGGTATCACATTTAGAACCTTTTGCTGTGGTTCGTCCTTATTTCTCACTTAGAAAGAATCAAAGCCTTCTGCCTGATTCGCGTCTGTGGATCGGAGACTTCTTTTCCGATTTGCATCTTTTGCTCCGCAATTATTACTCGATAAATCGTCCTGCGTAACTTATTGTTAGCATAAGTCCGTCGTTGTAAGAAAGGGATCCAGAAGGAATATTGCATTCGTTCTGACTCTCTTTCCGGGTATCCTGTGCTGCAACCTCCTCGTGATGAGACTTGGGCATTCAGAATTATCCTTTATTTGTAAGAACTTCTAGTATCTTACAAATAATGGATAACAGTGAGCTAATAGCTGCATGTATTGAAAGATTTTCGATAAATATCTGGTACATTAATATCCATGATTATTTCCAACAAACCTATTCCCTTCCATAACATTTTCCAATGTCATCTCCACTCAGACAAAATATATTATTCAAACTAATTCATTTGCTTTTTGTCCTTTTTAGAGTATCTCGTCGCCACATCCTGTTACTGACTGGTTTTGGGCCCGTTGAAACAATACAAGTATTGTACATATTTTATGCATGAATATACGATGAATAATTAAAGACAACGTAATAAAAGAATACATATATGCGTATATATCTATTGAACCTCCAATTTTTACCATCCCTCTATGACTTCTCATTGAGTTGTACTACTGAATTTTTGCAATTTTCCGACCGTCTGACTTGTCGTTGAGTTGTACTACTGAATTTCATGCCACCTCCTCCGATATCATATTCTCCTAATACAAAGTTCAATTTTCGAGGTTTTCCGAAAATTTTTCGAAAAATCGAACTTTGTATTAGGAGAACATGATATCGAAGGAGATGGCACGAAATTCAGTAGTAC